>JABWDL010001801.1:0-14233 GCA_015343265.1 Pao palembangensis | reverse complement strand
CTCACGTCCTCTCCTCCTTTTCTTCTTCTTTCTCCTCCTTTTATTTTCACGGGGATTATCTGGGTCCAGTCTTCCTTGTCGTTCTGTGTGTCTCCCCCCCTTCTCTCTCTCTCTCTCTCTTTGCAGGTTTTCCGTCTCCAGGCCTTCGTGCTGTACGGACATTGGCCTATGGCAAACTCAGGGTCCGCTGTCGGCACCTGCCTATACTGTTCATCTCTTTATAACAACCTGCTATGCTGTATTATGTGTATATATGTCTGATATGTTTGTATTTCTATGATTGTATTTTGTCTGTATTTCTTTGGTTTTATGATTGTATCTGTTCTCCCTCTCTCTCTCTCTCTTTATTCTCTCTGTCCTGTCTCCCTCTTTTATTCCTCCTTTACCCAGCCAACTTTCAGCAGGATGGTTCCCCCTTGTACGCCTGGTCCTGCTCAAGGTTTCTTCCTGTTAAAAGGGAGTTTTTCCCTGCCACTGTGCTTACCTGGGGGTTCAGGCTCTGGGTTTCTACCTCTGTAAAGCACTTAGAGACAATTTTATTGTAAAAGGTGCTATATAAATAAAATTGAATTGAATTGAATTGAATTGTTGGACTCGCGGCCGGGCTTCCCCACCCTCCGGGTCCTTGCGCCTTCTTTTATCTGTCAGGACAGATCAAACAAGAACAGGTAGTTGCTGCTAGGCAAAGCTTTTAATGACAAACAAGTTTTACAAGATCTTGGAGATTCATTGACAAAAACAGCTGCGTAACAGAATTGTCCCGTCAAGGAAATCCGCGGAGGCAGAATCTCCTCATCCTTTTGTCCTAGATTCAATGTCTAACTCCTTCCCCACATTCCGTTCTTGCCTAATCTCACAAGGTCAACGTCCTGTAAAGGCCTCAATCTGACTCCTTCAGCACATTTCAGATACAACTTTCTCATCATTTCCACAATTCTTTTTAGTTACAGCTTTAACTCATCATTATTTAAACACCATCCAAGTACTAACCAGGCCCGACCCTGCTTAGCTTCCAAGATCAGGCGTTCTCAGGTTAGTATGGCCGTAAGAGAACACAAACCCAGCAATATGGCCTTTTGAACACAATTCAAGAAACCATTCTGTCGTGTTTCTCAGGGAAACCCTTTTCAAACAAGCTAAAGACTAGATGTCTGTGTAGATTCTCAAATCATCCAGGTCATGGTTATCCAAAGTAGATTTCTCTGTCCTTTCCAGTCCAGTTGACACAGAAATCTACTTTTAGACGCTAAACTAGACTTTAATACATTTATATTTCCATCAGCTGCATTGCCCCATTACTTGTTGTACTTCTTGTGTTGTGTTGTGTTGTGTTTGCCTGTGTGCGCGCATGTGTGCGTTGTCTAGTGTATCCACACATAGGTTTACAATGTGGTTTAACCACTGAAGAATTTTTTGATATTCAGAGATATAGTAATGAACTCTGCTGACGTGTAGACAACTGACAAAGCTTTTGTACCCAAGCGTGATATAAATGCAATTTATATTAGATTACTGCCCATTTAAAAGAAATACTGTCTGCAGCTAAACAGTATTGGCGCCCTCTGCTGGCCGTGCTTATGAGTCTAAAAGCTTACAACTGTATTCCCCAGACAGTCTCCCATCCAAGTACTGACCAGTCCGACCAGCCAGCAGCCGAGATCCTGGCGTTCTCAGGGTGGTATGGCCATAAGCAACCATAAGCAACCACAAAGCAGCTAACTTGGCTGTCAGGTTTTACCGACCTGCAAACATTAAAACAGCACACAACAGCAAGAAAGACACCGATGCAGTTCTGTATTTTACTTGCAAGGGGAGTGACAGCTTGCTCTCTTTTAGGCAGCTTCCTTCACCTCCAAGGTGACAGCTTGCTCTCTTGGGCAGCTTCCTTCATCTCTAAAGCCGTCCTCCCTCTCACAATCTTTTATTGTGAAGCGATAGCGTGCTTACAGTCATTGTATTGCATTTGATTACCTACAAGGTCATGGTTATCACACAGCATGGAATGTTCTTGCAAACTCTAAACAAGTCTTCTCTAGACACACACACACACACTTTAGAAAGGATGAGCAGTTTTAAATGATAACATATTTTTCTAACATTTCCCTCCTGTTTAACATTTTCTGTGCATTTTCATCATGAGTACACACACACACTCCATCTCAGGTTTTCATAATTTCAGTCACTTATTGCAGCTTATTAAACATCATCATCATCATCATCATCGTCATTGTCAGTGTACTCCATCAAGCTTTGAAATCTTCACTCCATATTGACTCCTAACACAGACTGATCAGCCCATTTTGACATCATGAAGTAAGCATGGTAAGATACATCCAGTAAACAAACAAAATAACAACAATACAACATGTGACCCTAACAGAGCACCCCAACGAAACTAAGATGAGCGACCCTGCCAGCCACCCTGCCAAGGACTACTCAGGTGACCACCGGGCCATTAACATGCCAATGGTCCACAGGGCTATATTTTCAAGCTCTGCCCAGCAAACTTAGAACTGAAGAAGCTCTCTGGAGAGGGGCCGAAACGTTTCAAGGGAAACCTTTCAGTCCAGTTGACACAGGAATCTGCGACAAACACCATGACCTGGATGGTGAGAATCTGCAGACAACAGCCACAATTAACACAGGTGTAGCAATTTTTAACAGCATCGATGACCATCCTCCTGACGCAAATCAGGATAGAGGGTTCCAGTTGTTCCAATTCCACGTAGCAGAGTCTTTCTGTGACTGTAGCTGATCACGAATGCGGTCTAATCTTTCTTGAATAAGAGAATAGTTAGCAGATGAATCCGGGATGAATTACAACAATAGTCTCCGACCACTTCACACACTCCTCCTTCCCGGGCTAAGAGATAGTCCAAGGCAGCTCTGTTCTGAAGAATCCCATAAGCTCTCATTTACCTCTTCTCTCAGATCATCCTGCAATTGTGTTTTACAATCAGAACAGTGTCTAATTAAATCTTCAATGCAGCAAAAACATGTAGCATTGAAAATGTGTACTGGCTGTCTGTCCAGATAGTTACTCATCTGTCTTTCATCAACTTACATGCTTCAGTCAGAGGCCACTAATTCCTGCTGCTTGAGCTGGATAGTGTAATGACCAGCTGTTCTGCTTTAAATCTGCGAGATCACATCTGTGTCCAAACTGATCTGTTCTCAGCTGAAATATAAATTTCAGGCAACAGGGTTGTAGACAACTGTCTGAACCTGCGCAGTGTTCATTGACTTGTTTAAATCTACGAGATCCTTCTGTCCCAGTGATCTGTTCGCTGTAAAATACTAAATTTCAGGCAACAGGAGGTGTAGACAACTGTCTGGACCCACGGCACAGTGTTCTCTGACAAGCATTTACCATGTGCTGAGATCACTTTTATTCAAACTGACCTCTTCTTGCTAGAAATATAAATTTCAGACAACAGAATTTGTAGACAACTGTCTGGACCTGCGCAGTGTTCTCTGACAAGCGTTTATATGTGCGAGATCACTTCTGTCCAAACTAACTTGTTCTGGCAGAGAAATATACATTTCGCACATAATTACTTGAAGGCAACTGTCTGAACCTGCGCAATGTTCTATTACTTGTTTAAATCTGCGAGATCACATCTGTCCAAACTGATCTGGTTCTCGCTGAGAAATATAAATTTCAGGCAACAGGGTTGTCGAGCAACTGTCTGGACCTGCGCAGTGTTCCGTGACATGCGTATATATGTGCAGATCACTTGCACATATGTAAATCACATATAGTCAAACTAACTTGTTCTCACTGAGAAATCTAAATTTCAGGCAACAGGAGTTGTAGACAAACATCTGGACCTGCGCGGTGTTCTGTGACATGCGTTTATATGTGCGAGTCACTTCTGTCCCAAACTGATCCTCACGTTCTAAGCTGAGAAATATAAATTTCAGGCAACAGAATTCTTCCTGAATAACTGTCTCAACCTGTAATGTTCTGTGACATGCACGTTGTAATGTGCGAGATCTGTTGGTTCTTCTGCAGCGGAGTCGTCTGTTTTCACCGTCCCATCTGATTCTTCGGTGAAGACATCGTAGCTATTTTATGTTATATTGAATTGCTTCAATAAACAGAAACATGTTTTTACACAGGTAACCGCACTGCCCAGTCAACTCTCCGTCCAACTGACTCCAGCGTGGGGCGCTCCGCCTTTATTTTAAATAACACATAACATTCCGGCTCACTCTAAATAGTCCGAGGAAGATAAACTCAAATAATGTGATTGGCCATCATCGCACTCAACACTCAACACCCCACTCGATGAAAAGATTGCCATTCACTTGACCATATCACTGAATACCAAATATATAAGAACTAAATCTTTCAATTTTAGCCGCTTGTGCTGGATTTGTGAACATATCTGCTACCATATTCTCAGTTGAACAATACATCAAAACAATTTTGCCCTGTAACACATTGGACCTGATGAAATGATATTTAATGTCCACATGCTTGCTCCTTTGGCGATTGACAGGATTTTTAGCAAGACGTATGGTTCCTTGGTTATCCTCAAACACTTTGATTGTCTGCTCAAAATTGTGGTCCATGTCCTTCAAGAGTTGAGACAGATAAAGCGCTTCTTGAACAGTAGCAGCTAGTGCCACATATTCTGCTTCACATGTTGACAGCGCAACTGCTTGTTGTTTCTTTGTCTTCCATGAAACAATAGCACCGTCCTGATTTAGACTAAAGCAATAGCCTGTCATGCTCTTTCTGTCCTCTGCATCATTTGCCCAATCAGCATGAATTACCCTATCAGCTCACAGTTTAGTGTTACACTTATTGTAAACAACTCATGATCCTTTGTCCCTTATGAGAGTATCTATACACATGCTTTAAAGAGTTGTCATAGCTTTTCTTTGGGTCTGACATATGCTGTGACAGTCTACTTACAATCCAGCAGATATCAGGTCTTGTGCAAGTCATGAGTAGATGGGGCTGCCAACCTCTCTGTACCTTCTTTGGTCTGTATTTGTTCCCTTCTGAGTCAGATCACATTTGATCTCTAGAATTAGCTCTTGTCTTTAATCCAGCCATGCCAAACACTGATATTTCTCAATATATCTGGACTGGATCATTTAGCAGGTACTCCCTCCTGATGAAATCAATCCTATAAAATTGAGAAAGGTGTCAAGGTCTTTCATTTTTAAACTTACTCTAGATTTTCTGAAACTATCTTAAACACATCATTACTTGCAATGAAACACTACGTCAATAAACCCACACTAACAAAATGACCTTTTCTGTGTTAGACAGTTTTGTGTAGATACAGTTGATCTGCTTGGCTCTGTACAAACTCATTCTCAACCAAAAATTCGTGAAGCATTAGGTTCCAGTTCCTGCCAGATTTCATTTATAAGTCCATAGATAGATTTGTTTAGTTTGCACACAAGTTGTACACCGTTCTTTGCTTCACCTGAAAACCTTCTGGATTTGGTCCATGTATATTCATGGTCAATGAGCGCATGCAAATATACTGCCTTCATCCATTTGGTTTAATATCAGGTCATGCTGTACAGCAAGTTGCATCAACACACGCAATGACACTATGTTAGCCATCGGTGAGAATGTCTCAGAATAGTCAAGTCCTTCTACCTGACTGTACCCTTTAGCTACATACCTGGCTTTATATGTTTCATTTCCTTTATCATCCCTCCTTTATAGCATATACCCCTTTCCCCCACTGTTGTCTACCTTCTGGTAGTACAAGTAAGAAAGTGTTGTTTTTTCTTTGAGCACGTTTCCATTTCTTCTTTCATACGCCTTTTTCCCTTTTCTGATGTTGGTGCTGCTAAAGCCTCATAAGGTCTGCAGCAAACCAACTGTAACTCTGTAACAGTAGTCTATAGTTAGCTCACTACTCTGCACTAGTCCTCCAAATATTGAGGCTTCTTTCTGAGCCTACCTGTTGTTCGAGTCTGTGTATCCAGTGGTCGGATGTAAATCACTGTTTGGGTCAATCTCTAGCTCCGCGTCTGGCTCTTTTGGTTGTGCTTCTTCAGCCTGTGGATGACCCGTTTGATTTGGTGTAGTTATCCACTCTATAAGTGGTCCTCAGGATTCGGATTCATTAATAGGTCTGTGTTTGACTCTCTGTCACGCTCTTAGTGATGAAGTGTGCCTGTCTGTGTTTCTGAACTTTCTTTGTCTCTGGAAAATAAATCAAATAAACAGGTGGGCGGTCAAACCCAGTAAAGACTCCCTGCCCACCACTTCCAGCTTTTTCTACATGTTTGCTCATACACTATACATTTTCAGACCAAACTTTCTCATTTTTGATAAATCTGGTCTCTTTCCTGTGAAAAGGAAATAGGGTGTCTCACCTGTTCTTTTACAGTAACACCTGTTTCTTATGATCGCAGCTGTCCTGGCTGCATAAGGCCACAACTCTTTTGGCAAACCTGACTCTATCAGCATGCATCTGACCATTTCAAATAATATTCGCCAGTTTCTCTCTGCCGTCCCATTTTGATGTAGAATGAGGGTGACCTTTCATGTTTAATAGTCTGGTGTCTAGTAGTGGCTAGTATTCTTCTGAGATAAACTCTGCTCCATTGTCTGACCTCAGGTGTTTTACTTTTTACCATAAGGTGCAGTGTCTGTAGACTTAGTTGCCTCAGCTACTTTGCTTTTGTTCTCAGAAAATACACATAGATAGCTGAAAAGTCATCGATGAGTAATGCTTTATAGTTGTACCCTTTAAATGATTCCGGGGCTATCGGTCCACTAAGGTCTGTATGTACCAGCTCTAATGGCTCTTTAGCTCTTACATCACTCTGCCTGTTTCTGCTCTGGGAAAATTTTCCCTTTAGACAAGTTGTACATTGATTAGGTTTACCCATTTTATCCTTGATCTTCATGTCATTTTACAACTGTTTTTGAGTTTTCACTATATCACCATAATTGCAATGACCCATTATCTCATGCTAAGTTTTCAGATCAAAGGATACGTTGCAGGAGTCATCGTTACTTACATCTTTCTCCGTCACGATGTCTAAATAATACAGTCTGTCTTTTACCTTTATTCTGCATGTTGTGCCATTAGGAAGAACCATTTTGTTATTGTTCTTTTCAAAGAGTTGAATCTTAGCTCCTTTCAGTTGCTGCATCCACAGATAAGATATTCTGTGGGTAGTCTGGAATGAGGAGGGCATCAAAGTAAGCAATGTCACCACTCTTCCGGTGCAGTGCGGTCAGCTCAATCTGAGCGTCCCCCTTCTTTGGACTGTACCTGTGGTTGGTTATCACACCAGCTGCATGATGTGGTTCTTAGGCTGGAAGGTCTCGTGGGTCTGATGAAGACTCCCTCGTCAGTCATGATGTGGGCAGAGGCACCGCTGTCCATGAGTAGATCTTGCTGTTGCGTGCTATGGGGATTCCATTCGCTCACCCGGAGCACAAACTGTTCCTCTTCTTCCTTTGCTGGTTTAGATCTGTCATTACCACGGGAAAAACCTTGCTCCGTGTCCATAATAATAATGGCCGTCTTGTTACTATTATGTCCACTGTATGTTCTTTTTAGTGATTTTTTTACTCTGGCATTCTTTTGCTTTATGTCCTATTTTCTCACAAATAAAGCATTTTCCGTTGAAATCATGCTCTTCTCTCTTTTCCTTTAACTGTAGTTTGGACATTTTGAAGTTAGTGGTCATTACTTCGGCTGCTCTGGGCCTGTTGCAGTAGCGGAGTGTGAACTCAAAACTTCTTAGACTTGCCTTGAACTCCGTGAAGGTTAGCACTTCCCTCGTTTGAGTAACATGCACAGAAAATGGGTTGTATTCTTCTGTGAGTCCTTTTATCACCGCCATGCAAAGTGAATCACTGAGGGTCTCTTTGGCCCTGTTTAATGCAGCCACTATGCTTCTCCCAGCACGTGCTAGATGAGTCCACTCCAGCTCTTCCACGGTCAGCCATTTACACATTGATTTAGCTCAGGTGGCCTTAGTAGCGACAATGCGTGGTTTTCTTCTGACTCAAAATGGCGCCTCAGAATTTCTAGGCTTTTTCTTGCCGTCATCCGGTGCTTCATATAGGATTAACGTTATGTTTATCATCCAAGCAGCCACACAGTTCTGCATTATGCCAGTTCATTTTCCTACCCATCTCTGCAGCTAACGTGGGTGGCTCTGCGCCTTTAACTGCTTCCAAGGATAAGCGTCCTTGAGGCCAATGGTTTTTAAGTACGCTAAAAACCTTGCCTCCCAGATGTGGTAGCGTGCTTCGTCCCCATCGAAGCGTGGCGGCAGTCCTCTTCCGTAAAACGCTGTACCTGTGCCAGATCTGGGCCCATAACCTGTTGGTTCTTCTGGCCGGGTGTTCGTCTGTTTCTGCGTCCCATCTGATTCTTCCGGTAGAGGGTATCATCGCTATTTTTATGTTATATTTGGTGCTTCAATAGAAGCAGGAGACCGCGTTTTTTTACTGGAAACCGCACTGCGATCAACTCTCCGTCAACTGGCGATACTCCAGCGTGGGGCTCCGCCTTTATTTAAATAACACATAACATTCTCCGCTCAACGAAATAGTCCGAACCGATTAAACTCAAATAATGTGATTGGCCATCCCATCGCACTGAACACTCAGCACTGCATGATGTTCTGTGACATCTGTTCTGTATGCGAGATCAATTCTGTCCAAACTAGTTGTTCTAAGCTGAAATATAAATTTCAGGCAACAGGATTTGTAGAAACTGTCTGGACCTGCGCAGTGTTTTTGTAAAATGTGTTTATGTGCGAGATCAAATCTGTCCAAACTAACGTTCTCATGAGAAAAATGCATTTCAGGCAACAGGATTTGTAGGCAACTGCCTGGACCTGCGCAATGTTATGGAAAATGCGTTTAAATGCGCGAGATCAGTCCGTCCAATCTAACATTCTCGCTCAGAAAAATACATTTCACACAAAATGATTAGAAGACCACTGTCTGGACCTGCGCAGTGTTACCATGACATCGTTTATATACTGTAATGCGAGATCAATTCTGTCCACACCTAACTTGTTCTCGCTGAGAAATATATTACACACAAAAAATGATTTGAAGGCAACTGTCTGGAACTACTTGAGTGTTCGGTGACATGCGTTTATATGTGCGAGATCAATTCTGTCCAAACTAACTTGTTCTCGCTGAGAAATATAAATTTCAGGCAACAGGATTTGTAGAAAACTATCTGGACCTGCGCAGTGTTCTGTGACATGAGTTTATACGGTATGTCGAGATCAATTCTGTCCAAACTAACTTGTTCTCGCTGAAAAACACATTTCACACAAAATGATTTGAAGTCAACTGTCTGGGCCTGCGCAGTGTTTTGTAAAGTGTATGTATATGTGCGAGATCAAATTCTGTCAAACTAACTTGTTTCCTTCAGAAAATCATACCTTTCGAGGCAACAGGATTTGTAAGGCAACTGCCTGGAACTGCGCAATGTTATGTAAAATGCGTTTATATGTGCTAGATCAATTCTGTCCAAACTAACTTGTTCTTGCTGAGAAAAATACATTTCCCTCATAATGATTTGAAGTCAACTGTCTGGACCTGCGCAGTGTTCTGTGACATGTATGCGTTCATATATGCCAGAGATCAATTCTGTCCACACTAACTTGTTCTCGCTGAGAAAAGAACATTTCAGGCAGCAGGATTTGTAGAAAACTGGCTGTACCTGCGCAGTGTTCTGTGACATGCGTTTATATGTGCGAGATCAATTCTGTCAAACTAACTTGTTCTCGCTGAGAAAAATACATTTCACACAAAATTATTTGAAGTCAACTGTCTGGACCTGCACAGTGTTCTGTGACATGCGTTTATATATGCGAGATCAATTCTGTCCAAACTAACATTTCTGTAAGAAATATAAATTTCAGGCAGCAAGTTTGTATAAAACTGTCTGGACCTGCACACTGTTTGCAAAAAGTGTATGTATATGTCGAGATCAATTCTGTCCAAACTAACTTGTTCTCGCTGAGAAAAATACATTTCACACAAAATGATTTAAAGTCAACTGTCTGGACCTGCGCAATGTTCGGTCACATCCGTTTTACTCTCTGAGATCTAATTCTGTCCAAATTAAGTTGTTCTCAGCTGAGAAATACAAAATTTCAGGCAGCAAGGATTTGTAGAAAACTGTCTAGACAACCGCCAGTGTTCTGTGACATGCGTTTGTAATAATGCCGAGATCAATTCTGTCCAAACTAACTTGTTCTGGCTGAGAAATATAAATTTCAGGCAACAGGATTTGTAAGAAAACTGTCTAGACCTCACTGCTTGATTTTAAAGTGACATGCGTTTATATGTGAGATCAGTTCTGTCCAAACTAACTTGTTCTACGCTGAGAAATATAAATTTCAGGCAACAGGATTTGTAGAAAACTGTCTGGACCTGCACAGTGTTTTGTAAAATGTGTTTATATGTGCGAGATCAATTCTGTCCACACTAACTTGTTCTCGCTGAGAAATATAAATTTCAGGCAACATGATTTGTAGAAAACTGTCTGGACCTGCGCAGTGTTCAGTGACATGCCATTATTTGAATCGGATGTCCAAACTAACTTGTGACTTGTGCGTAGAAATATAAATTTCACACCAAATGATTTGAAGTCCAACTGTCTGGACCTCGCGCAATATTCTGTGACATGCGTTTATACAAAGTGTATTAGAGATCAATTTTGTCCAAACTAACATTCTTGCTGAAAAAATACATTTCCCCTCATAATGATTTGAAGTCAACTGTCTGGACCAGCACTTGAGTGTTTTGTAAAGGAATGTATGTATATATGCGAGATCAATTCTGTCAAAACTAAATTGTTCTCATGAGAAAAATACATTTCACACAAAATGATTTGAAGTCAACTGTCTGGACCTGCACAGTGTTCTGTGACATGCGTTTATATGTCTGAGATCAATTCTGTCCAAACTAAGTTGTTCTCGCTAAGAAATATAAATTTCAGGCAGCTGGGATTTGTGAAAACTGTCTGGACCTGCGCGGTGTTTTGTAAAATGTGTGTTTTATATGTATGCGACATCTTGTCTGTCAATCTAACTTGTGGCTTGTTCGCTGAGAAACATAAATTTCGAAGACAACAGGTTGTGAAAACTGTCAGACACTTTGCCAGTGTGATGTGTATGCCGTTTATATGTGCAAGATCAGATTCTTGTCCAAACAACTTGTTCTCGCTGAAAAATACATTTCACTAAGATGGTTGAGAGCAGCTGTCTGGACCTGCATAGTGTTCTGTGACATGCGTTTATATTTGTAGGATCCATTCTGTCCAAACTACTTGTCCACTAGCTGAGAAATACAAATTTCAGGCAACAGAGTTTAGTAAGAAACTGTCTAGACCTGTGCAGTGTTCCTGTGACGTAGTTTATATTTCTGAGATCAATTCTGTCCAAACTAACTTTCGTTCGCTAGAAATATAAATTTCAGGCAACAGGATTTATGAAAACTGTCTGGCCTGCGCAGTGTTTTGTAAGGAGTGTAATTATATGTCACGAGATCAATTCTGTCAAAACTAACTTGTGACTTGTTCTTTCTTAGAAATAGAAAATTTCAGGCAATATGATTTGTAGAAAACTGTCTAGACCTGCGCAGTGTTCTGTGACATGCGTTTATACAGTATATGCAAGATCAATTCTGACAAACTAACTTGTTCGTTCAGAGAAAAGCACATTTCACACAAAAATGATTTGAAGTCAACTGTCTGGGCCTGCGCGGTGTTCAGTGACATTTGTTTATGTGTCACGAGATCAATTCTGTCCAAACTAACTTGTTCTCGATGAGAAAAACACATTTCACACAAAAGGTTTGAAGTCAACTGTCTGGACCTGCGCAGTGTTCAGTGACATTTGTTTATGTGTGCGAGATCAATTCTGTCAAACAAACTTGTTTGGACTGAAACTTATTCACACAAATGACCTGTGATGTTCAATGACATTTGTTTATGTGTCGCGAGATCAATTCTGTCCAAACTAACTTGTTCTCGCTGAGAAAAACACATTTCACACAAAAGGTTTGAAGTCAACTATCTGGACCTGCGCAGTGTTCAGTGACATTTGTTTATGTGTGCGAGATCAAATTCTGTCAAACTAACTTGTTCTCGCTGAGAAAATCACATTTCATGCAAAATGACCTGCGCAGTGTTCAGTGACATTTGTTTATGTGTGCGAGATCAAATCTGTCCAAACTAACTTGTTCTCGCTGAGAAAAACACATTTCACACAAAGGATTTGAAGTCAGTATCTGGACCTGCACAGTGTTCTGTGACATTTGTTTGTGTGTGCAAGATCAATTCTGTCCAAACTAACTTGTTTGGACTGAGAAATATAAATTTTAGACAACAGGATTTGTAGAAAACTGTCTGTACCTGCGCAGTGTTCAGTGACATTTGTTTATGTGTGCGAGATCAATTCTGTCCAAACTAACTTGTTCTCGCTGAGAAATATAATTTCAGGCAACAGGATTTGTAGAAAACTGTCTGGACCTGCACAGTGTTCTTTGAAATGCGTTTATATTAGAATCAATTCTCTCAAACTAACTTGTTCTTGCTGAAAAAATACATTTCCCTCATAATGATTTAAAGTCAACTGTATCTGGAGCCGGCGCAGTGTTTTGTAAAGAAGTGTATGTATGTGTGCGAGATCAATTCTGTCCAAACTAACTTGTTCTACTTCAGAAAATACATTTCACACAAGATGATTTGAAGTCAACTGTCTGGACCTGCACAGTGTTCTGTGACATGCGTTTATATGTCCGAGATCAATTCTGTCCAAACTAAGTTGTTCTCGCTGAGAAATCTAAATTTCAGGCAACGAGTTGTAGAAAACTGTCTGGACCTCGCAGTGTTTTGTAAAATGTGTTTATGTAATGCGAGACCACGTCTGTCAATTTAACGTGACTTGTTCTTGCTGAAATATAAAATTTCAAAGGCAACAGGATTTGTAAGAAAACTGTATAGACTCGCGGTGTTCTGTGACATGCGTTTATATTTGTCTGTCCAAACTAACTTGTTCTCGCGGAGAAAAACACATTTCACACAAATAGGTTTGAAGTCAACTGTCTGGACCTGAACAGTGTTCTGTGACATGCGTTTGTATGTCCGAGATCAATTCTGTCCAAACTAAGTTGTTCTCGCTTAGAAATATAAATTTCAGGCAACAGGATTTGTAGAAAACTGGCTGTACCTGCGCAGTGTTCTGTGACATGCGTTTATACAGTATGTGCGAGATCAATTCTGACCAAACTAACTTGTTCACGCTGAGAAATATACATTACACACAAAATAATTTGAAGTCAACTGTCTGGACCTGCGCAGTGTTCTGTGACATGCGATCATATGTACGAGATCAATTCTGTCCAAACTAACTTGTTCTCTTGAGAAACATAAATTTCAGGCAATAGGATTTGTAGAAAACTGTCTAGACCTGCGCAATGTTATGTAAAATGCGTTTATATGTGCGAGATCAATTCTGTCCAAACTAACTTGTTCTCGCTGAGAAATACAAATTTCAGGCAACAGGATTTGTAGAAAACTGTCTGGACCTGCCCAGTCTTTTGTAAAGTGTATGTATATGTGCGAGATCAGTTCTTTTCCAAACTAACTTGTTCTGACTGAGAAATATGAATTTCAGGCAAGAGGATTTGTAGAAAACTGTCTAGACCTGCGCATTGTTCCGTGACATGCATTCATATGTGCGAGATCAATTCTGTCCAAACTAACTTGTTCTCTTGAGAAACATAAATTTCAGGCAATAGGATTTGTAGAAAACTGTGTAGACCTGCGCAATGTTATGTAAAATGCGTTTATAGGTGCGAGATCAATTCTGTCCAAACTAACTTGTTCTCGCTCAGAAAAATACATTTCACACAAAGTGATTAGAAGACAACTGTCTAGACCTGCGCAGTGTTCTGTGACATGCGTTTATAGAGTATGTGCGAGATCAATTCTGTCCAAACTAACTTGTGACTTGTTCTCGCTGAGAAATATAAATTTCAGGCAACAGAATTTGTAGAAAACTGTCTAGACCTGCGCAGTGTTCCGTGACATGCGTTTATATGTGCGAGATCAATTCTGTCCAACCTAACTTGTTCTCGCTGAGAAATATAAATTTCAGGCAACAGGATTTGTAGAAAACTGTCTGGACCTGCGCAGTGTTTTGTAAAGTGTATGTATATGTGCAAGATCAATTCTGTCCAAACTAACTTGTGATTTGT
>JABWDL010000178.1:0-20203 GCA_015343265.1 Pao palembangensis | reverse complement strand
CTCAACCTTTCAAGGCCCAGTGTCAGATCAAGTCGCGACTAATACACTTAATGCCAACTAATCAAAACTGATATGTCAGTCCCATACCAATAATATCGTCAGTTGGTAAACCAACTGGATTATTATTTTTCAGGAGATTTATTTTATAATCAATGTTAGCAGACATATTTTTATTGAAAGTATATGTCGCACCAACATCAACATATTTCACGAGTTCAACGTCTCCGAATCCGGTATTACGGGTTTTAGATTGCAGATAGGCAACGGAAGGACGGAGACCGGAATCAAACTGATACTGCGCAACAATTTCCCAGTTATCTGTTTTATTCGTGAATGCACCGGAATCATTCGTTAACCCAAGCCCTTTCCCGATCAGGCTGTCCTTACCAATATAAACCCACCTCATATTACGGGTACGGGCATACATAGCAGCCAGATAAATATTGTTGGCATCGTATTTCAAACCAGTGGTCCAGACCTCAGCACGTTTGGCGCTATTATAAGTCTGAGTCTGCTGTGCATTTGTGCGATCAGAACTACTGTATGCAGCACCTACGCCAAATCCAAAATCACTTTTCCACACAGCGGACATACCAAAACCATCGCCATTCTGTTTTTTGACGTCACGGCCGTTGTTACTTTCGGTTTTGCCGCCGTTCTTACCCTGATACTGCAGCGCAAAACTCAGTCCATCAATCAGACCAAAGAAATCCTTATTACGATAAGTCAGGATATTGTTGGCGCGACTGGTCATGAAATTATCACTGGCACTGTAAGAATCGCCGCCAAACACAGGTAGCATGTCAGTATATGATTCAATGTCATAAACACAGCCATAATTTCGACCATAGTCCAGCGAGCCTGCATCGTCGAGCTTCAGCCCTGCAAACGCCAGACGGGTTGCGTTACCTTTTTGCGCATCGGAACCTTCTGAGTTATTTCCCTGAATATTGTATACCCACTGACCAAATCCTGTCAGGTGATCGTTTATCTGTGTTTCCCCCCTGAATCCAAAACGAACATAGGTTTTATCTCCTCCTGCCTTTCCATTGTTACTGAAAAGGTGCCTTGCAGTAACTTTTCCATACAAATCCAGCTTATTCCCGTCCTTATTGACAATCTCTGCTGCCCCTGCGGATCCAGATATGACAAGCATTACTATCACAAAATATTTAAATCTTTTCATTTTGATTTCTGTAGTCTGAGGGTTTATCGGATTTAATTATCGCATCATCACCTTACTGACATATTCTTTTTTCATTTCCATGCTGTATGATTTTCCGTAAAATTGAACCTCTATATCGGGATGCCCCGTATCTGATTTTGTGGTGTTATTCATTGGTGTTGTTCCGAATGTTTTACTTAATGCTTTTTGGGTATCAGCCTGGATCAGCCAGTTGAGAAACAACTTTGACGCTGCCGGATGGGGGCTGTTAACGGCAATGCCCGCGATGTTGCCGCCGCCGGGCATACCGAATTCGGGCACGTAAAATTTTAACCGCGAGGTGATGGCCCCACTGTTTTGCAGCCCGGACAGATGGTCTTCCCATGCAGGCGTCAGCATCAGCTCACCGTCGTTCAGACGCGTCAGGCTGTCAGCACCGGAGGCCGTACGGGTGATTTTGTCGTTATTGGTGGCAAACCACTGCCAGCCCTTGTGCCAGTTTTTCACCACTGCCGGGTCAATAGTCTCAGCTTCGCTGTTAAACTTACCGCCCAGGATAGTGACAATGCGCTGTATAAACGCTTCTCCCGCACCGCCGTTGTTCGGGTCGTTATAACCAAACTTCTTCGGGTTAGCATCAATAAAACTCTGTAACTGATCCAGTGTCTGTGGCAGCACCCGATCACCCATTTGCTGCGGATCGTAGGCAAAACCCGTCTGATTGCCCCAGAATGCCACAGCATAGCCCCGGGTATCGACGTTCTGAATCTGGTGAATGGCGTCACCATAGGCAGGCAGGTCGTCTACCTTCGCCAGCGCTTTCGCCCCCGTCGTCACCGGCAACTGCGCCACAGACAAGGCAATGACGTCGATTTTACCTTTCGCTTTTCCCGCTTCCGCCAGCAATTTGTTCATATTGCCGTCGATGCTGCCTTCCGGAATGCGCACCTTAATACCGTACAACTGCTCAAAATCCTTCACAAAGCTGCGCCATTGCGGCTGCAGGTACCAGACGTTAAAGGTCACACTGCCTTCCTGTTTTGCCTGGGTCACCACTTCATCCCAGTCGGTGCTATCAGCCGCCATCACCAGCGAGCTGCACAGCAGACTGCCCGCCAGAATCATTACTGTTTTTTTCATTATGCTTCTCCTGTTAAAGTTCAGGCTTTCCCCGTTGACTGTGACAGATAGTTTCCCTTCAGCAACTTTTCGATGATGACCATCAGGATGACATTAGGTATAACCAGAATCATGGACACCACTGCCGCATCCGGGCGGACGAAGGAGTAGCCGAGGAAAGAATAAAGAATGGTAGGAACAGTGATAAAATCCGGCGCCCCCAGTACGTATGAGATGCTGAACTCCTCCAGACTTCTCACCAGACAAAAAATCAGCGCCGCCAGGAAGCTCGGTTTTAGCAGCGGCAGATAGGCATTACAGAAGGTGCCCCACACGCTGGAGCCTAAATCGCGGCTTGCGTCGATCAGGTCCTGCGGTACAGCCCTGAATCCCGCCGACATAATGCGGATCGAATAGGGCAGCGTCAGCACCATATGACCGATAACAATGCTGATAAACGCGTTGTCGATATTGAGATTAATAAGCATAGCGCTGAAGAAAATACCGATCAGCATCCCCGGCATCACCAGCGGGATCAGCGTCAGCATTTCCGCCACAGCCTTACCACGAAAAGTCATGCGTCCGAAGGCATACGCAGTGGGCAACGACAGTAGCAGGCTGACGACCGCCACCGCCGGCGCGATGGTGTAACTGTTAAACAGCGCCTCAGAAAGCGAGGTCTTTTCCCATATCAGTAACCAGCGGCTGAACGACAGCACCGGCGGGAAGATATCCGGGTAGCTCCACGGGTAAGAGGGATCAACCAGCGACCAGAGGATCGCCATGCCAAACGGCATTCCCAGCCAGACCAGATTGGCGACGACGAAGAAGATCAGCGAAATAGTTACCACCCGGCGACCATTGGTAGTATGGCTCATTTGATCTCTCCTTTACGGGTGGCGAACGGGGTAATCAGCGTGGCGATCAGCAACGTACAGACGGCCGCCGTGACCATAATGATCACTGCAATCACAGCCGCGTTATTCCACTCGCCGTACTCCATGGCAGTCGCCTGCATCAGCCGCGCCAGCGAGTAGGTGTTGCGCGGCCCGGCCACCGAGAAGAACGCAAAGTCGCCCAGGGCACCGATAAACACCAGAATCAGTGTCACCTGCACTGCCGGGAGTGTCAGCGGCACCACCACGCCGGTAAAGCTGCGCCAGCGGCTGGCACCGAGGTTACTGGCAGCGTCCAGCACGTCGTTACGGATGGCGTTGACCGTGCCGCCGACGAGGATCAGGGCGAAGGGCTGGTTTTTCCAGACTTGCAGGATAACCACACCCCAGCCAAAGTCGTCGTTCTGCATCCGCAGCGGCTCGCTGATAATCCCCAGCGCCAGCAGCAGTTCATTGATGATGCCGTGGTAAGCGACGATGTTGACGAACAGGAACGCCGCCACCAGACCGGGGATGAACATCGGTGCACGCAGCACGGCTATAATGCCCTCTTTACCGGCCATCGGCTTACGCAGCCACAGCGCCAGCGGGTAAGCAAAAATCACCGAACCGAACGCCCCCAGCAGCGACACTTTCACCGAGTAGAACAGGGCGCTTTGCAGCACTTCGTCCTGCAGCATGTTGCGCCAGTACTCCAGCGAGAAATGACTGTCGCCTTCGAGGTTGAACCAGCCCAGGCTCTGGACGATCACCACGTAAAAAGTTGATCCCATCAGCAGCAGAATGGTACCCAGCCCGCTGAGCATCAGCAGCCAGGCGACCGCGTCGTTGCGCCAGTTTTTCATGATACCGACTCCAGAAAATGGATGGCGTTTTCCGCCAGACAGAAGCAGGCGCGCTCGCCAGGGGCGACGGGCGGCTTTTTGATTAGCTGCAGGCGCACCGACAGCCCGGCGTCGTTGTGACCCCAGGCTTCGGTGAGGTTGCCCATAAAGGCCATTTTGTCGAGCGTCAGGGTGAAGTGGTTATCTCCCGTCTGCGACTGGCTGACATACTGTGCGTCTTCCGGTCGCCAGCAGATATAGCAGTGCTCCGCGCGCGGCGGTTGTTCTGAGAACACGTAAAATTCGCCGAGGGCGCAGCGTACCCGGTAATAGCCCGGTTGCTCTGCGGGCGTGACCTGCGCAGTGTCAATATTGGCCGCACCGATAAAGTCCGCCACAAAGCGGTTAGCCGGACGGTAGTAAATCTCTTCCGGTTTGCCGATTTGCTCAACGTTACCGCCGTTCAGTACCACTATTTTATCCGACATCGCCAGCGCTTCCGCCTGGTCGTGGGTGACGTAGATCGAGGTAAGCTGATATTGCCGCTGGAGTTCTTTAATCTCAAAACGCACGCTTTCACGCAGCTTGGCGTCGAGGTTGGAGAGCGGTTCATCAAACAGGATTACGTCCGGGCGGGTGATCATTGCGCGGGCAAGCGCCACGCGCTGCTGCTGGCCGCCAGAGAGTTGGGCGGGCATCTTTAGCCGCTGGCTCTCCAGCCCCACCTGCTTCAGCGCCTCCTCCAGCCGGGCCTGCTGTTCACCGATGGCGACTTTTTTCTGCTTCAGGCCGAAACAGATGTTGTGCGCCACATTGAGGTGCGGGAACAGCGCATAGGACTGGAAGCACATGGCGGTGTTGCGCTTTTCCGGCGGCAGGGCGTTCACCGTTTTATCGCCAATCAGAATGCGCCCACTGTCCGGCTGATGAAAACCGCCAATCATTTTCAGCAGGGTGGTTTTACCGCAGCCGCTCGGCCCGAGCAGGGTAACGAACTCCCCCTCTTCTGCGCAGAACGAAATTTCCCTGGCGGCATAGAATTCGCCGAACATTTTGGTCACCTGTTCCAGAACCAGTTTTGACATAAGCCTGTTTTCCATCAGATAGAAGGTTGTATTAAATTTACACACTAAACATTAAATTTGTGTGATATTGATTGTTAAAATTAAAATACGTACAGACAATAAAATTAACTCATTAAAAAAACAATATGTTAATATTAAGTGCATCTAAATCACTTCCATATTTAAATTTAAATATTAAAGTTAATTAAATCTTTCATCATGAGGAACATAAAGATGACGTTTAACTTTCATCGGGCAGCAGAGGGGATTGTGCTGGCCAACAGCCACCGGGGCTATTCCAGCTGTGCACCGGAAAACACCTTTCCGGCCTTTGAAGCCGCCCGCCTGGAGGGTACCCACTGTATCGAAATCGATATCCACCTGACAGCGGACAACCAGCTGGTCGTTACGCACGATCACCGTATCGACCGGGTTTCTACCGGACACGGATTTGTGGAGCAGATGACATATCAGAAATTGCTGGCGTGCGACTTTGGCGTGAAATACCATCCGTCGTTTTCCGGAACAACAATTCCGTTGCTGGCGGACGTGCTACGCTGGGCGGTGGAAAACGGCATGGGACTGATTGTTGAGGTTAAACAGCGCAATCGGCATGATACATTTGTGGCTGAACTGGTGCGGCTTCTGCGTGAACATCCTGAGGCCATTGATCATATTCAGTTACTGGGCTTTAATCACGTGCTGATTAATCGGGTGAAGGCACAAATCCCGCAACTGGTATTACAGGTGGTGACGCTGGAGCGTTACAATAACCAGCTGTCGGCTGTGCAGCAGTCAAATGCCGGGTGTGTCTGCTTTGAGTTCGAGTTCGCCCATATCGACGATCTGCGGGCCTACAAAAATGCCGGACTGGGTGTGCGAATGTACCTGCATGAAATGAAAAACGGTATGACACCGCTGGAGCAGTACGACTATAAATTCGGCTGTAACAGCCTTGCGATAATTATCGGCTGGATGCAGGCAGGGCTGATTGATATGCTCAGCCACGATGATATTCCGTACCTGCAGGGGCTGATTGAAGAAGCAGGTCTGCGCTGGAACTAGAAAAATAAGGACCTCATGAACGACCAATTTGAACGCCTTGAGCTACGCGGTTCGCAACGCATGCTGCTGGAATTGATCCGCCGCCACATGCCGGTGACGCGGGCCGAACTGGCCCGGTTGTCGGGGCTGACCGCAGGGGCTATCACTCAGCAGTGCCGGGAACTGATGTTTTCCGGTCTGGTTGTCGAAGGGGAACGTAATACCGGGCAGCGCGGTCAGCCGTCGTTGCCGCTGCGTCTTAACCCTGGCGGAGGCTGCTCCATCGGATTGTCGTTCAGTCCTGGTTTTATTGATATGACCGTCGTCGATCTCAGCGGTCGCCAATTGTTGTCACTCAGGTAGTTGCCGAACCGGCGTGGGCATAGTCCGCTGCAAGGGCGGGCATTCTCAGGAGCCTGTCCACAGGTCAGGCAGAGCAGGTTTTTAAAGGAAACCACGCACTTTGAAATCAGCCCGGCTGGCGCTCTGTTAGCATAACGGTTGTAACCTTATGGAAAAGTCCCTTGCAGTTATTTGTGGGTAACTGAATCTGGCGACGAGATGTGGCCACTCTGATGCAATTTCTGGCCATTCTGATGGCGGAATGGGGTGAATGTCAGGAAGGACGGCCGTCATTTCGTGCAGAAAACCGTCAGCCGGGAGCTGCAGACGTGCGAAACCCTCCGGCGCCAGCCGGATTTTTCACACAGGAAGGGTTATATGGGGACGGTGGCCAGCCGCGTGTAGTTGTTGCCACGCGACATCAGCATGCGCTCTTTCACGCGCCGATCCAGCTCCCGCTTCAGTGCTTCATGACCGCCGATAAAGCGGCCACTGGCATATTCACGCGTCAGCTGCTGTTTCACCAGCGTCACAATATCCTGACGGGTCCTGGTCGCGTCACGGCGGGCGCGGGCACGTTTCAGGCCATGTTGTTTACGCTCGGACTGGTAGCTGCGGAACCGTTCGCGCACAAATCGCCAGGCCTTCGCTATCAGCTCGTCCATCTCCAGTGGCTTCAGGTTCTGCTTCTTACGCTGCTGATTTTCCCATTCGACGCGGCTGCGGCGTGCGGCCACAACAGCAACGTCAGAGACGTCGAGCGCGGAGAACAGTGCCGGCGTGAAGGTGATATCGGTCGGGATGTTGCAGCCAATCTGCGGATCATACTCGGTCTGATAGGTAATCAGCCCCAGCTCCGCCATAAACTTCAGTGCCCGGGTGGCGCGGGTGATGGATAAATTACCGTTTTTCGACTCTGTGGCCAGGCCGCACTCAATAGCTAGGTTGGTAATAGAGCGCTGTACTCGGTTGGCCAGCGGATCATAATGGAAGCACAGTCCCTGGAGCAGGGCATCGATGGCCCGGCGGCGCAACAACGGCGGCATGCGATGACGTTTACCCAGCGAGCGAACGAACGCCACATGGACGGAAAAGTCAAAACGGGACGTAAAGCCCTCGGCTTTCGCCATCAGCTTACGGCAGAACGGCAGGGTCTTTTTCCCCTCTCGCGGCGTGAATTCCGGATTCGGGTTTTTAACCTGACGGTAATGGGAGAACAGGGCCTGAGCGTCAGTCACACCTTCCCGCACTTATGTTGCACGGAAGGAGCAAATGGCACAGAAACGGGTATTGCAGTTTTCTGAGCATAAAACTATACTCCCTGCATAGAGCAACAGCTTCTATACAGTTTAAGTAGGCCCCGTTAATCTTCTTCGCGTCGCCAAACAAGTCGAAGATTATCGGGGTTTTTGCTTTTCTGGTTCCGGGTTGATACCTCAGCAGAACCAGTTCCCTGCCACCTTGTGGTGTGGCCAACCAAATAATTCTGTCAAACGATCAGTAATCTAGCACTACATATCCTAGCAAGCAAGATTGTCAGCCCATAACGCTAGTTCACTCGGCTTTATCAATTAAACGACTAAACAGTTCTGCTTGGCTGAGGCCACTCTCAGCACACATTTCCTGAAATTTACTCTTGAGCTCATTGGGCACAAGGATCTTGATTTCTTTGTGCGTTTCACGCTTACGGGCAACAAAACTTTGTTGCCGCTCTGAAGCACTCAGCGGGTGACCTTTACGGTACGTTCGTTTTCCATTCGATGAGGAAGTAACTGCATTTTCGGCTTGTGACATCTCTGCCTCCTCAAGGATCAAACTTGGATCATTTGCAGAGAATACTACAGATATCTGAAATCAGCGACTTAACTTTACGCGTAAGTGTGAGCCATGTTGGCGCATGGTTCACCAGGATAGATGTAGATTGCGGATCAAATGACGATGCGACTTAGTAAGAAGAATGCCACTCAGTTCCTCCGTCCCAGCGCGACTGCCAGTGCTGAAGGTAGGTTTGTGCCACTTCCGGCACCTCATTAATAACCAGCACATTCTCGCTATTCCTCGATGCAGCAGAGCGAGTGTAGTTAAAGCTACCAGCCTCAACTGTATGATTATCAACAATAATAACTTTGTCATGCATGATGGCGTAGCGACCGTTGGTGCGCAGCGGAATTCCCGCGTTCACCACGACGTTCATCGCCGCCTGGCTGGCTTTGCTCCGGAGACGTAAATGAGTAGCCCATCAGCCGAATTTCCTGCTGTGCTGACTCAATCGTCTTAAGGACCAGCTGCAACGCGCTGCCTTCAGGTGAAAAGCCGACCTGAACGGAGGGAGCCGCTGCTGCGGGCTGAATACAGCTCAGCGAAAGACATACCAGACCGGACACGGCCAGCTGGCGAAAGGTGAACTTACGCATTAAATAACCTCAGAAATACTGTTCGGATGTGTTAACCAGAAACGCCGGAGATGGGGAAAACTTGCTTTTGCCCTTCTCCGGGGTTGGACAACTGAGCACGGCGAAGGCGTCAGTCTCTTTTAGCGGTATCAGGTGGCGAACGCCTGATTATTTTTTGGTATCACCGGCAGCATGACTGATGGCCTGCTGCAGGGCCTCCGCGCTGGTGTATCCCGGAATAACCGTCACGTTATCAGCGCTGGCACCGGCTGACGGGAGAACCACCAGGGCCGGGGTACCGCTGAAGCCCAGCTGCTGCGCGAGTGTGTTTATGCCATCCAGGGTCCCCTGAACATCTGGGGCTGTTTTCGCATCGAACTTCACGGCTTTTGCGGCCGCGCTGATATCAGCTTCGGTCAGCTTGCCCTCGTTGTGGCCGGTGGCGTAAATCGCGTTGTGATAGTTGAGGTAAGCATCGGCCCCCTTCTGCTTCCAGACCTGGAGCCCGGTTTTCGCCGCGCTGAGCGACGCCGGCCAGCGCTGGCCAAATATCGGGAATTCCTTGAACACAAAGCGCACGTTCGGGTTTGCTTTTATTACCTTTTCCAGCTCCGGCGCCAGGCGGGCACAGTAGATGCACTGGTAATCGAAAAACTCGACGACAGTGACTTTTGCGTCGGCCGGCCCATATGACGGCGTGCCTTTATCGTTCAGCAGCGCCGCCTGATTCTGAACCACGGCGGCCGTCATCGCCTGCTGCTGCTTCTCCTGCTGTTGAGCCTGCAGCTTCTGGCTGACCTCAACCAGCACTTCCGGATGAGCCAGCAGGTAGTCTTTCGCGATTTCACCAATGCGGGCTTCCTGCTCCGGGGTAAAGGCAGCGGCAGGTTTCTCTGCTGCCCCCGCTATGCCGGAGACCAGAAGGCCAGCGGCAAGCATGACTGAAAGGGTTTTATTCATGTTCATCCTGTGTTTTTCTCTTCTCTGTTGTTATCAGTTCGTATCGTGTGCGGGCGCGGGTGCTTCCCTGGCCGCCCTGCGCTGTCGTTTAGCATGCTCCTGAGCCCTGCGCTCCACGGCATACGCCGCCTCCTCCTCGCTCACCGGTGCGACCGGTTGTCCGGCAAGGTTTTTACGCCACGCGCCCACCGTCATGGCGCCCAGATACGCATCCGAGCGGGTGACTGCGGCAAGGCAGCGTTTCAGCGTCTTCAAGGAAACCTCCAGCCCGCGCCGGCGAATGTCATTGACCATCGCCTCCCGGATGTTGACCGCCAGGAGCTGCGGCTGGCCGTCCGTAACGAGGGCCGGCCAGCAACGCTCCAGGAGCACGAGCGCGTCCGTCAGCGGCATAACCTTCCGGTAAACCGGTTCAGGTGCAGGCTTGCGCCTGGCCGCCCGCATGGCCTCGCGCTCCTGCGCCTGTTGCACTGCCCACAGCCGGGCTTTCTCTGCTTTTCTGGCAGCCTTCTCGTCCGCCTGCGCCTTTTTCGCGCTCTCATCCACCGCCTGTTTCCTGACCTTCCAGGCTGGGGTCGTGTTCACCACCACGGGGTTCTACGCCGGAACCGCCGAAATTTCCGTTACCCCAGTTTCAGCCCAGCAACCAGTGCATCCAGGTCCATCCAGGTCCATCCAGGTCCATCCAGGTCCATCCAGGTCCATCCAGGTCCATCCAGGTCCATGATTTCATTGCTACTATGAAAGGTATAATGCCCGTTCAACAAAATGTGCTGCCAGGCCACCGGTGATATCCGGGTTAGCGCTTCAATACCTTTAGCGTTGCCCTCCGCTTCCAGACGTTCCAGTAATCGCGACAGGATCGCAGAGTTATAGTAAACGATCGCGTTGGAGATCAACCGCCCGCACTGGCTACTGATTTCCGTTTCAAGGTCATTTTTCCCGCTCAACTCTTTCTTTCCGCCGACTTTGGATACTGCGGCGCGTAGCTGGTGATAAGATTCAATCCGGTTCTGGGAGCGCCGGATATTGTGTTCCAGTTGCGGATCACGCAGATACTTCAGCGTGTAAATGCTGCGAACCAGCCGATCATATTCAAATATCGCCTGTCTTGTCGGGTTGGTTGTTGTGTACGTACATAGCTTGCGCATCAGCGTTCCCTGCGTCATCTCCTTCAGTCCCAGCGTAGCGACAATACGATCGAGATTGTTTTTTTCGCGGATGATAAGATCCTGATTAATCTGCCCAACGGGCTGAATCAGACATTTTTTATAGGCCGATGGCTCCCTGGTACAATACAGCTCCTTCAACTGTTTGTTCAGGTCGGTGAAATGAGGTTCAAAGCGAAGCCCAAACCAGTGCAGGATCGCAAAGTTGGCTTTGTTGATGCTGTGCATATCACCGGTGATGGCCGTCGGTTTCACCTCTGAGGTGTTGCGGTACCAGATATCAAAGACATGGTGACCTTCATAATCATTTGTACCAATCAGATAGCCATAGATCGGGATGTGATTACACAACAGCGTGTAGGCCACCATACCTTTACCGCGGCCAAAATATTTACGTGAATGTCTGGCCTTTACCGTTGGTCGCTCAACGCCAAATTTTTGCCCGTCAACGGCACCATAAAGGGTTTCAGGGTCAAACGAATAGAGCGGAAAAATCGGCAGTTCCTTAAGCGTATCGGTAATGCAGTCATTGGCCGTGAGAAGCGACGCCAGGCGAAGATACTGCTCGTACGTGGTTTCCAGCACATGGAGTGGAATATCGCTGGTTCGTGCCATCACATGATGGCCATGGTTCATCGCCTGAGCAACGATGACCGCCATCAGACTGTCTGCATCAGCATATTTTTTGCGTAACGGGGCTGCAGCGGCTTCATCGCCGGGAGGAACCGGCACTGCTCGTTAACAAAGCGGAAGACGTCGGTTATATCGCAGAACGGTAGCTGCTCATAAAAACGTTTCTTTTGTGCCTTATGACGACTGACCACCGATTTATGCCAGGTCAGTTTTTGCGTTTCTTTATCGTATTCCAGATGCTTCAGCTTCCCCTGCTTTAATTCGCGATTGAACGCTTTCCATTGTCGGTGCAGCTCGGACTCCAGCCCTTTGAGCTGCGTTTTAATCGGTTTTTGCAGGAAGGGGATATTCATGTCAGCCAGCACCGCGGCCTGTTCCCCTTCCGGTACCAGTTCATCAGAAAGATGGCGGTGCCGGAGACTGTCATTAAGGTGGAACTCTCCCGACTGAAAGCGTTTTCTTATCTGCCGGTAGAGCCAGAACTCATAGCGCCCGGCATTCAGGCCTGTGGGCTCACCATCTTCGTCAAACTCAAGCAGGTACGGTCGCAGCCGTTCCGGTAACGTTTCTGGTGGACATTCTGCCAACGGCCGCTGCGAAAGCGTCATCTTTTTGCTGAACACCATTTTTAGCCAGCTCAGGGCTTCGGCCCACAGGCTGTCCTGGGCTACGCTGGCAAGATCGAGGGACAGATATAATGGTCGCAGATGACGCCGGATTAATGCCGTCATACCGCCTACAACTTGCCATTGTAGCGCCAGCCTACTGATGGGTTTCACGCTCATGCGTTGTGCGGTGGTTTTCAGTGTCTCCCGCGGCATGATTGTCCAGGCCCGGCGGCGGACTTCGCCAAAGGTAGTGGGATCCGGCACGCTGTCATCAACGTAAAGCGACAGCAGACGTCCAATTTTAGACGTTTCGCGACGGTGTTTTTCCTGTACGTCAGCCATAAGCTGTTTAGCCCCGCTGCGGCTCTCATCCTCAAGCTGCTTCATATGGAAAAACATCGCGTCCACCAAGTTATCGCTGAACTGGCGATAGCGGATCCAGGCATAACACAGAAGGTAAAGGTGGGACTGCTCAGGCTTCAGGTTACGTAGATCGTAAACGGTATAGAAATTTACCAGGCTGGCGTAGTACAGCATATTTTGCTGAGAAATATTCAGTACCGGTAAAATGTTGCAGGCTTTACGGTGCAGCGGCTCCAGGATGGCCCGTTTCTCCCGCTCATGAACCATCTGGCGCCAGCCAAAGTCACGCGCGTCCTGCCTGAGGATCGCGAGCCGAGAAAGCGTATCATCGCGCTCAATCAGTTTATCCAGACCGGTAATGGTAGCGTCATCCAGTTGCTCCAGCAGAATACGTCCCAGCCGCTGCCTTTCACTGGAAAGAGCCTGACTCACCAGCTCCTGGAGCGTGGTGTAGCCGGGGTGGATGATTTTATGCTCATTGAGCCAGATAATCAGCTCTGTGGCGACAAAGCCGGGTGTCACATCGCGGTGAACAATATGCGCGGCCTGTAATTGAAGTTGTGATGCCAGCGCTGATGACCATGGCTGGTAGTCATACAGTGCACAGATTTTGTTTCGCAGCGCATAGCGCTCGTGCTTAGAGGGCAATTTATCCGGAAGTGATTCCCCGTGAAAATAACGGCTCAGGACAAAATTGCAGTCATCCTTAACATCATCCCACCCGAAGCGGAAAAACAGATGTTTGGCTTTGAAATAAGCGATCTGGAGGATGCAATAAATTTGAGCATGAAGCCCCTGCCGACTACAGGCCAGCGTCAGTTCGGACTCATCCAGAGCCAGAAATTCCAGCCGTTGTGCATCATCGAAATCAGGAAGTCCATACAGCGCTTCCTGTTCGGCATTGTTTAAAACCGCCAGCCGTTCACTTTTGCCTGTCGCTTTGTCACGCGTTGTCATCCTGACCCCGATTAATCGTGTCCGTAAGAGGATCGCTCTGCGGACGGTAAAAAATTAAATTTGCGCTTCAGAGAAAATCACTGCTGACGTTGTCTCATATAACTGGTACGGTATCAATCTCTTTCATAGCCCCTTAAACGTACACTTTATGACTGAAATACGGATTGGCTATGCCCGCTGCTCCACCGACAAACAGGATTTGACCGCCCAGCAGGAGGCGCTGATGAAACTCGGCGTCTCTCCGGAGCGGATTTACACCGACAAAGGACTGACAGGGTCAAACCGGCAGAGACCTGGTTTGGATCAGGCTCTGGCCGCGGTGCGCCGTGGTGACACCTTGGTTGTACCGAAACTTGACCGTCTGGCGCGCTCGGTACCTGATGCGCGTGAAATTGCGGATGCATTACAAGCCAGGGGCGTGAAACTGGCGCTGGGTGTCAGCCTCTACGATCCGGAAGACCCGGTGGGGAAAATGTTTTTTAATGTGCTGGCAACGTTTGCTGAGTTCGAGGGCGATCTGATACGCCTTCGAACCCGGGAAGGTATGGCTATTGCGCGGGCTAAAGGGAAACTGCGGGGGAAGCAACCAAAACTGTCAGAGAAACAACAAAAAGAGCTGTGCCGGATGCATGAAACCGGGCAGTACTCGATTAGCGATCTGGCTGAGTTATTTTCAGTCTCGCGGCCAACGGTCTACCGGACACTCTCACGAAACCATAAGGAATAAATATGCGGATCCAGGAACACGTTATCCTGTCTGCCCTGCAAAAAGGCGCGTGTATCAAAACCTTTTACCGGGCATCGGCCCGGGCTGCTGGTTCAATGGACCGCCGAATCCCCGACGGATATGTACTGGAATCGCCAGGGGAGCGAAACGAGGTCATTCTGAGCCATACCGATTTTCAGTCTGTAGAAAAACAGCTCACCGAAACAGAAACCTGGCAGCAGATTGTGGGAAGCGTACTTTTCGGTGGCAGTACCTGGACGCTTCGCCCTGATATGAATGACTCATCAATGCGAGAGCCGGACTGAATATTATGAAAAAACCGCCATTGAGAAACACCGGACAGACCATCAATCTTGCCGAATTAATTGATGATATGTCTGAGGAAGTGTTGATAACGTTACATAATCTTATTGTTAGCCGTCTCAATATGTTACAGCGCCAGCGTACCCGGCAAAGCATGGACGATTTTCGCCCCGGGGATGTGGTCAGCTTCCGGACTGAAGACGGGCAAATGGTGACGGGGGTTCTGGTACGTCTGAATAAAAAAACAGTGACTGTCCATACCGAAAGCGGCGCCCGCTGGAATGTTTCGCCACAGTTATTGACCAGAATAAAACGCCAGTTGGGAGCCGAAAACCAGCCAGATAATACCGTTGAAAAAAAGCTTCATTAAGGTCCGGTCTACAAATTAGGGGGATAAAATGATCGATCTGACAACAGAACAGCGACAATTAGCGAAAATAGTTCATGACTACGCCAACCGGTTTCCTCTGACGGAGGATGGTGATGCACAATTATTGCAGGGCTGCTATGACTACATGGAGGCCTTTAAACGGGTGATGGACAGCACATCAAAGGTGCAGATGGACTACATCTGCCTGCAATATCCTGGATATTTTCGCTTTGCGAAATGGATGGAGCGACTGGCTCAGGGGATTGCTGATGGCGTCATTGGGGTTCCAAAAGTTCACTAAAAACCACAGACAGTAGATTTTGGTAATTCCGGTGTATTCCTCTGAATAAGAAATCTCCAGTGGAGACTTTTTCCAGTTTTTTGGAAAAAAACCTGGTTGGCGGGATTTTAATGGGTCATAATGTCCCCAATTATACCCAGAGGAAGAAAAAATGACGCATGTGCAGCCGCTTGAGCTTTTAAAGCAGGCCCGTAGCAGATACACCCAACGAGAAATTGCTGAACATGTAGGCAAAGATACCAAGACAGTAAGACGCTGGGAGAAGGGAGAAACGCCATGCCCAACAATGCTGGTTCCTGCATTGAGAGATTTGCTTCAGCAACCTGCAGGTGACTCTGCTGAAAGTGGCAATTGTTTCAGTTTTATTGATCTGTTTGCCGGCATTGGTGGCATTCGACTCGGTTTTGAAGCTCACGGGGGAGAGTGTGTTTTTACCAGTGAATGGAACGATTTTTCCAAAAAAACTTATATAGAAAATTATGGCGATCATCATCCTTTCATTGGTGACATTGTGCCATTTCCGGCAGAAAATGTACCAGACCATGATGTGTTACTCGGAGGGTTCCCGTGTCAGCCATTCAGCATTGCCGGTGTCAGTAAGAAAAATTCTCTTGGACGCCCACATGGTTTTGAATGTACTACACAGGGAACATTATTTTTTGATGTTGCCAGAATTATAGCAACCAAAAGACCCAAAGCATTTTTGCTGGAAAATGTAAAAAATCTCCTTTCGCATGATAAAGGAAATACTTTCAATGTAATTATTAAGACCCTTAGGGACGAACTGGGTTATGACGTACACTATAAAATTATAGATGGACAACATTTTACTCCTCAGCACAGAGAGAGAATTATAATAGTTGGATTCAGGGAAAAAACGGATTTTTCATGGGATGCTCTTCAACTCCCGGCAGAAGGACCTCGTCTGGATTCTATTCTACATAAAACAGATGGAAGTGAACCTGTACTCACCTGGGATGAGGATCGATTCTTTAATCATAAACAGCAGGTAGTACAACCAAAATACACGTTAACCCCAAAACTATGGGCTTATTTACAGGGTTACGCAGAAAAACATAGGGCTGCTGGAAACGGATTCGGTTTTGGCATGGTTTATCCGGACAGTGTTACCCGTACACTCTCAGCCAGATATTATAAGGATGGTTCGGAAATTCTTGTTTACCAGGGTAAAAATAAACGCCCTCGTCGTCTGACCCCACGTGAATGTGCCAGATTAATGGGGTTTCCTGATACTTTCAGAATTCCCGTTAGCGATACGCAGGCTTATCGTCAGTTCGGAAATAGTGTGGTAATGCCTGTAATGCGTGAGGTAGCCAGTATAATGGTTCCGTATATCCAGAAGATGCTCGAGCAGGAATGTACTGGCAGAGCTCAGCCTTCGCTTTTTGTCTGATGATACGGATATAGTAATATAATCAAAACCGAAAAAACCAGGATTAAGGGATGAAGCAAGGTTATCTGTCGCAGTATTTCGAAGGTGTGGCACTCAAACGTCTCAGTGCAGTTGAAGCTGATGTTATTCGCTCAAACCAGCATGAGTTTAACGGAGTTGAAGGCCTGCGGGATATCCTTGGAGAACCCGATGGAAAAGTACGTTTTTCTGCAAAATTTTTGTATCTTACAGACCAGGATGATGAGCCTGTGGTCGAGGATGGCTTTCTAACGTGGTACGACGCACGTCAGAGAGCGAGACTTGAGCGGCATGTCATGCGTTGGGAATACAGGCTCTATTTCCCGACAAATCTTGTATCACAATGCGCTTCAGCAGGAGACCTGCTGGTAATAGCCAGGCTGGCAAACGACTCACTACTGGCGATTGTGGCCGAGAATGGAACCACGATTGAGCGACAAATAATGTGGTTGTTTGGATTTTCGGAACTTGCCCATCCTGGTTTTTCCATCAAATCAGAACTGGAAACGGAACAGGATCGCATTGGCTTTGCGGCCAGAGTTATACTTGAACAAATAGGTGTTGAGGCTGAAGAGGAAGCACCTAACTATTTAGATCAAATGCTGGATAAATTTAATGGTTCGTTCCCGAAAACAATCGAATTTTCTTCCTATGCCAGAAGTACTGTTCGAGACCTTTCCAGTAGGGACGATCCTGATGTTGCATTATTTGTCTGGATGGAGCGTGAAGAAATTTTGTTCCGCACTCTCGAAAAATATCTTTTAGGTGAGAAGTTGCGTAGCCTGACTCAGGCAGGAATCGAAGATACAGAACCATTCATAAAATTAGTTCAAAGTGCATTACAGCGCCGTAAATCAAGAGCGGGTTCTGCGCTTGAGAATCACCTAGAACAGGTCTTTACCGATCACGGTGTCACATATACCAGAACCGGAGTAACAGAAAACAACCTCAAGCCTGATTTCATCTTTCCTGGTATTTCGCATTATCACGATTCGGAATTTTCTCATGCCAGACTGACAATGCTAGCGTCTAAATCGACCTGTAAAGATCGCTGGAGGCAAATATTGAATGAGGCAGCACGCATTCCAAACAAACATCTGCTGACGCTGGAACCCAGTATAAGTGAAAACCAGACGAATGAAATGAAATCTGAGCAAGTACAGCTTGTTATTCCTCAGGGACTTCATTCTAGCTATACAATGGCACAACAGACATGGCTTATGAATATAGCGGGATTTATCGACCTGACACGGCACCGCCAGACGGTCTAATTGCTAGCAAAGTGGATACGCCGACGACCAATTAACGTTGCAGCAAAATTTTGGCGGCTTCCCACTTACAACCCCTACATCTGCCTACAATATCTTGGCTATTTTCGTATTGCGAAATGGATGGAGCGACTGGCCCTGGGTATTTGTTACGGCTCGCAATCGAAACTTCACCGACTCGCAATAATCCCGTTTTTCGGCTCGGATTAAGTGCAAATGAAAAATGCTCCCGGCTCACATTAAGTGATAACCGGCTCGCAATCAGCCAGACGGACTCGCAATCCATTTTTGTTGGCTCACAATAACTGCAAATGAGAAAAACGTCTCAATCGCACCGTCTGTTTTGGGTAGACCCTAAATTGACGGCCAGCATGGGGGCAAGCTCGAATTTCATTTTCACTTAACGTGAGTCCTGAAATCTTGATTGCGAGCCAGCGGCGATAAATGCGAGTCCATTTGCAGTTATTGTGAGTCCGCGCCCGATTTCAGTTGCAGCTAATGTGAGCCAAAATTTGCGCTGATTGCGAGTCCGACTGTTTTCGAATGCGAGCCGCTACACTTACTGCCGGGGGCTCCCGTAACAGACGGGGCTGGTCGAGACGCCAGCGGGAAAGCCAGCGATTGACGGTCTGCTTACTAAGCAAGCCTTTGGGACTTTTTATCAATCCCTGAACGGTCTCCACTCCGTGCTCTTCCAGCAACTGTATTGCCCGCCCGGTTGACAGATGGCGACCGGATTTATTCGTGGTTCGCAGTTTTAGGGCGGCAATCAGTTCACAGTAATGTTCCAGCTCCGACGAGGGAAGTATCCGGGGCTGACCATGATCGCTGCGATGAGCTGTGCGTGGTCTGAGGACCAGGCGAAGAGCACGATAGACCGTCGTGACTGAAATACCATACAACTGAGCGGTAGCGGCAATCTGGGTGGCACGTTCAGGGCTTTTGGGCGGCAGGCGATCGAGCCGTTGCCGCAGTTGCAACAGGGAATCAGACGGGATGGCGCTACGCCGGCTGCTCATAATTTTCCAGCGCCCGGTACACTGACGCCCTCCCGATCCCGAGCTGACGGGCTATGGCCGTGGCCCCCATTTTCTCCGTGGTGTACAGGCGCCAGACCTCAGCATGATCTATTGAGGGCTTTCTTCCGCGGTACACGCCCCGTGCTTTAGCCGCGGCAATCCCCTCCATCTGGCGTTCACGTCGCAGATTGGTTTCAAACTCAGCGAAAACGCCCAGCATATCGAGGAAGGCTTTACCTGCTGCCGAACGCGTATCCACTGGCTGTTCTGTTGCCCTGAGCGTTACACCCTGCTGATTCAGGGCATATACGATATCCTGCAGGTCCTTAATGCTGCGGGCCAGGCGATCCACGCGGGTCACCATCAACGTATCACCGGGGCGCAGGAACTCCAGTAATAGCTGCAACTCGCTCCTTCCGGTCCGACTGCTTCCACTGGCTTTTTCTGCACGAATTATTTCGCAACCGGCAGCGCGGAGAGTTTGTGTCTGCAGGGTAAGATCCTGGTCGCTGGTTGAAACGCGGGCATAGCCGTAAAGTGCCATAATGATGAAAACTGTCTCGTTTAACTCCAGATGATGAAAACGTAACACCGGGATGAGACAAATACAACCCAAATGAGACAGGAAAACTGTCTCACTGGATTGACTTTTTTGAGTTTACCCTAATGGGTCACTCAAGGTGATCGCGAGAGAAAATGTCATTGTCACTTAATGTGAGTCGGGTGCATTTTTCATTTGCAGTTAATGTGAGCCGAAATATGCGCTGATTGCGAGTCGGAGGGATTTCGATTGCGAGCCGCTACATGTATTACGTCAGCTTATTGCCAACAACCGGCACAATCATCCCATCCCTGGTGAGTTTGGTCATTGGTCATTGGTCATTGGTCAGCAGACAGCAGACAGCAGACAGCAGACAGTCAATAACCATACAGTTGCGATCATCAGCTATCATATTAATTTCACTGAATAAATACTCTACCTGTTCTTTCAATTGTTCATCGTTTTCAGCGGTCAAAGGTATCCGGTATTCATTCCCGCCCAAAATTTGACCTTCAAATTCAGCTTCAATAAACCAGTCAATCAACTCTCTGGTTTTTTTCTTCCCGCGGGTAAATTTACTGCCATTTTCAATCGACACAAACAGCGTCATAGAACGTGGGGCTGGGGAGCCTGATCTTACCCAGCATTAGTGGACACACGGTAATCCCCCCATTTTTAACCGGGAAGATAAGTAGAATCAGTTAA
>JABWDL010001775.1:0-12944 GCA_015343265.1 Pao palembangensis | reverse complement strand
TATGTGTGTATGTGTATGTGTATGGTTGTGTGCGTGTGTGCGTGTGTATGTTTAGCTTCTTAGCGTGTTTACCTCGTTATTAGCGGCTCACTGAGCTCTTTACTGCGTCCTTCCTCGGTCCTAATCTTCGTCCCCGGTCGTCCCTCACGCCTCAGCTGTTTCTGCATTCCGTTTGACTCCAGGCGTCAGCACGCTGAGGTCAAAGGTCAGCTGACCTGGAAGGTTTCCCCTCTTCCTGCATGCTAATGAGCACAGCTGACTCAGTCTGCGGTTGCTTGTCGTCGTTCCTGCTAATAACCAGGTGAATGTCTGCAGAAGTTTGTTTCTGGAAGCAGAATCTGTATTTTTATCATTTTTGGTGTATTTACGCTCTTTTTATGTGTGGAAAACATCTGCAGGTATGACCTCCTCTAGAGGTCGCACAGCTGTGAACAAAGCAGGCACTTCCTGTCTGACCTTAGAGCTTCTGCTTCTGTTCCTCAGTGTGGAACCATCATCTGTCATTCCGTCTCACTCCATCATCACATGGCTGTGGTTTTGGTCCAAAAACTGGCCTGAACTGATCTGGGTCAGACTGGTCTGGTCTGGTTAGACTGGTCTGATCTGGTCCGACTGGTCTGGTCTAGTTGGACTGGTCTGATCTGGGTCAGACTGGTCTGGTCTGGTCCGACTGGTCTGGTTTAGTTGGACTGGTCTGATCTGGGTCAGACTGGTCTGGTCTGGTCAGACTGGTCTGGCCTAGTTGGACTGGTCTGATCTGGGTCAGACTGGTCTGGTCTGGTCAGACTGCTCTGGTCTGGTTAGACTGGTCTGGTCAGACTGGTCTGATCTGGCTCAGACTGGTCTGATCTGGGTCAGACTGGTCTGGTCAGACTGGTCTGGTCTGGTTAGACTGGTCTGGTCAGACTGGTCTGATCTGGCTCAGACTGGTCTGGTCTGGTCAGACTGCTCTGGTTCTGTTAGACTGGTTCCGATCTTGCTCAGACTGCCTTGGTCTGGTTAGACTGGTCTGGCTTCTCAGACTGGTCTGATCTGGTTGACTGGTCTGGTCTGGCTAGACTGGTCTGATCTGGGTCAGGACTGGTCTGGCCCGGTCAGACTGCTCTGGTGTGTTTAGACTGTTCTGGTCAGACTGGTCTGATCTGAGTCAGACTGGTCTGGTCAGACCGGTCTGGTCAGACTGCTCTGGTGTGGTTAGACCGGTCTGGTCAGACTGGTCTGGATCTTGGTTCAGACTGGTCTGGTCTGGTCAGAATGGTCTAGTCAGACCGGTCTGATCTGGCTCAGACTGGTCTGGTCTGGTTAGACTGGTCTGATCTGGCTCAGACTGGTCTGGTCTGGTCAGACTGTTCTGGTGTGGTTAGACTGGTCTGGTCAGACTGGTCTGGTCTGGTTAGACTGGTCTGATCTGGCTCAGACTGGTCTGGTCAGACCGGTCTGATCTGGCTCAAACTGGTCTGGTCTAGTTGGACTGTTCTGATCTGGGTCAGACTGGTCTGGTCTGGTCAGACTGTTTCCTGGTCTGGTTATTAGACTGGTCTGGATCTGGCTCCAGACTGGTCTGGTCTGGTCAGACCGTCTGATCTGGTTAGACTGGTCTGGTCTGGTTAGACTGGTCTGGATCTGGGTCAGACTGTTCTGGTCTGGCCAGACTGCTTGGTGTGGTTTTGACTGGTCTGGCCAGACTGGTCTCATCTGGGTCAGACTGGTCTGGTCTGGCTGTGACTGTTTGGTGTGGTTAGACTGGTCTGGTCAGACTGGTCTGGTCTGGCTCAGACTGGTCTGGTCTGGTCAGACTGGTCTGATCTGGCTCAGACTGGTCTGGTCTGGTCAGACTGGTCTGATCTGGATAGATTGGTCTGTCTGGTCAGGATTGGTCTGGTCAGATTGGTCTGATCTGGCTCAGACTGCTCTGATCAGGACTGGTTCTGGTCTGGTCTAGTACTGATCTGGTACTGATCAGGTCTGGTACTGGTCTGGTCTGGTCAGACTGGTTCGATCTGGGTCAGACTGCTCTGTCAGACTGCTCTGGTCTGGTCAGACTGGTCTGATCTGGCTCAGACTGGTCTGGTCTGGTGAGTCTGGTCTGGTCTGGTTAGACTGGTCTGATCTGGCTTAGACTGGTCTGATCTGGCTCAGACTGGTCTGGTCTGGTCAGACTGGTCTGATCTGGTTAGACTGGTCTGGTCTGGTTCACAGACTGGTCTGATCTGGCTCAGACTGGTCTGGTCTGGCTCGTGACTGGCCTGATCTTGGGCCAGACTGGTCTGTCTGGTCAGACTGCTCCCTGGTCTGGGTCACACTGGTCTGGTCTGGTCAGACTGCTCTGGTGTGGTTAGACTGGTCTGGTCAGACTGGTCTGGTCTGGTTAGACTGGTCTGATCTGGGTCAGACTGGTCTGGTCAGACTGGTCTGATCTGGTCAGACTGCTCTGGTGTGGTTAGACTGCTCTGGTCAGACTGGTCCGATCTGGGTCAGACTGGTCTGTCTGGGTCAATTGGTCTGGTCTGGCTGTGACTGGTCTGATCTGGTTAGACTGGTCTGGTCTGGTTAGACTGGTCTGATCTGGGTCAGACTGGTCTGGTCTGGTCAGACTGCTCTGGTGTGGTTTGACTGGTCTGGTCAGACTGGTCTGATCTGGGTCAGACGGGTCTGGTCTGGCCAGACCTTCCTGGGTCGATTGGTCTGATCTGGCTCAGACTGGTCTGGTCTAGTTGGACTGGTCTGATCTGGGTCAGACTGGTCTGGTCTGGTCAGACTGCTCTGGTCTGGTTAGACTGGTCTGATCTGGCTCAGACTGGTCTGGTCTGGTCAGACTGGTCTGATCTGGTTAGATCTGGTTCCTGGTTCAAGCTTAGACTGGTCTGATCTGAGTCAGACTTGTCTGGTCTGGTCAGACTGCTCTGGTGTGGTTAGACTGGTCTGGTCAGACTGGTCTGATCTGGCTCAGATTCGGTCTGAACAGACCGGTCTGATCTGGCTCAGACTGGTTCGATCTGGGTCAGATTGGTCTGGTCAGACCGTCTGATCTGGCTCAGACTGGCCTGATCTGGCTCCAGACTGGTCTGGTCTGGAAGACTGCTCTGGTGGATAGACTGTCTGGTCAGACTGGTCTGGTCTGGTCAGACTGTTTGGTGTGAAAGAATTGGTCTGGTCAGACTGGTCTGATCTGGGTCAGGACTGGCCTGATCTGGATAGACTAGTCTGGTCTGGCCGTGACTGGTCTGGTCAGACTGGTCTGACTGGCTCAGACTGCTCTGCCCAGACTGTCGGCCCTGCCTCAGACTGGTCTGATCTGCCCAGACTGGTCTGGCTCCGGGTCAGACTGCTCTTGGTCTGGTTAGACTGGTCTGATCTGGCTCAGACTGGTCTGGTCTGGTCAGACTGGTCTAAACTGGTTAGACTGGTCTGGTCTGCTTTCTAGACTGGTCTGGATCTGGGTCAGACTGGCCTGGTCTGGTCAGACTGCTCTGGTGTGTGGTTAGACTGGTCTACTGCATCATTCCCATCTGGGTCAGACTGGTCTGTCAGACCGGGTCTGATCTGGCTCTGCACTGGTCTGATCTGGGTCAGACCGGGTCTGGTCAGACCGGTCTGATTCACCAGACTGGTTCCGATCTGGCTCAGACTGGTCTGGTCTGGTAAGACTGCTCTGGTGTGATAGACTGGTCTGTCAGACTGGTCTGGTCTGGCTCAGACTGCTCTGGTGGTTAGACTGGTCTTGTCAGACTGGTCTGATCTGGCTCAGACTGGTCTGGTCTGGTCAGACTGGTCTGATCTGGATAGACTGGTCTGGTCTGGTCAGACTGGTCTGGTCAGACTGGTCTGATCTGGCTCAGACTGCTCTGGTCAGACTGCTCTGGTCTGTTCAGACTGGTCTGATCTGGCTCAGACTGGTCTGGTCTGGTCAGACTGGTCTTGTCTGGTCAGACTGGTCTGATCTGGGTCAGACTGGTCTGGTCAGACTGGTCTGATCTGGCTCAGACTGCTCTGTCAGACTACTTGGCTCCTGGTCAGACTGCTCTGGTGTGGTTAGACTGGTCTGATCTGGGTCAGACTGGTCTGGTCTGGTCAGACTGGTCTGATCTGGTTAGACTGGTCTGGTCAGACTGGTTCTGTCTGGTCAGACTGCTCTGGTGTGGTTAGACTGGTCTGGTCAGACTGGTCTGGTCTGCTCAGACTGCTCTGCTGTGGTTAGACTGGTCTGGTCAGACCGGTCTGGTCAGACTGCTCTGGTTGGTTAGGACTGGTCTGGTCAGACTGGTCTGATCTGGCTCAGATTGGTCTGGTCTGGTCAGACCGGTCTGATCTGGTCAGACTGGTCTGGTCTGGTCAGACTGGTCTGATCTGGTTAGACTGGTCTGGTCTGGTCAGACTGGTCTGATCTGGCTCAGACTGCTCTGGTCAGACTGCTCTGTCTGGTCAGACTGCTCTGGTCTGCTTAGGATTGGTCTGGCCAGACTGGTCTGATCTGGCTCACTGGTCTGGTGTGGTTAGACTGTCTGGTCTGGGTCAGACTGGTCTGGTCTGGTCAGACTGGTCTGCTCTGGTTAGACTGGTCTGATCTGGGTCAGACTGGTCTGGTCAGACCGGTCTGGTCAGACTGGTTCGGTCTGCTAGACTGGTCTGATCTGGCCGACTGGTCTGGTCTGCCCAGGACTGCCTGGTCTGGGTCAGACTGGTCTGGTCAGATTGGTCTGATTCTGGCTCAGACTGGTCTGGCTCCAGTTGGACTGGCCTGATCTGGGTCAGACTGGTCTGGTCTGGTCAGACTGCTCTGGTCTGGCTAGGACTGGTCTGATTCTGCCCAGACTGGTCTGGTCTGGTCAGACTGGCCTGATCTGGCTCAGACTGGCCTGGTCTGGTAAGACTGTTCTGGTGTGGATAGACTCTGGTTCAGTCAGACCGATCTGGTCTGGTCAGACTGCTCTGGTGTGGTTAGGACTGGTCTGGTCAGACTGGTCTGATCTGGCCAGATTGGTCTGGTCTGGTCAGACTGGTCTGATCTGGTTAGACTGGTCTGGTCTGGTCAGACTGGTCTGATCTGGGTCAGACTGGTCTGGTCAGACTGGTCTGATCTGGCTCAGACTGCTCTGGTCAGACTGCTCTGGTCTGGTCAGACTGCTCTGGTGTGGTTAGACTGGTCTGGTCAGACTGGTCTGATCTGGAATTAGACTGCCTCTGGTCAGGACTGCTCTGGTCTGGCCAGACTGCTCTTGGTGTGTTGACTGGTCTGGCTGTACTCTGGCCTGATCTGGCTCAGATTGTCTGGGTCTGGTCAGACTCTCGCTCTGATCTAAGCTGGGACGGTTCATTCCCGTCAGACCTGTCTGATCTGGTTAGACTGGTTCGGTCTTCGGTCAGACTGGTCTGGATCTGGGTCAGACTGGTCTTGGCTGTGACTGGTCTGATCTGGCTCAGACTTCTGCTCTTGGTCAGACTGCCCTGGTCTGGCTGTGACTGCTCTGGTCTGGTTAGACTGGTCTGGTCAGACTGGGTCTGATCTGGCCTGACTGGTCTGGTGTGGTTAGATTCACTGGCTTGGTTCAGCCGACTGGTTCGGTCTGGTCAGACTTAGTCTGCTCTGGTTAGACTGGTCTGATCTGGGTCAGACTGGTCTGGTCAGATCCGGGTCTAACAGACTGGCTCCGTCTGGCTTAGACTGGTCTAGATCTGGGTCAGACTGATGTCTGGTCTGGATCAGACTGGTTCCTATCTCGCCCACTGGTCTGGTCAGACTGGTCTGGTCTGGTTAAACTGGTCTGATCTGGGTCAGACTGCTCTGGTCTGGTCAGACTGCTCTGGTGTGGTTAAACTGGTTCCGACTGGGCTCAGACTGGTCTGGTCTGGCTAGACTGGTCTGATCTGCTAGGATTGGTCTGGTCAGACTGATCTGGTCTGGTCAGACTGCTCTGTGGTTAGGACTGGTCTGGTCAGACTGGTCTGGTCTGGCTGTGACTGCTCTGGTGTGGTTAGACTGGTCTGGCTGCACTTCACCTGATTCGTCAGATTAAGGTTCGTTCCGGTCAGACCTGTCTGATCTGGGTCAGACTGGTCTGGTCTGGTCAGACTGGTCTGATCTGGTTAGACTGGTCTAGTCTGGTCAGACTGGTCTGATCTGGTCAGACTGGCTCATCAGACTGGTCTGATCTGGCCTAGACTGCTCTGGTCAGACTGCTCTGGGTCTGGCCAGACTGTTCTGGTGTGGTTAGACTGGTCTGGTCAGACTGGTCTGATCTGCTCAGACTGCCTTGGTCAGACTGCTCTGGTCTGGTCAGACTGCTCTGGTGGTTAGACTGGTCTGGTCAGGACTGGTTGATCTTGCCTGTGATTGTCTGGTCTGGTCAGACTTCCGTCTTGATCTGGCCAGACTGGTCTGGTCTGGTCAGACTGGTCTGATTCGTTAGGATTCGGGTTCGTCTGGTCAGACTGGTCTGATCTGGGTCAGACTGGTCTGGCTTCAGACCGGTCTGGCTCAGACTGCTCTTGGCCAGACTGCTCTGGTTCCCGGTCAGACTGCTCGGTTCCGGTTAGATTCGGTCCTGGTCAGACTGGTCTGATTGGCCCAGACTGCTCTGGTCAGACTGTTTGGTCTGTTCAGACTGGCTCGAACTGGCCTGACTGGTCTGTCTGGTCAGACTGGTCTGGCCCGGTCAGACCGGTCTGGCTGTGACTGGCTCCGGTTCGGTTAAACTGGCTGATCTGGTCAGACTGGTCTGATCTGGTCAGACTGCTCTGGTGTGGTTAGACTGGTCTGGTCAGACTGGTCTGATCTGGGTCAGACTGGTCTGGCTCCGTCAGACTGCTCTGGTGTGGTTAGACTGGTCTGGTCAGACTGGTCTGGTCTGGTTATACTGGTCTGGTCTAGTTGGACTGCTCTGATCTGGGTCAGACTGGTCTGATCAGACTGGTCTGATCTGGTCAGACTGCTCTGGTGTGGTTAGACTGGTCTGATCAGACTGGTCTGATCTGGTCAGACTGCTCTGGTGTGGTTAGACTGGTCTGGTCAGACTGGTCTGGTCTGGTCAGACTGCTCTGGTGTGGTTAGACTGGTCTGGTCAGACTGATCTGATCTGGGTCAGACTGGTCTGGTCTGGTCAGACTGGTCTGATCTGGGTCAGACTGGTCTGGTCAGACTGGTCTGGTTCCTGGCCAGACTGCCTGATCTGGCTCAGACTGGTCTGGCTCTAGCTGGGACTGGTCTGGTCTGGTGAGACTGGTCTGGCCTGGTTAGACTGGTTCAGATCTGGCTCAGACCGGCTCCGGTCTGGCTCAGACTGGTCTGATCTGCTAGACTGGTCTGGTTCACAGACTGGTCTGATCTGGCCAGACTGCTCTGGTCTGGCTGGCCAGACTGGTCTGATCGGCCAGACTGGTCTGGTCTGGCCAGACTGGTCTGATCTGGTTAGACTGGTCTGGTCTGGTCAGACTGGTCTGATCTGGCTCAGACTGCTCTGGTCAGACTGCTCTGGTCTGGTCAGACTGCTCTGGTGTGGTTAGACTGGTCTGATCTGGGTCAGATTGGTCTGGTCTGGTCAGACTGCTCTGGTGTGGTTAGACTGGTCTGGTCAGACTGGTCTATTCCGGTCAGACTGCTCTGCGTGGGTTAGACTGGTCTGGTCAGACTGGTCTGGATCTGGGTCAGACTGGTCTGTCTGGTCAGGACTGGTCTGATCTGGGTCAGACTGGTCTGGTCAGACTGTTTGGTCTGGCCAGATTCCGTCTGATCTGGCTCAGACTGGTCTGGTCAGACTGGTCTGATCTGGGTCAGACTGGTCTGGTCTGGTCAGACTGCTCTGGTGTGGTTAGACTGGTCTTGGCCAGACTGGTCTGCCCGGTTATACTGGTCTGTCTATTGGACTGCTCTGATCTGGGTCAGACTGTCTGATCAGACTGGTCTGGATTCGGTCAGACTGCTCTGGTGTGGTTAGACTGGTCTGGTCAGACTGGTCTGGTCTGGTCAGACCGTTCTGGTGTGGTTAGACCGGTCTGGTCAGACCGATTCGATCTGGGTCAGACTGGTCTGGTCTGGTCAGACTGGTCTGATCTTAACAGACTGGTCTGGCCAGACTGTCTGTCTGGTCAGACCGGTCTGATCTGGCTCAGACTGGTCTGGTTCAGTTGGACTGGTCTGGTCTGGTGAGACTGGTCTGGTCTGGTTAGACTGGTCTGATCTGGCTCAGACCGGTCTGGTCTGGTCAGACTGGTCTGATCTGGTTAGACTGGTCTGGTCTGGTCAGACTGGTCTGACCTGGGTCAGACTGTTTCTGGTCTGGTCAGGACTGGTCTGGATCTGGGCCAGACTGGTCTGGTCTGGTCAGACTGGTCTGATCTGGTTAGACTGGTCTGGTCTGGTCAGACTGGTCTGATCTGGCTCAGACTGCTCTGGTCAGACTGCTCTGGTCTGGCTCTCAGATCGCTCGGTGTGGTTAGACTGGTCTGATCTGGGTCAGATTGGTCTGGTCTGGTCAGACTGCTCTGGTGTGGTTAGACTGGTCTGGTCAGACTGGTCTGGTCTGCTCAGACTGCTCTGGTGTGGTTAGACTGGTCTGGTCAGATCGGTTCGATCTGGGTCAGATTGGTCTGGTTCGGTCAGACTGGTCTGATCTGGGTCAGACTGGTCTGGCCAGGACTGTTTCTGGTTCGGTCAGACTGGTCTGATCTGGCTCTGTGACTGGTCTGGGTTCAGTTGGACTGGTCTGGATCCCCAGTCAGACTGGGGTCTGGTCTGGTGAGACTGGTCTGGTCTGGTTAGACTGGTTCAGATCTGGCTCAGACTGGTCTGGTCTGGTCAGACTGGTCTGATCTGGGTCAAACGGTCTGGTCTGGTCAGACTGGTCTGATCTGGGTCAGACTGGTCTGATCCGCTCAGACTGCTCTAGTCTGGTCAGACTGGTCTGATCTGGCTCAGACTGGTCTGGGTCTGGCTTCAGACTGGTCTGGATCTGGTTAGACTGGTCTGGTTCGGTCAGATTCGGTCTGATCTGGCTCAGACTGGTCTGGTCAGACCTGGTCTGGTCGACTGCTCTGGTGTGGTTAGACTGGTCTACCAGACTGGGTCTGGATCTGGCTCAGATTGGTCTGGTCTGGTCAGACTCGTCTGATCTGGGTCAGACTGGTCTGGTCTGGTCAGACTGGTCTGATCTGGTTAGACTGGTCTGGTCTGGTCAAATTCTGCTCTGGTCTGGGTTAGGACTGGTCTGGTCAGACTGGTCTGGATCTGGCTCAGACCGGTCTGGTCAGACTGGTCTGATCTGGCTCAGACTGGTCTGATCTGGGTCAGACTGGTCTGGTCAGACTGGTCTGGTCTGGTTAGACTGGTCTGATCTTGGGTCAGACTGGTTCTGGTCTGGTCAGACTGCTCTGGTCAGACTGCTCTGGTCTGGTCAGACTGCTCTGGTGTGGTTAGACTGGTCTGGTCAGACTGCTCTGGTGTGGTTAGACTGGTCTGGTCAGACTGGTCTGGTCTGGTCAGACTGCTCTGGTGTGGTTAAACTGGTCTGGTCAGATCGGTCTGATCTGCCCAGATTGGTCTGGTCTGGTTGTGACTCTGGCCTTGATCTAAGTCAGACTGGTCTGGTCTGGTCATCAGACTGGTCTGATCTGGCTCGACTGGCCTGGTCTGGCTGTACTGGCCTGATCTGGGTCAAATCCGGTCTGGTCAGATTGGTCTGGATCTGCCCAGACTGGTCTGGTCTGGTCAGACTGGTCTGATCTGGGTTAGACTGGTCTGGTCTGGTCAGACTGGTCTGATCTGGCTCAGACTGGTCTGGTCTGGTCAGACTGGTCTGATCTGGGTCAAACTGGTCTGGTCAGACTGGTCTGATCTGGCTCAGACTGCTCTGGTCAGATCGCTCTGGTTCGCTCTCAGACTGCTCTGGTCTGGTTAGGACTGGTCTAATAGACCGGTCTGATCTGGTTAGACTGGTCTGGTCTGGTCAGACTGGCCCTGATCTGGCTCAGACCGCTCTGGTCAGACTGCTCTGGGCCTGGCCAGACTGCTCTGGTCTGGTTAGACTGGTTCATTTCGTGACTGGTCTGATCTTGGCTCAGGACTGCTCTGGTCAGACTGCTCTGGTCTGGTCAGGACTGCTCTCAATCTGGTTAGACTGGTCTGATCTGGCTCAGACTGCTCTGGTCTGGTCAAACTGGTCTGGTCAGACTGGTCTGATCTGGCTCAGACTGCTCTGGTCAGACTGCTCTGGTCTGGTCAGATCGTTTCTGGTCTGGCTAGATTCGGTCTGGTCAGACTGGTCTGATCTGGCTCAGACTGCTCTGGTCAGACTGCTCTGGTCTGGTCAGACTGCTCTGGTCTGGCTCAGACTGGTCTGGTCTGGTCAGACTGGTCTGATTCCTGCCTGACTGCTCTGGTCTGGCTCTTAGACTGGTTCGGTCTGGTTGTGATTGGTCTGATTCGCTCAGACTGGTCTGATCTGGGTCAGACTGGTCTGGCCAGACTGGCTCCGGTCTGGTTAGACTGGTCTGGTCAGACTGGTCTGATCTGGCTCAGACTGGTCTGGTCTAGTTGGACTGGTCTGATCTGGGTCAGACTGGTCTGGTCTGGTGAGACTGGTCTGGTCTGGTTAGACTGGTCTGATCTGGCTCTAGACTGGTCTGGTCTGGCCAGGACCGGTCTGGATCTGGTTAGACTGGTCAGGTCCGGTCAGACTGGTCTGATCTGGCTCAGACTGGTCTGATCCGTCAGACTGTTTCTGGTCTGGCCAGACTGGTCTGGATCTGGCTCAGACTGGTCTGGCCTGGTCAGACTGGTCTCGACTGCCCAGACTGGTCTGGTCTGGTCAGACTGGTCTGATCTAAGTTAGACTGGTCTGGTCTGGTCAGACTGAAGCCTCGATCTGGCTCAGACTGCTCTGGTCTGCCAGACTCGTCTCGATCTGGCTCAGACTGGTCTGGTCTGGTCAGACTGGTCTGATCTGGGTCAAACTGGTCTGGTCAGACTGGTCCATTCCGCTCAGACTGCTCTGGGCCGACTGCTCTGGTCTGGTCAGACTGCTCTGGTCTGGTTAGACTGGTCTGGTCTGGTCAGGACTGCTCTAGTGGTTAGACTGCTCTGGTCAGACTGCTCTGGTCTGGTCAGACTGCTCTGGTCTGGCTCAGACTGGTCTGGTCTGGTCAGACTGCTCTGGTCTGGTTAGACTGGTCTGGTCAGACTGGTCTGATCTGGCTCAGACTGCTCTGGTCAGACTGCTCTGGTCTGGTCACTGGTCTGGTCAGACTGGTCTGATCTGGCTCAGACTGCTCTGGTCTGGTCAGACTGGTCTGATCTGGCTCAGACTGGTCTGGTCTGGTCAGACTGGTCTGATCTGGGTCAAACTGGTCTGGTCAGACTGGTCTGATCTGGCTCAGACTGCTCTGGTCAGACTGCTCTGGTCTGGTCAGACTGCTCTGGTCTGGTTAGACTGGTCTGGTCAGACTGGTCTGATCTGGCTCAGACTGCTCTGGTCAGACTGCTCTGGTCTGGTCAGACTGCTCTGGTCTGGTTAGACTGGTCTGGTCTGGTCAGACTGCTCTGGTGTGGTTAGACTGCTCTGGTCAGACTGCTCTGGTCTGGTCAGACTGCTCTGGTCTGGAGGAACAGCCTCGCCCAGGTCCTCTCGCTGACGCCAGCAGCTTTTGTGTCCTGACATTTCTGTCCATTCAACGCGAGCTCATGTATGTTTTATTAAGCATTGTGCCTCAGGTGTTATCTACCTGCACCTCTGAGCGCCTCGCCGACCCCTCGCCAGCCCCGTTTCAGAAGGTCCCCGCAGACAGACGGACACGACGGTCGACACCTGAACCTCGAATCACGTCAGTTAGAGATTCAGTGATGATAAAGGATCGTCAGCCAATCAGCAGCGACAAACAAGCACATGACACCATCGTAGCGGGAGACAAGAAGCTAACAGTTAGCGATAGCTGCTGTCGCTCCGGAATAACGTAGCAGCAGCGGCTCACGTCCGTCTGCGCTAAGGTCTCTGTTTCTGTTAGCAGCAGCAACGGTCCTGGAGGCTGCTAATGATCCCAGAGGCCTTTAACGACCTTGTTTACGCACTTCGTAGAGCCAGGCTAATGCTAACCTCAGTAGCAGCTAACCGCAAGGCCACGAACCAGCGCTCCGCCACTGCTTTTGTTTGATTGGCTGTCGCCTGTGAGGAGCCCTGCAGACAGAGCTCCGCCCCCAGGCCCTGAGAAGCTGTCCGCTCAACCTTCACCACAGAAGAAGAAAGCAAGCGTGGCAGACTCCAGCGCTAGCCAGTGCTAACGCTAACGCGGTCAGAGGAGGCTTTTATTTTTGTTGTGAGGAAGCGAAACGGTTAAGAGAGTAAAACGAATCTGGTTAGAGGAAGACAATAACGTCTAATGTGCTTCTCTGGGTGAGCGATGGCGTCCGCTGGTAGACGAGGCGGAGCTCATCTCCTCCGGCCTGGATGAGGCGCTGCTGATTAAAACTTCCTCTCCCGCCGCTCGCCGCTCGCCGCGCCGCAGCAGCCACAGTAAATACAGACTTATGATTTAGCCGCCGTATAAAAAAGACATTCCGTCTGTGGAATCTGCTGCTGCGGGCTCGCCACTTCCTCCTGACCTCCCTGTGGAGCCACATTTGTCGGCCGGGGGCCATCGGGGCTGAGTTATGCCGCCGTTTGCCGCCTCTTCCCGGCTGATTTAAACGGAGGTGGCGGTGAATCAGCCGTAACGCACGGCTGTCTTTCTCAGACGTGTCACATCTCTATTCATGGCGGCGATTCGTGATCAGGCTGCAGCGGCGGAGACCCGGGAATCCATCACAGAGCCCCGCCCCCCCGGGGGCCCCGACGGGACCCCGCCACTCTCTGCTGGGGGGCAGGACACTAAACCTAACCCTAACCAGCCTGGAGGAAGTTCTGGAAGTTCTCTCACACACACACACACACCCACACACACACCCACACACACACACACAC
>JABWDL010000176.1:0-11578 GCA_015343265.1 Pao palembangensis | reverse complement strand
AAGTCATTATGTGAGAAATGTATGTTTCTCAGCGAGAGCAAGTTAGTCTGGACAGAAGTGATCTCGCAGATATAAACGCATGTCACAGAACAATGCGCAGGTACAGACAGTTGTTTACAACTCCTGTTGCCTGAAATGTATGTTTCTCAGCGAGAGCAAGTTAGTTTGGACAGAAGTGATCTCGCAGATTTAAACAAGTAAAAGAACATTGCGCAGGTTCAGACAGTTGTTTACTTTACAACTCCTGTTGCCTGAAATGTATGTTTCTGCGCGAGAACAAGTTAGTTTGGACAGAAGTGATCTTGCAGATTTAAACAAGTAACAGAACACTGCGCAGGTCCAGACAGTTGCCTTCAAGTCATGATGTTGGAAATGTATATTCTCAGGCAGAAGTCAGTTTGAACAGAAGTGATCTCGCAGATGTAAACGCATGTCACACACCATGAAGTTTTGAAGGTCCAGACAGTTGCCTTCAAATCATTTTGTGGAACATGTATATTTCTCAGCGAAAACACATCAGTTTGGACAGAAGTGATCTTGCACATATAAACTGTGGAATTACAGTTTTGCTCAAATGCTGAAACACAAAAGCCAATCCTCTAAACCAAATGATCAGTTGTCTAAACACATTTACTAAATCTAGCCATCATTTTCCAATATCACAAAACACAATCCTCCGTTCTCATAAATCTAAACACATTTTTCCTTCCAAAAACACAAGTTGCAAAAGAACTCTGCTCATATTCTCAAATGAAAGCTCATGTGATGCAAAATGCTTGCCACAGTCAGCAATATTTGAACACAATAAACACACCTGGTGTCATTCATTACACACAATGACTCAAAATTGAACATACTTGTTGCTAATGCTGTGACCACATATATAAAAGCAAGTTCAGAGTGCACAGTTTGCTGAAGATTCCAAACTCGAGTCAGAGGAGGGTGAAGAGCTGGCCATGGAAGAAGAGGAGCAGGCCAACGAGGAAGAGGAGTTCAAATCAGAGGAAGAAGAGGAGCAGGCCAACGAGGAAGAGGAGTTCAAATCAGAGGAGGAAGAGGAGGAGGCCAATGAGGAAGAGGAGGAGGCCAACAAGGGAGAGGAGAAGGTCCAGGAGGGAGAGGAGAAGGTCCAGGAGGGAGAGCAAGACAACCTCGCACCATCATGTGAGCAACAGTCATTGACCATGTCATTGTCCATGGCATGACAATGGCTGAAGCAGGACTAAGAGTCCATCCAAACCTGAGTAGGTTCATCGTGGCCACCATTATCAGGGCATTCAGACAGCACAACAGGTATTGTACTCTATTGCTTTCTTTGTCACAATACAGTTTTACAAGCCTGTGAAAGTAGTCTATTGGTTTCAAATCAGTTGTTATTGTAAAACATGTCAATTGACAACACATGTTTCTTTCTTTAGAGTTGAAAGAATGCCACATAGAGGTGGGAGGGTTGCCATATTTACAGCGGCACAAGAAACCCTCATTGTGGATATGATTCGTGAGAACAACCTCATCAGACTTCGGGAGATCAGAGACAAAGTCATTGCCGATAATGTCAACTTTGAGAGAACTGATGATGTCAGCTTGACCACAATAGACCGAGTTCTCCGGCGCCAAAAGATGCGGATGAAACAGGTCTATAGGGTTCCCTTTGAGCGCAACTCTGCGCGACACAAAGACCTACGTTACAAGTATGTGCAAGTAAGTATACATCCATGTTCACAGTATAGTTAGTGGACATACTGTGTTGCTCAGTGGCCTACATTATTTCTGGACAATACTGTGCTACCTGATTGACTGTTGTTCTGAACACCTGTGCACTTTCACATTTTCACAGAGGATATTACAGTTGGACGCGATGGCCAGACCTCATGAGTACCTCTTCCTGGATGAGTACCTCTTCCTGGCTTCAACCTGCAAAGAGGCCGTAACATCATTGGCCAAAGAGCCATCACTGAGGTTCCTGGCCAACGGGGGGGGTGGGGGGGGGGGCATGCGGCCATGGGTTCAGAGGGGCTTGTCTACCGGCATGCTGTCCTTGGGTCTTACAACACCCAATGTCTCCTCACCTTCCTAGAGGAGCTAAGAGACATCCTCCTGGACCGCCAACAACACCATCCTGGGCCCGCACATCACATTTATGTGATCATTTGGGACAATGTCCGCTTCCACAGAACAAACCAAATCAGAGTGGTTCACCACCAACAGTAACCACTTTTTAAACGTCTGTCTGCCACCCTACTCCCCTTTCCTGAACCCTATAGAGGAGTTCTTCTCATCGTGGAGATGGAAGGTTTATGACAGACAACCATACACTAGAGAGAACCTCCTAAGGGCAATGGAGCTGGCCTGTGTTGACATCCCAGTGGAGGCCTTCTAAGGATTCCAGGGCGTTTTTCCCGCGGTGCCTGGCAAGAGCCAATATAGCCTGCAATGTGGATGAGGTGATGTGGCCCAATGCAGCTCAGCGACATGATGCCGCACAGTGATTGTGGTGTGTGTGTGGTGTGAATAAAGTAAATAAAAAAACTTCACACCCTGATCATGTTTTCAAGAGTACTGTTGTGTGCAATAGATTCTGTTTTTGCATTGAGTTGTTACAGTAGTGTACATGCAGTATTTTCTATAGATTTATACTCTTCATATGAAACTCACAATTAGGCATTTAGATAAATGCCTAATCCTCTGCAGAAATCTAAGAAGATCCGTTACTGTAAAGTTTCTAAAAATATACATTGGCAGTTATGAAACAAAGAACCTTCTCACAAACTGAGCATTGTGTTTTCAATTGTTTTGCTGTAGTGTGTAATGATGTTTACAGTTTTGAAAGCTTCGAGCTGTTCTTTTGGTGTAAAAGTTTGAGTTTTGAAGTGAGAAGGTGTGGTTGTGTTTATGTAGCTTTAGAAAAGGGTGTTGTGTTTAGACATTGGGGAACATGGAGGAAACGTTTGTGAAATGTGTTTTAGCATTTCAGAAAAACTGTAATGGGTTTAAAGTTGTAGCTGAAAAATGTCATAAAGAATGGAATGTGCTGAAGGACCTAGACTGAGGTCCTGACCTTCCTTTAACCTTAGGATGTTTGTAGGAGTTAGACATTTAATCAGGAAAGTCAGATAACACAGGAACTATTAAATAAGAAGTGAGGAAGTGTGGAATGTGAGGAATGTTTACGATGAGTAGATGATCACTCACATGGGGGGCCAGAGGAGGGGGCCTCATTAGGATAAAAAGGTGAGGAGATTCTGTCTCAGCAGATCTCCTTGACAGGACAATTCTGTTATGCAGCTGTGTTGTCAACGAATCGCCAAGATCTTGTAAAACTTGTTTGTTATTAAAAGCTTTGCCAAGTACTATCTGTTACAGTTTGATTTGTCCCGACCGATAAAAAGACGCAAGGACCCGAAGGGCGGGGGAGCCCAGTCGTGAGTCCAACAGAATTTGGTGAGCACGACGTGATCGGTCGAAAACGGGACGGAAGGATTGGCAGAGGAGCAACGACTGAAAGCCGAGCAACAACACAGTGCGCACATCAACTAAAGGTAAGACACTGCCTGTTACATCGAAGAGTGTCATTAGTTAGTTAGAGAACGATTTTAGTCTAGAAATAGAAGTGCTGTCACTTGGTGAGTAAGAAGCTGCTTGAAATTAACTGTTTAATTGGCTGAAGTGCTGTGTCCGCATTTGTGACAAACAGTAGAGTTGCTGCGTGGCAAACCATAGAAGCAGGATCGTAAGGGGATCACTGCGACTCTCGGGCCTGAAAGATGGCAGGAGAAAAAAGAAACTGGGACACAAGGTACTGCTCCGAAGGGAGAGCAGGGAGAGAAAAGAGGAGGAGAGAGACACAGAATGGCAAGGAAGACGGGACAAACTGATAATCCCAGTGAGAAGAAAAGAAAAGGAGTAGAGGAGGTTAGGGAGTGGTTGCTGTTGAGGAAGTGGGGAACTGCTCAGTGGATCATGTTTGTGTCCCCAGCAGCGTAGCCAACATAGCTGTGCTAAAAATTGAAGAATAAAAGGTTGATGAGCCTATTCTACTTGTAAATTTGAGAACTGACTGTAAGTAGATCTATCAACCCTACACACTTTGTTTGAGGTTAGCTGTAATCTTTACTGAACATAAAGGTTTTAAGTTTGATCTTAAAGGCAGACGTGGTGTCTGCCTCTCGGACCCAGGTTGGTAACTGGTTCTATAGTAAAGGTATCTGATAGCTAAAAGCTCGCCCTTCCAGTCTATTATGATGAATAATAGGAACTACAAGTAAACCTGCACTCTGTGATCTGAGTGTTCTTTTAGGAATATACGGAACTATGAGATCCTGCACATTTGATGGGGCTAGTCCACTGAGCACTGTATATGTTAAAAGGAGAATCTTGAAATCTATTCTACATTTCACTGGAAGGTAAAACTGGAGAGCACCCTGGTGCTGGTTCCTGTCAGAACTCTGGCTGCAGCGTTCTGGATCAGCTGCAGGTTTATAATGGAATAATTTGGACATCCTGACAGTAATGAGTTGCAGTAGTCCAGTCTAGAGGTAACAAAAGCATGGACCAGTTTTTCAGCATCACTCTGTGACAGGATGCTCCTGATCTTGGCAATATTACGGAGGTGAAAGAAGGCGGCCCTAGAAAGCTGTTTAATATGAAGGAGAAATGACATGTCCTGGTCGAAGATAACTCCTAGGTTCCTTGCAGCCATACTGGAGGACAAAGTAATGCCATTGAGGGGTGGTGGTCAAGTTTGGGGGGTGGTGGTCAAGTGGATAAAGAGGATAAAGAACCTGGACACTGGTTCCAGTCCAGACCAGACCAGATGTGAAGGCATGGGAGATATGAGGAAGAGGAAGAAAAACCTCGACCGAGATTGTGACCACCACTTTGGGCCCTTGAGCAAGGCCCTTAACCCCGTAGTAGTTGTTGATGTTGCTCCCCGGGCGCCTTAAGTGGCTGCCCACTGCTAGTGTGTGGGCAGCATTACATGCATGTAATGGGTTAAAGTGCAGAGGCTTAATTTCCACTTGAGTATTAAAGTGTGGTTTCTTTCTTTCTTCTTTCTTTCTTCATCCAAAGAGAGAATGCTATCTCACAATCTAGTCCTCAGATGTTTAGGTCCAAGAACAATGACTTCAGTTTTGCCTGAGTTTAAAAGTAAGAAATTGGAAGTCATCCAGTTTTTTATGTGTTTGAGACATGCCTGAGTCTGACTAACGGCTCTGTTTCATCAGGTTTCATGAATAAATACAGCTGCGTGTCATCGGTATAGCAATGAAGCGTGGGTTCATTTACTAACTGAGCGAAACCTATTGAATCTAACACTGTTAAGACTTAAGTCAGTATCATCATTCATATGGATGTTAAAATCACCCATTATAATGACTTTATCTATACTCACCACTAAACTAGATAAGAAATCCGAAAACTCGGCTAGGAACTGTGTGTAAGCAGCCGCAGGTGGCCGATACACCGCAACTAATAAAACTGGCGTTTCTGACTTCTAGTTGTGGTGAGAAAGGCTGAGAGTGAGACTCTCAAAAGAGCTACAGGCAGCTTTAGGTTTGGGATTGACTTGAAGGCTGGAGCGGTAGATTGCTGCCACTCCACCTCCTCTGCGTGCACTTCGAGGAACATGATAGTTAATATGACCTGATGGAGTTGCTTCATTTAAACTAACATATTCTTCATCCTGCAACCAAGCCAAGAAAGACAATATCAGACAGATGATCTATCAAATCATTAACTAGAAGAGATTTAGACCGAAGAGATTGTATGTTCAACAGACCACATCTAACTGTTTTAGTTGTTTCTGAGTATTTACTGCTGTGTATAAGGTTATTATTATTAACACCTCTTGACTTATTTACTAGATGAACTGTGGGAGGACGAGGTACTGACACTACTTCTATTGTATTATTAAACTTAGTGTTACCGTGAGCGTTTTTAGTCTCATTGTTATTTTTATTGGAGGGCGGCAGTCTTACAGAAGCAGCAGAGAAGCGTGTAAGACAGCAACTCTGCCTCCTGGCCTCCACCCTGGGTTGTCAGAAGGTTGGTTGTCCAATGAACTTTGCTAGAGATAAGAGCTGCACCACCCCAGGTGGGATGAATGTGGTCTCTGCTAATAAGGCCAGGTTTTCCCCAAAAACCTGCTTTAAGTTTCCCGCTCTGGCCCCCGGGATACATTTAACTATCTGGTGTCGGCTTCATGTAACGAAGAGAGTCGCCAATAAGCAGGGTCGGTTTCTCAGTGGGTGCGTCACTGAGTGGGGAACAGCGGTTTGCAACATGAAGCGGTTGGTGATGAACCACGGGCCTTTGTTTCAGGCTACACTTCCTTCGAACCGCCACCCAACCACCCTGACTACCCGGCTGCTCGGGGGCTGCGGGGGAACAGCTAACAGTAGCTGAACTGGGCCGGGCCGCACAGGCTAACTGGTGCTGGCTACAAGGGCTACAATGCTATCTCGTGTGCGGAGCCTCGCCTCAAGCTCGCTAAGCCTCGCCTCTAGAGCTATAAATAAGATACACTTTCTACACGCTTGACTCTCAGTAAAGGAGGTCGAGGAGTAACTAAACATTTCACACACTTTGCAGAACACCGGAGGAGAAACAGTGGGAGAGGGAATGGAGTTAGCCATGCTAGCAGTGAGAGCAGCTGCATGGAGCAAAATAGATAGAGCGAAATATAGAACCTAAAGGATCGTGCGGTTACTAAACTTTCACCAAGGTGCTTGTGTACTACTAAACAGGATAAACAAAAAGCTAACAAAATAATTAACAACAGTAAAACCACCGTAGCAAACACCAGGAGAAGTGACAGGAAATGACGCGGTACGTTACCGATGACGTTTCACACTCCCTGTGAAGACACAGGGAGTGTAACTGCTCTACATAGCAGTTTATACAGACAGTGACTCAAAGTGTTCACAATAAGTACACAAAGAGTTTTCTAAGGCAAGAAAGTGATATGTTTCCCTGCCCTGGATCATAAACGAGCATGTGTTTTATTTTCTGCAGACCCAACTGAAGGGAAAGTTTAGGAAACGACAGATTTGGTTTTAATGTTGGAATGATGAGGTCAGTTCACCTAGGAGAGTTAAAAATTAGGACAGGAAAAATTCTGGAGTTATGTGATCTGACAACTGTACAGGGCTGGACAGCTTCATGAGGCAGATGTCATTCTCAGAGGTTTGTTTGTTGAACAGAGGGTGGTGGACAATCTGATTAATTCCTCGTGACACTTCGTTGGGGTTAGAACCCGTCTGGTTGGTGTGGCCCAGGACAGCAGTCATGATTGAGGGATCAAACCTAAAGAAAACAGAATTAAAGAGAGCAGATTTAAATCTTACTGCTAAAAGTAAAAGTAAGAAAATATTTATAAAACTTTAATAGCTATTACAATTTAATGTAAACTGCTGTTGTCAGCACCCACTGGTCAGATATCAGGGATCCAGAAAAGATTTGAAGAAAGAAAGTTTTGCTGATAATAGAAACCAGCAAACCAGGGCCATCTTCCTGGTGGGATGTCCTGACCTCCCGCCTTTCCCGTAACTCTTCCACAATCTAAAACACAGAGGAAGAAGCAGCGGTGAGCGTCAGACCACCAAAGAGGTCTGATAATAGCCGAGCTACATCAATGATAACAAACGTGTTCAGCAGGAAGAAGCAGCTAAACAGATCTGGCTTACTTGGTTGGGCATCGGCTCCTGAAAATAAGAGCACAGAGAAATCATCAACACAGTCCTGAACGGGGCGAGGTGACCACAACACCGAGATCTTAGAACCTGGGATGCAGTCAGTAAGAACCAGAACCAGGCAGAAAGACATGAAAACACTGGCTGGAGCTGCTGCAAAGTAACCACTGAACTGCCCTGTTCCTTACCTTCAGAGAGGGCAACCACCACCACCAGAACCATTTAGAACCTCATTCTGACTGCGTCTCGCTCTCATTCTCTCTCTCTCTGTCTCTGTGATCTGAAATATAAATACTTTTTGTTCACTCTTTCACTCCACCTATATCATACTGATCCGGGCACATACTTCAGTGCTGATCGTGAGAAAGTTACTTTCTCACAAAAAAAACAAAACAATCCTGATCAGGGAGAGGCATGAGAACTAAACATCTGATTAGCAGTGGTCTTCAGCCCAGTCCTACTAGAGAACCCATCATCATTAACCTGATCTCAGTGTCCTTCTGCAGTTTTTGTAGCTCCACATACTGGAAACAACAGCTTTGTATCAGTATCTTATATGAAAACACTAAAATGTCTTCACCTTTTATTGTTATCATCATTATTGATGATTTTAGCTGTTCAGGTGTGAGTCTCTCATTGTGGAATAAAGTTCACAGCAGGTCAGCAGGCAGGTTGGTCTGGTTTAGTGTGAGTTTTTCCTCCAATCTTTAAATCCAGTATTTTGTTCATCTTTGTTTATATCGTTGTTCTTCCTCCATCTGTTTCTGTGGACCGATGAAAGAAACCTCCTGTGACCAAGGACGGAGGGCTAACAGACAAAGGCCCAGAGACAGAGACTCGACTGACTGTTGGTGTTAGTCTTGGCCCAGCGTCCAAGAGTTTAGTGTGTGTGTGTGTGTATTTGTCTATGTGAGGCGGCTCCTTCACTCCACCCATAAATGTTTAAAGCAGGTGTGTATTGACTTCGTGAGCTGTTTTCAACCTGTATGAATAGTTGTGATCAAGCCCGGAGTGGCTAATCTGGAGCACCGGGAGGATTCCCGGTGGGCTGGCCGCTTGGAGGGCCGGCAGGCCGCCCTATAGTGTCGGTGTGTGAAAATGCATACAGGCTGCCGCTTCGCAACATGCACCGCAGGTATCAAACGAAGCCGCGGGCCGTTGCCGTCGCTGACGTTCGCATGGGGGGGAGTGAGTGAGTGAGTGAGTGAGTGAGTGAGAGAAAGAAAGCAAGAGAGAAAGAGAGAGTGAGAGAGACTGCTCGCACGCCGCCCTGTCCCTGACAGTGCGTGTGCAGCACCTAGTCCTAGGTCAGTGTTTCTCAACGAGTAGTCCACAGACCACTGGTGGTCCGCGGGCGACCCCTAGTGGTGTGCAAGGTGACACGTAACAAATCACATTTCAAAATTTTAAATTGAATTGAATTTCAATATTTAAAATTCAGTGTAAAATCAGTGTTTCTTGAATTCCCAAGATTTAAATAATTCACTTTATTGTATATTTCCTGATGCATCTGTCATACCAGGACCTGATCGTTACTTAGAATATTGTTTTGGGGGCTATTTGGAGTGAGGTGATCCGCGAGTGTTTATTTATGGGTTCAGTGGTCCTTGGTCTGAAAAAGTTTGAGAAACACAGTCCAAGGTGAAGAAAGAGGAGAGTGGACATATAACAGAGAGAAAATGGGACACAAAAAAAAAAAACAAAGGCAAGGCAGAAAAAGCCCCCATCAAAAAGGGAAAAGTGTTACGTGCGTGTTTTCAGGACTCAAATACAGACACGAACAGGTGCTCCAAGAACAAAATACGACCCTTTTTGGGTGTACAGCAAATGGGAAACCGAAGGCGCTCCAGCTAGAGGAAAATACAATGTTCATACAAACACAAAGTCTAAACTCTTCACGGGGAGGCTCTACTGCAAAGAACAGAACTCAGCCTAAGCCACCATTCAAGTGTCTTACCAAAAAAAGACATTTGTGATGTTCAACACTACAAATATGTGATACTCCTTTGCAAATGATATGTAAAGCTAAGGCCCTCAGCAGCAGCCCCCAAACCAACCTCCACCTAGTCAGAAGCTTGATAAAAAAGATGAAAATGATAAATATTAGTAAGATAAAAACAAATTAAATAATAATGAGGAGAGCCCTGTATAGATGGCTTACTTGTATTTTGGTTTGTTGTTAAATCAGGTGTAAGTTAACAATTTTCAAATTTCATTCTTGTCAGAGGCAGTGCCAGGACACAGTACTGTGCTAAGAGCAATACATGGTGTCACTAACAAACAAAACACAGATGAGCTGCCCAACGTAATATGAACAATTTTCAAATTAGTCCTAGTGTCACAAGTATTTATACCCACATGCTGTTACCAGTGTCTTTATTATACCTCTGTGAATCAATAATAGTAGAATACAATATGAATGACAGAATAGGATAATAGAATTTGAAATCTTATTTTGGCAATGAAAATAATGTTCTGAAGTGTTTCAATCCAAACATTTTTCTTGAAGAATTTGCCAGAGCTATACAATTTCTTTCCCCACTTTGTGATTGATTGCAGGTGCAGATGAGTCTGATAGGGCCACTGACAGAAGTGTGAGAGCTGTGTCTACACAGGGACAGTGCTCAGCCTGTGAGAGAAGCTTCTCAATGGTTAAATTTCTCAAAAACAGACTCAGGTTAACATGATTCCATAAATGTCTAGAAGCATTTGTGCTCATGTGCACTGAGAAAGAAATTCTTGTCTTCGACAATGACACTGTTATAAACAAAGTTGCAGAGAGTAGCGCACTCCTCAGACTTTCATTTCTGTTTTAGGGATTAAAGCTCAACAGAGAAAAAGAGTGTAAAAATAAAGGAATTTTGAAAAGTGTGTGTGTTGTTAATTTAAGTTTGTGAATGACATAAAATGGGCCGTCTGAACCATGAAACTCCAGGGCTGAAAATGAGGGCCACTCCGGCCCTGGTGTGACCCCTCAAAACCCTTGTTAGTCCCAGGAAGTGTTCTGCTGAAACCAGTGCTCGGGGATAATTAGTTACTTATTAGTTTCTGCCTCTTTCTGTTCCTTGTCTGGTTCTTGGTTTCTTGTTTGTATGAGCGAAGATACTCCCACTCAAAAATACACTGAATGCGTTTTGCGTTGTGACTGCGGCTCTCGCTCTGTCTCTGCGCACTGCAAAAACACACCGGCTCCGTCAACGCGGTGTGGCTCCGACAGGAAGCAGAAAACAAAACCACGTGGTACTACCATTTTGTATTAAATGGAACAACATTGAACATAAGCATTGCTTCTGAAATATCTCTTCATGCTCTTCGTGCATGCTTCATGCACATTTTACTAGTACTAATAGTAGTAGTAAAAAACTTAGCAGAACAACAATCGCTGGATGAAACACTCTCAAGAGGTCTTTCTCTGTGCTTTCACATTCACTGAAATCATAGTTAAAAAACTAAAGAAAATCTGTTGATTCTTGTTAAGCTAAGAGTTCATTGTTTTTAAGCTACGAGTTTTCTTTGACCTGGATGACTGAGAACATTCATCAACGTTATATATCATATAAACTTAATGAACAATGGTGAAAGAGTAAAATCCATGAACTGACCTGAGAATCTCAAGTTTAATGTTTGGACTGAGCTCAGATAACAGCTGATCTATGATAAAAGAGACAATATAAATAAAGAATAAATTAGAATTAGTTCATTTATAACAAAATGTGTTTCAAACTTAAATGTTAAATTTCTCACAACTGACCAGAAACTATAAATACTGATTACACATGAAGTGATTAAAGGAATCATCACCCAGAAATCCCGCTTTTCTTTTTTCAAGCATGTACTGTATATTGGTGTTGGACCTCAGTAGAAAATCTAGACATTGTGTCTGAGTT
>JABWDL010001696.1:0-11193 GCA_015343265.1 Pao palembangensis | reverse complement strand
GAACAGGTGAGGTGCCCCTCAAGTAGCGCAAGAGACTAGAATAAATGAAATGGAAAATCACAGTCCATCACTCTAATGTCGACAATAACAAGCACAACTTTTTATCTGGAGTTTTTTAGTGAAGGAAAATTTTGAAAGAAACCTAGTTAACATTTCCCTGGGTCCAGGGATTCCATATGGTGTGATGTCTTCAATATACTTGGCCACAAATACCAACACAAATAAATAACCAATGTCACAGCCTGGCTCTTACAGCCATGACAAAAGGAGGGAGACACCCCCTTTTAACAATTACCATCATATTTATTTAACAAAAAAGAAGGTTAAACCATAAATCACAAACAATCAAGTGTGGATGTCAGTGAATAGGAATGACATGTTTGTTGGGTGTGTGGAGGCAATATGAGGTGGGTGTTGGTCAGTAGTGAAGTGGTGGACATAGTGAAGAAGGATTAATTGATCAACCAGGAGCAAAACCCAACCACTAGGGATGCCACACCATTCAGTGCATACATTTTTCAGTCATTAAATGTTTTATCAACACTTTTGTTCCCAATGGGTACACATTTGTTATTGGTGGTGCAATGGTGGTATAGTGGTGAGAAAAGCTGATAGTTGGCCTGGCTTCAGTTCCCAGCCATCCCATAAATGCTATGCATTTTGATACCACCAAGATGGCAGCCAGGGTTGACACACCAGGTTGAGGCTCACAGGTCTCTGTGTTCGTTTTCGTGTTTTTGTTCACGTTTTCAGGCCTTACTCTAGTACAGGGCGTTTGGGAAAAACTTTTGCACCTCAAAAGCTGAATCTTGTTCCACCCAAACTGTAACGGGCCACTGAGGCCCTTACCATCCCCCGTCTATGGCCCAGGAGTCGGAGGAAACATTGTAAACATAAGAAGGGGAACATAATTATTACAGTCAGTGTCATTTTTTTAGAAAGAGACTGTGATTGATATGAAAAATTAAACAAATTAAGGGAATAAACCAACACATAAACAAAAGTGAAAAAAACAGCCTGACACATAAAGTGGCGTCATCTCAGAGAACACCAGAAAAGAGGGGGCACTCAGATTTGAACTGAGGACCTCTTGATCTGCAATCAAATGCTCCACCACTGAGCTACACCCCCACAACCACAACACCCCTAGCATCTGATAGCATTCGAGTACCATGGTGACTAGGAAATTCTTTGAATTCCAGAGCTATGCTTAGTTTATCACAGAAAACAACAGGTGTGATTATTTTGGAAAAAGGACTGATGATGTCACATGGCTCATAGTTGGAGAAGACTCGGGGGTGACCCGGGAGTCCAAAGCCCAAAAAGGAGACGACCAACATACTGGTAACTGAGCTGGGAAAACTTTGAAATTAGTGGGGTTTAGGTTTTCACACCCTGATCGTAGTTGGAGCTGCAAGGAAAAAAAAAGGGTTTCCTTCTGACTCAGGTGAGGAAGTGAGTGATGCGCATTTTGAGAGGCAAAGACAGACAGTTCCAGCCAGCGGTCCTGTTGGCCTGTGAGTCGATGAAGCATGCTCGAGGGGATAGTTGTAGCGAGATCCCTTCTGATTTTGTGAGAATAGGTAGATTCCTTCTGGTTTTCAAGGAAACAAAGGTTTCTGCTGGTTCAAAGGAATATTTAGATCCTTTCTGGAACAAGAACAAGGGTTCCTTCTGGTACATTTCAAGGAGACTTGCTGTCTTCTGGCCACTTAAACTTTTCATAGTAAACATGTCTGTTGACAACATCCAAGAGACGATGAGGGTTCTTTAGGGGTGGAGAAACTAATATAAAAAATACAAAAGTGCAAAATCAGAATAAAAATAAATAAAAGAGATAACCCTAAGCATAACCCTAAGATGGATGGATGGATGGATGGATGGAAAAGAGATAAAATAGGTATAAAAATCGAAGATGCTGCAGCAATACGTAGATATATACTGCATGTATTGTTGTTAATTTTAATATTACACGGGATACCATGTGTATTGTATACGCATCTTAAGACTGATATAGTTATGTGTGTTTGTTGATTGTTCCACGTGCCTTATACCTTCTCACAGATAAAACTAGAATAGGGTTGTCTGTGAGGAGTGTTCACAATTATTCATTAGACATGACGGTGAGAGACTGCTGAGTTATATTTGTATTTTATGAAATAAAACTGAAGACCTCATTTCACAGAGAGGTAAGATTTGAATATCCATAAGGGCGCAGCCCAAACCAAAAGGAGGGGGGGACAGAAAGACTATAAAAGAAAAAGAGTCCTTTGTTCGAGATGTCTGTGTAGATTCTCGTAGATTGTAGATTGTTCGAGGCTTTTTTTGCCTGTCACCTTTTTTCTGTCACGCTTTTTATCTTTTTCACGTCCTTGTCTTCGTTATCCCCGTGTTTTCGTTTTGTTAATTTTCGAGTCAGTTTTTGAAGCTAGATACTTCTCATTTAAGTTCCAACTCCGTTGAAAATTAATTGCTTAAGTTGCAAAGTTAACATATTCAAAACATTTTTGAAAGTTTTTTTTGAAATTTTTACTCTATGAGGAATCCGTTATGGACACACAGATTATCCAATTGAGTAAAATTTCAGATACCACCTCAGACCTGAATACGCATCTCCGCCTTGTAGGCGTGGCGATCAATGTCTCAGAACTGGTGCCCTCAGTCAGAGACTGATTAACTTTATTACAATATAAACTTTTGATTTTATATTTCGTCCAGTAAGTGGAAGTGGAATTAGGAAAGCCATCCATTAGTTCAACTGTCTTCACGCTACAAAGCTTAGCATCTGTGCCTGCTTTGGGTATTTTGGATTTATCGGAGGTGTTCCCTTGTGCCAGGTCTCCTTTCATCTGATAGAGCCGTGGCTGCAACTGCACTGGCTGTCACAGTTTGTCACCACGAAATAGCAATAACTAATTATTCCACCGGCTAACGCTGCTTGCTACATGCTGGCAACTCTTTTGTGAGCAAATAACACATATTGTGAGTTCTATTTCTACACAGGCAAAAGCAGCCTTCCAGTAGGAGACAGAGAAGTTCCCATCTTCTCCAATCCAGGGACTGGGTTTTCATAAAGACTTTCAGGAAACAACGCTGGGATCTCCCATGGTGGAAGGGTTAAAACAAGGCTTTGCTCACAACACAGACTGGTATTAACATTAAAGAAACAAATCTGGATCCACGCATACTGATGCAAAGATTTCTTCAGAAAAATGATTATACCTAAAGTAAAATAATATAACCATTGATAACTATTAATATCAGTGGTTCACTTATTCCAAGATAGCAGGTCAGCTGATCTTTGGGACGGAGGAAAAAGCCTGAGGATCAAGCACGAGTGGTCAAAAAGAAAACTCCCTACTGTTACTAATTATTATTTTTGTTTTCCTAGATGTCGGCCAGGATGTTGCTATTATGCATATTTAACTCTTCTTGTAAGACTGCTTCATATGTCTGAGCAATTAAGTGATCCCAAATGACACAGTTAAAAGAGGTGAGGGTCATAGTCGAAAACCAAGGTCATTGTCTTTAGAGTCTTCATTTCCTGTTCATAATTTTAACCAAAATGTGCCTTGGTATAATAAGTTTTTGGTTTGTTTGTTAGCTAAAAGTGGAAGGTTAGCTGCAACTTTAAATTTAACTGATGGATTATGTGTTACTTTAATATCTGCTATCACTGATAGTTTAACTGAGTAATTTCAACATTGAACCATTTGATGTTTCCAGTTTTGGATTTGGAACTACACTGTTACAACTACTGCTGTTACAAACACTGTTGTAATTCTCATGTCTCATGGACCCCATGTGACCCCATACCCAAAGGTATTGTCAGGTCTGCCGGAAACACCTGGCAGAGTCTACTGTCAGAAGGAGCATCCACTTCCACCTCCAGGAGAGCTTTGACCATGTCTCGGGGGAGGCGGGGGACATTAAGTACGAGTGGACCATGTTCCGTGCCTCCATTGTTGAGGCGGCCAACCGGTGCTGTGGCCGTAAGGTGGTCGATGCCTGCCGTGGCGGCAATACCCGAACCCGCTGGTGGACACTGGCGGTGAGAGATGCCGTAAAGCTGAAGAAGGAGTCGTACCGGGCCTCTTTGGCCTGTGGGACTGCTGAGGCAGCAGACAGGTACCAGCGGGCCAAGCGGAGTGCGGCTACAGCAGTCGCCGAGGCAAGGACCCGGACGTGGAAAGAGTTTGGTGAGGCCATGGAGAACGACTTCTGGACGGCTTGGAAAAGATTCTGCAAAACCATCCAGCGTCTGAGGAAGGGGAAGCAGTGCACTGTCAACACTGTGTACAGTGGAGATGGCTGACCTCGACTGGGGGTCAGCAGCATGGGGTGTTGTGGATCAGTGGAGGGAATACTTCCTCCTCAATCCCACCAACGCGCCTTCCGGTGAAAGCAGGGCCTGGGGACTTGGGGACGGGCTCTCGTATCTCCGGGGCTGAAGTAGCCGAGGTGGTCAAAAAACTCCTTGGTAGCAGGGACCTGGGGGTGGATGAGATTCGCCCGGAGTTTCTTAGTGCTCCGGATGTTGTAGGGTTGTCATGGTTGACACGACTCTGCAACATCGCATGGACATTGGGGACAGTCCTCCTGGTTTGGCAGACCGGGGTGGTGGTCCCTCTTTTTAAGAAGGGGAACCCGGTTCTAAAAAAGCCGTCTCCCTCCTCCTACAACAACTACCGACCAGTTGCACTCACTCCCATACCAGTCTCACATCCATATTATCTATCTGACCTGAAAGCATCTCAGGGCTGGTTGGTCTAGGTCAGGGGTCGGGAACCTTTTTAGCTGAGAGAGCCAAAAAAGTCACATTTTTTAAAATGTATTTCCATGAGAGCTGTACAATATTTTTTTAACTCTAATACAACTAAATGTGTGAATTTCTAAACAAGACCAACAACTTTAGAGTTTAAGAGGTCTCTGAATTTATTTTTTTTCTTCATAACATTGTTACACTGAAGCTAACACATAAAATCCTTCTTACCATTAATGCCACTTCTGGTGCTGCCTGGTTTTGCTGATCTTCATATTCTGGTTGATATGTGGTGAGGTTAAGCTTCATGCAGGTGTTGCATGAATGTTTTGGCAAACTCACCGTCTGTGAATGGCTTTTCCTTCCTCACTATTGCTAAAGAATTGCTACGAAACCCCAAACAGTTAAAATAGATGCTTTTAGGATCCGAAATAAAACTATGTTGACACATTTATCAATGAACTGTTTAAACTATTTTAAACGGACTTTAAACGTGATTTGTTGTGGGCAGTAGTGGACTTTTTTTTTTTTCTTTTACTATGTGCTCCAATGACGTGCCGTTATTTACGATCCTTCAGTCTCATTTTGTCCCACCAAACTTGATTGCTGGCTATTCTACATTTCTACTTAGCACATTACGCTAATGATTTTGGCTGCATTATGCAAAAGTTTTTGGTTGGCATTTTATATTGAAATAAGGATCATTTATGGACAAATAGTAATCTAATGTTGATGCAGACATCAGTTTGACTTTGTTTATGGAAATCACAGACGGTAATCTTTATCTTATCAATTTACATTTCTCTTCTGGACTTTGGGCTCATGCATCCGGAGCTATGAAGGTCCTACCAGAGTCCTGTAATGACGCTGTGTAGGTACGCTACACGACCATTTCCACGCAAGCATCGACATTTATCAATCTGGACTTGAGCAGATGATACGATCAAATCTCACGTCATGGACTGGAGACAGTGTGGATTTGTGGTGCAGCCCAGCAAAATCTGAAATTAATGATTAAACAAACCTCAAACCAATCATTAAGCACAGGCAGCCATACACAGTCATATACATATTCTACGTATTCTGCGTCCTGTGAGCTGAGTTCTGGCCCAGTTTCACTGATGCAGAAAGTCGTTCTAAGGTGCTGGTGACAAAAAAAAATAGAGCATTTTGCTCTAAAAAACAACATAGGTTCAAAAGATTAATCTGTCTGCTTCAGGAACTTTTGACTCAATCACCTGCCAGTATTTTCTTTCATTAGTATTTACATGCTCAGGATGCTGCTATGACGTGTCTGGTCTCACATAGCAGTGGTCTCCTTCAAGGCCTGGACATACCGTAAAACAGCTGATGATGCTGCCGCAGTGATACGAAGAGAGGGAAAATAGTGCTGGGTGGTTTTGTGGCCAACAATTTAAGAAGCAAGTGTATTACTCGTTTGAACACATGTTGTTTTTAGGAGCTAAATGGCTTTATCCATGTGACCCAGCAACTAGACAGAATGACTTTCTGCAACAGCGAAACCGGACCGGAACTCCAATCACAGGATGCAGTGGGAGAAATGTCCCTGCTGATGAACCACACTGATGGATCTCATACAACTTCATGAAGAACAATCTGAACTACACCTCTAAGTCACTAACAAGTAATACTTTATATTATGTTCATCAGAGTACTAGCATGTTTTAGATTTACCATTGTTAGTCTACCCAAAGAGTTTCCATGTATGGTCTGTTTTTGTATCTTCACCAAAAAGAAGCTGAATTGCTGGTTTGCAGTTTGGTTCAATGCAACAAGGTGTTTAGTAAACATTTTCCTGCTTTTGTCCTTTAGCTTACTTTTCAGTCCATTCCACACCACTTATGTTCTCTGCTGAGTCCTGTCCTGAAGAAGTGGCACGTCTGTGTTGGGCCTTTTGTTTATGGAGGGGCTGTTTGGTTGTCCTGTCTCCCTCTTTTATTCCTCCTTTACCCAGCCAACTTTCAGCAGGATGGTTCCTCATTGTAAGCCTGGTCCTGCTCAAGGTTTCTTCCTGTTAAAAGGGAGTTTTTCCCTGCCACTGTGCTTACCTGGGGGTTCAGGCTCTGGGTTTCTGCCTCTGTAAAGCAAAGTAGGGGAATTGGACTCCACATAGAAGCATCATTGAAGGCGCTGTGGCTTAGTTGGTTAAAGTGCCTGTCTAGTAAACAGGAGATCCTGCGTTCAAAAGCAGTGCCTTTAGACATGATAAGATAGACTTTATTCATCCCACAGTGGGGAAATTCTTTTGTCTACAGCAGCAAAGGGGGTACGACAGAAACAGAAACAGAACAGCAGTATGAAAGTAAGAAAACAAGTTGAATAAAAAAATATATATATTAATATTAATGTAAGAAAATATTGCACAAGTAAAATAAAATTGCACAACAATTATCTACAATTATATACAAAGACCAGTGAATAGTGAACAAAGAAAGCCCTGTGTGGGTACATAAGTACGTGTCCCTGTAGTGTCTGATGGCTGTGGGGAGGAATGACCTACGGAAGCGCTCCTTCCTGCACTGGGGGTGTAGCAGTCTAGTGCTGAAGGAGCTGGTCAGGGCCTCTACCGTGTGGTGCAGGGGGTGGTGGGGGTTCTCCATGATGAGTGTTAGTTTGGACAACATCCTTCTGTCCGCCAGCACCTCGATGGACTCCAGGGTGCAGCCCAGGACAGAGCCAGCTTTTCTGACCAGTTTGTTTAGTCTCTTCCTATCTCTGCCTGTACTGCCCCCCGCCCAGCACACAACTCCATAAAGGACTACTGAGGCCACCACAGTGTCATAGAAAGTCCTTAGTAGTTGTTTGCACACACCAAAGGACCTCAGTCTCCTCAACAGGTGAAGTCGGCTCTGGTCCTTCTTGTACAGAGCGTCTGTGTTGTCAGACCAGTCCAGTTTATTGTTGATGTGAACACCAGGTATTTGAATGAGTCCACAATCTCAATGTCTGAACCCTGGATGTTCACCGGTGTGTGTGATGAAGGTGACTTCCTGAAGTCCAGAACTAGCTCCTTTGTTTTGCCAGTGTTTAGGATCAGGTGGTTGTTCTCACACCAGCTCACAAAGTCAGAGATGACCCCCCTGTACTCCTGCTCATCTCGCCCCGATACACATCCAACAATGGCACTGTCATCTGAGAACTTCTGCAGATGACAGTGTTGGGAGTTGTTTTTAAAATCCGATGTGTACAGCGTGAACAGAAAAGGGGAGAGCACCGTCCCCTGACGAGCCCCCGTGCTGCAAACTACCCCGTCAGACACACAGTCACGCAGCCTCACCAACTGTGGCCTGTCTGTAAGGTAGTTGATGATCCAAGCAGCCAGATGTTGGTCCACGCCTGCCACCTCCAGCTTCCTTCTCAGCAGTGACGGCTGGATGGTGTTAAAAGCACTTGAGAAATCAAAAAACATGACTCTCACAGTGCTTCCAGGAGACTCCAGGTGAGACAAGGCCCGATGCTGCAGGTAGATGATGGCCTCATCCACCCCGATGCCTGGTCCATATGCAAATTGCAGCGGGTCGAGTGCTGAGCTCACCTGGGTGCTGAGGTGACTGAGGACGATCCTCTCCATGGCCTTCATTAGGTGGGAAGTTAAGACGACGGCTCTGAAGTGGTTTGGCTCCCTAGGACGAGCTACTTTAGGAACCGGAACCAGGCAGGAAGTCCTCCAGAGTACTGCTACTCTCTCCAGGCTGAGGCTCAGGTTGAATCTGAAGAGGACCACCTCGCAGAGCTGGTCTGCACATTCCCTGAGGACCCTGGAGCTGATGTTATCAGGTCCTGTTGCCTTCCTGGCCTTTGTCCTCCTTAACTCCCTCCTAACCTGGTTCAGAGTGAGACAGAGGGGGGTGGGGTGGGTGGTGGCTGGTCTGGGGCCGTGGGTTGTTGGGGGGTCCCATTGTTGTGTTCGGAGGAGGGGTAGAGTGGACTGAGTGGTGCTGAGGTGTGAACAGCTGCAGCTGGGAGGAGACGCTTGGACTGGACAGGTGTGAAGAGGGAGCCTTGGAGACTGGGGGCTGGGCAGAGTCAAGTCTGTTGAAGAATATGTTTAACTCATTTGCCCAGGCTTGGTCACCAGTGGCCTGACGACCGTTTCCAGCCTCACCGTGGCCTGAGATGTGTTTCAGTCCTCTCCATACATCCCGAACGTTGTTCTTCTCCAGGCGATGCTCCAACTTCTTCCTGTAGCTATCCTTGCAGCTCCTGATTTTGTATCTTAAGTCCCTCTGCACTCTACGCAGCTCCTCCTTGTCCCCTGAGAGAAAAGTCCTCTTCTTCTGGTTTAGAAGGGCCTTCAGCTCAGGGGTCACCCAGGGCTTGTTACTGGAAAAACACTGTATTCTTTTGGTTGGCACCGTGTTTTCCACACAGAAATGAATGTAATCTGTGATGCAGTGTGTGATGCCGTCAATGTCCTCCCCATGTGGGCTGTAGAGAACGTCCCAGTCTGTGGTGTTGAAACAGTCCTTTAGTTGCTCCGTTCCTCCTCAGTCCACATCTTCACTGTCTTTACCTGTGGTGACTGCTGCTTCACCACTGGAATGTAAACAGGGGAGACACGAGCCAGGTTGTGGTCAGAGCGTCCTAAGGGGGGGAGGGGGGCGGATTTATATGCGTCCTTCACGTTAGCATATAGAAGGTCCAGAGTTTTATTGTCCCTTGTGTGGCAATTCACATACTGGATGAAGTTGGGGAGGGTGGCGGAGAGGGGGGTGCAGGCATGGTTAAAGTCCCCAGAGACAAGAATAAGGGCGTTCGGGTGCTGCGTCTGTAGCCGGGACACGGTGCCGTGCACGCGCTCACACGCGACAGCGGCGTCGGCCGACGGAGGGATGTAAGCAGTGACTCACAGCACATGGGAGAATTCCCGTGGAAGGTAGTACGGCCGAACGCTGACTGCCACCAGCTCAGCGTCCCTACTGCAGTGCTGTTCTTTAACGGTGATGTGGTCCGGGTTACACCATCACAAACACCGCCAGTCCCCCACCTTTCCTCTTCCCGCTCTGCGCCGCGCTCCGGTCCACCCGCACCAGCGTAAATCCGTTGATGGACACCACGGTGTCCGGTGTGTCCTGATTTAGCCACGTTTCCGTGAAACACAGCAGGCTGCTCTCACGGTACGCGCGCTGCAGTCGTATGAGCGCCGTTAGTTCGTCCAGCTTGTTGGAGAGAGAACGGACGTTTCCCATAATGACAGATGGGACGTACGGCTTGTACCTCCGTTTCCTCTCCCAGCGCTTAATACCAGCTCTGCAGCCTCGTCGTTTCCTTCGTATCTTCGCTGGAATCTCTGGGCTTCCAGTGTGAAGGAACTCCGCACGGCTAAGAGCTAACAGCTGATCCCGACTGTAAACAATGAGGCCGCATCCTAGAGGGTCCCCCGAGGCCGGCTTAAAAAGTTGAAAAAAGATACTAAGACAAAGTGCGCAAGTAATAAAGTTTGTGCCCTTTGTCTACAGAACTAAGTAAATGTAATCCAATTACATTTCCTAGTAAAGAACTAAGTAAATGTAATCCGATTATAATTCTTACTAAAGAACTAAGTAAATGTAATCCGATTACAATTCTTACTAAGAACGAGGTAAATGTAATCCGATTACAGTTCTTACTAAGAACTAAGTAAATGTAATCCGATTGTAATTCTTACTAAAGAACTAAGTAAATGTAATCCGATTATAATTCTTACTAAAGAACTAAGTAAATGTAATCCGATTACAATTCTTACTAAAGAACTCAGTAAATGTAATCCGATTACACTTCCGAGTAAAGAACTAAATAAATGTAATCCGATTATAATTCTTACTAAAGAAATAAGTAAATGTAATCCGATTACACTTCCGAGTAAAGAACTAACTAAATGTAATCCTATTACAATTCTTATTAAGAACTAGGTAAATGTAATCCGATTACAATTCTTACTAAGAACTAAGTAAATGTAATTCGATTACAATTCTTACTAAGAACTAGGTAAATGTAATCCGATTATAATTCTTACTAAAGAACTAAGTAAATGTAATCCGATTACACATCTTACTAAAGAACTTAGTAAATGTACTCCGATTACACGTATTACTAAAGAACTAAGTAAATGTAATCCGATTACACTTCTTTCTAAAGAACTAAGTAAATGTAATCGATTACATTTCCTAGTAAAGAACTAGGTAAATGTAATCTGATTACACTTCTTTCTAAAGAACTAAGTAAATGTAATCCGATTACACTTCTTTCTAAAGAACTAAGTAAATGTAATCCGATTACACTTCTTAATAAACAACTAAGAAAATGTAATCCGATTACACTTCTTCCTAAAGAACTAAGTAAATGTAATCCGATTACATTTCCTAGTAAAGAACTTAGTAAATATAATCGATTACAATTATTACTAAGAACTAAGTAAATGTAATCCGATT
>JABWDL010000174.1:0-25838 GCA_015343265.1 Pao palembangensis | reverse complement strand
TAACCAAGTGGCTGGCATAGTCTTCAGGAACATCTGTACGGAATATGAGCTGGAAACCCCAAGGTCAAAATGGGAAACACCTCCAAAGGTGGTGGAGAATGACCAAGCGAAGATCCTGTGGGACCTCAAGATACAGACAGACAGGATGGTGATGGCGAACCAACCAGATATCGTGGTGGTGGATAAAGAGCAGGGGAAAGCTGTTGTGGTGGATGTGGCAATACCAAGTGACAGCAACATCAGGCGGAAGGAATACGAGAAACTTGAGAAATACCAAGAGAGGAACTGGAGAAGGCAGATCCCTGGAACAACCTCAGACATCTCAGTCCAGAAAAGTGCAGTGCTAGGAACAGCAAAGATACTGAGCAGACCTTCAAGCTCAGGTTAGGGTTAGGATTTTCTTTTCAAACGTGCTTTTTGGGGTATTATGTGCGCAACAAAATATTTAGTTATTTTTGATTGCTACAAAATATTTATAATAATCCACATGAACTCTGGATAGTATCTAAGTCTGATACTACAAAATCTGTTTAATCCAAGCCTCAGTGGTTCTCTTCCATTACATACACCTGCTCTGGCTATCATATAAAAATATACCAATCCAAACGAGACCCCAGCAAAGGAGAGAAATAAATGTCACAGCATTTCTATCCCCTACCTGTCTGGAATTTCATAAAAATTCTTGAGAATCCTTCAAAAACATGACATTCCAGTACAGTTCAAATCCTCCAATGCACTCAGACAGAAACTGGTCACAGCAAAGCAATATTGTCTATGCTGTATAGTGTCAGGAGGCATGCAAGGAACGATACATTTGTCAGGGTTTAGGTGTGGGAGCCAAGAGCGACACGATGAATTAAACTGCGCTTTTAATTCCAAAACTGGCAGACAGAGGTTCAGGGGAGACAGAAACAGAAAGTAGACAGATCTGGCAGGAGAGAACACAGGATCGGTTCAGACACATTAGAGTCAAACACAGCAATCAGATAATGAACATAGGAACGCTCTATCTGAAACACACAGGCAAATGAGCAACAATCTGACAAGGAGATTCTTAGAGTCTGCACTGATTAGCTGCACTGATTGCAGACAAGCAGCCGGTGCTGCTCGTCAGAAATGCGGTGGGACTGATCAAGAGCATAGGGCAGGTGTGACAGAGAGGGAGGGTGAGAGCTGCAGCAGAGCAGAGCAGCATCTGTGACAATGGGGAAACAAAACAGCCCCTTCATAAACAAATGGCCCAACACAGACATGCCACCTCTTCAGGACAGGACTCAGAAGTACACCTACACCTAAAAGAAAGCGGACATTCCTTTGAGTACATGTGCAGGCCACAGAAGATCGCTGGTTTGAGAGGGGTGTCAAGGAAGCCATTCATGTCAAGAATGGACTAAGGCACTTTCTATCACCTACGTAGAATGCAGTCCTCCAATTGCTTTGTCAGCAATCCAAACAGTCCAATCCACACCATTTGACGAGACCTGGTGACTCATTACCATGTGACCCAACAGACAAAGCACCCAAACTGAAACTAGGTGAACAACCCTGCCATCGACTCTCAGGTGACCACCCGGGTCATTAACATGTCAATGGTCCACAAGGGCTATATTTTCAAGCTCAGCAAGTTTAGAACTGAAGAAGCCTTGTTGAGAGAGGGCGAAACGTTTTCAAGGAAACCTTACAGTCTAGTTGCACACAGAGAGATCTAACTTTGGATATATCACTCCAATACATGTTAAAACTTTGATTTGATACATATGGGAAGACAAATATGGGAAGTCTGAAGGAAAATAGAGAAAAGAAAGGCTGACAAAGAGGCATCATATAAAGTGGATTTATATGTGGTGCCTGTCTGTGGGTTATGGGCCTGGTCCCTCTGTGGTCAACTCCTTTGTTATATTCATTGCTCCTTAGGCATGTGTCTGTCTATGGCCCCAACTTGCACACATGCAAACCCATACATACACGTCAACTCTGCACAAGGCAGACATATGGATTCATTATTTCTCAATAAAAATCGGATGATTACACAATCCTGCTCTGGGCCCATTTCCCATGGCTTTTTCTGACAAAAGGACAAGTAAATGGAGGGAGTTGGTTTAAAGCAGACAAACACATCTGGACGCACACAAACTACAACAACAACTCTAACTTACAACCACTCAAAACTACCTTATTATCCTTATGTAATGGGGGTCATTAAGATTATTTTCCCGTGTAAGTCCCTATGTTCGACTTTTTGGGGAACCGCGGAAATGTATCGCAATATAAAAGCGCTGTTCACACCCAAACGCTTCCTCTTTCATTCATTCATCGTAAGAGGTAAGCTGTCTTTTTCTGTTGCACTCTCGTTTTTATTTTAGGGCACTAAATGTAAACATATGCATTATTATGTCTTGTAGGAGTTTTTGTGACAAGAGGACTACAGTGTGCCATTATAATTCTCTTTATTTGACAGAGAGAGAGCGAGAGAGAGAGAGAGAGACAAATAAAGTCAGACTGAGGAACCATCAAGCGTGATTGTGTATAATTAAAACATAACACAGAGGAACACACCAGTTACACTTATGTAAATATGGCTGCAAATAGCCCCTGTGGAGCCACAACAGGAGTCCGTAATGCCCGTAAAGCCCGTAAACAGATATAGGCGTGGGAGCAGCAGTATTGGCATTTTTGATGAGGCACCGGGCATACACACAAATTCCCCTTCATAGATAGCACAGTAAATTGTAAGGGAAGGGGAGGCAGCATGCGTAGTGTCTTTTGGTACCGCACAACTGAAGGCCCAGCTGTATGTCAACTTGCGCTTTCAGGCTACCCTAATAGACACACCCAAGTGAACAACTGCTCTCGATATCATCTTGGCTTTCTTTCTTGGCTTTCCTTCTTTATACCCCTCTCAGCATCTAAGGGTCCTTATTCACTTCCCAGCTGCTGTAAATAAACCCTCCTTTCTCCCTACTGCTTGGTTGCATTTTCCCTTCCTTTTGTCGCCTCCATCTCCAGCTCTCACTCTCATGCTCACTCTTAGGCTATAGCCAAATAAAAGCAATGGCATCCACACACACCTTTTACTTCTATGTTTGTGGACTTTCATAGGCATATTACCCAGCCCCTTATCATAACCATCCATATTAACCACTAACCCTTACCCAAACCCAATTCTAACACCAATCTTAAAAACCGATTCTTCAAGCAGGCCTTTGAATTTGTAAGGATCATCCAAAATGTCCTCATTTACCTCATTTACATAGAATATTTTGGTAACACATATACTTACACTTGTACATCTTTGTGAGGACTTTCATAGGCATAATATCTTACCCAGCCCTTTACCCTAACCATCACCACCATTACTAACCCCTAACCCTTACCCAAACCCAATTCTAACACCAACCTTAAAGTGGACATGAAACACAAAACAGTTATAATTTTAAGATTAAACAAACACGAAAAATGAAGGTATGTATTGCATGGCTCCTGTACAGAAGCGTATTGCTGCCACTCTGTAAATAAAAATTGATCAGTAACACGTTATTGTTATGTTTATATGTTTATTGTTAGAACAATAAGATCAAAATTTTAAGACCAGTTGAAAAATTGCAAGAATTTACATTTTGCACTGTTGGATCTTAAGAAGGTTCTAAGTAGTGTCACAGCTGCCAGTCTGCAGCTCTTATCTCTCGCAATATAGCAAAGTTCATTAGACAACCTTCTGACAACCCAGGGTCGAGGCCAGGAGGCAGAGTTGCTGGACGCTTCTCTGCTGCTTCTGTAAGACTGCCGCCCTCCAATAAAAATAACAATGAGACTAAAAACGTTTATAGTAACACTATGTTTAATAATAGTAGTAGTGTCAGTACCTCGTCCTCACACAGTTCATCTAGTGAAGAGGTAATAATAATAGCCAGTAAATACTCAGAAACAACTAAAACGGTAGGTAGATGTGGTCGAACATACGATCTCTTCGGTCTAAAGCAACAGATCATATGTCTGATAGCTTCTTTCTCATGGAGACTTGGTTGCAGGATGACGAATATGTTAGTTTAAATGAAGCAATGCCATCAAGTCATATCATCATATCATCTTCCTCGAAGTGCAGGTAGAGGAGGTGGAGTGGCAGACCTAAAGCTACATGTAGCTCTTTCGAGAGTCTCACTATCAGCCTCTCTCACAACAACTGGAAGTCAGAAAAGCCAGTTTAATTAGTTGTGGTGTATCGGCCACCTGCGGCTGCTTGCACACAGTTCCTGGCTGAGTTTTTAGATTTCCTATCTAGTTTAGTGGTCAGTACAGATAAAGTCATTTAGAAACTGAGTTAGCTGTTCCCTAAAATCACCTCCTCTCAGACCACTCACTTATAACCTTTGATTTTACTCTAGCAGATCGAGCAGCACATGACAGGAAGGTTCACTACAGCAGGTGTCTCTCTGAAGATACCAGAGACAGATTTGTAGCTGAAATTGCAGCGCTGTTCCCTCTAGCGCAACAGATCATTCTGATCTAAATGTTACTCCTGCAGATATTGACTGCTTTGTCAATGACACTGCAGCCACACTGCGTATAGTTTTAGATTTGGTTGCCCCACTGAAGAAGAGGTTCACACACCATGGAAGACTGGCTCTGTGGCAGGCATCAAGACGGATGGAGAGGAAGTGGTATTCAGCCAGATCAGCTGATTCCCAAAGCGCCTGGAAAGACAGCTTAACATATAAGAAGGCCCTACGTAAAGCCTGAACAGCTTACTACACTCCATTAATAGATGTAAACAAGAACAACCCGCGTGTTCTGTTTAACACCATAGCCAGGTTGACAAAGAGTCACAGCAACGTTGTCTCCGTTATCTCTTCCTGCAGTTCTTAGACTTCATGAGTTTCTTCACCAATAAAATCACTAACATTAGCGAAAAGATTAATCTAGTCCTGATCCACCGCTGAACAGCTTCCTGCCCATAGATCTCCCTGAGCTGACCGCCACCATAAATGGATCTAAACCAACCAAATGTCTCCTGGACCCCATCCCAACTAAGCTTTTCAAGGATGTCTTTCCTCTGATCGGTGCCTCAGTATTAGATTAGATCAATTTATCCTTGACAACAGGTGTACCTCAGGCATTTAAAACTGCTGTTATCAGACCTTTACTTAAAAAACCTTCACTTGACCCAGGTGGCTTAGCAAATTGTAGACCGATATCCAACTTTGCATTCATCTCTAAGATACTTGAGAGGCTGGTAGTCAGTCAGCTAACTGATCACCTAAACAGGAATAGTCTATTCGAAGTGTTTAAATCTGGTTTCAGAGCTCATCATAGCACAGAAACAGCACTGGTTAAAGTCACTAATGACCTCCTCATGGCATCAGACCATGGACTTATCTCCGTACTGGTTTTACTGGACCTCAATGCTGCCTTTGATTGTGTAGATCACAGCATTTTATTACAGAGGCTACAACTTGAGATTAGGATCACAGGGACAGCTCTAGACTGATTTAAATATCAGATCAATTTCATTTTGTTTATGTTAATGTGTTCTCTGAGTGTACAAAGGTTCATCATGGTGTTCCACAGGGTTCAGTGCTTGGGCCAAGCTTCACTGTTTACATGCTCCCACTAGGAAATATTATTCAGAGACACGGCATACATTTTCATTGCTATGCCGACGACACGCAGCTGTATTTATCCATGAAACCTGATGAAACAGAGCCGTTAGCCAGACTGTAGGCATGTCTCAAAGACATAAAAAAACTGGATGACCTCCAATTTCTTACTTTTAAACTCAGCCAAAACTGAAGTCATTGTTTTTGGAGCTAAACATCTGAGGACTAGATTATCAGATAGCATTCTCTCTTTGGATGGCATTACCTTGTCCTTCAGTACGGCTGTAATGAACCTGGGAGTTATCTTGGACCAGGACATGTAAGTTCTCCCTCATATTAAACAGGTTTCTAGGACCGCCTTCTTTCATCTCCGTAACATTGCCAAGATCAGGAGCATCCTGTCACAGAGTGATGTTGAAAAACTCGTCCATGCTTTTGTTACCTCTTGACTGGGCTATTGCTACTTATTACTGCCAGAATGTCCAAATTATTCCACAAAATTATTCCATTTATTCCACAAAACCTGCAGCTGATCCAGAACGCTGCAGCCAGCGTTCTGACAGGAACCAGCACCAGGGTTCGCTCCAGTTTTAGCTTTTCTTCACTGGCTTCCGGTGAAATCTAGAATAGATTTTAAGATTCTCCTTCTAACATATAAAGCTCTCAGTGGACTCCATCTTATTTGCAGGAACTCATAGTTCCGTATATTCCTAAAAGAACACTCACATCACAGAGTGCAGGTTTACATGTAATGCCTAGAATTCATCAAAGTAGACTAGGAGGATGACCTTTTAGCTATCGGGCAGCTTTACTGTGGAACCAGTTACCAACCTGGGTCCGAGAGGCAGACACCACGTCTGCCTTTAAGATCAGACTTAAAACCTTTCTGTTCAGTAAAGCGTACAGTTAGCCTCAAAGTGTGTAGGGTTGATAGATCTAGTTACAGTCAGTTCTCGCAGTTACAGCTAGAATAGCGTCATCAAACGCTTATGCCTCAGTTTTAAGTACAGCTATGCTGCTATTGGCCTACGCTGCTGGGGACACAAACATGAGCAGTTCCCCACTTCTTAGCAGCAACTACGCCCTCCTCTCCTTTTCTTTTTTCTCACCGGGATCATCTGTGTCCAATCTTCCTTGCTTCCTTGCCTCTCTCTCGCTCGCTCGCTCTCTCTCTCTCTGCAGGTCTTCCATCTCCAGGCCTTCGTGCTACCCCTTTTATTCCTCCTTTACCCAGCTGACCTTCAGCTTCTTGTAAGCCTGGTCCTGCTCAAGGTTTCTTCCTGTTAAAAGGGTGTTTTTCCTTGCCACTGTTCTTACCTGGGGGTTCAGGCTCTGGGTTTCTACCGCTGTAAAGCACTTAGAGACAATTTTATTGTATGTAAAGGTGCTATTGAATTGAATTGAATTGAATTGAATTGAATTGAATTGAATTGAATTGAATTGAATTGATCAGCCTCACTGGCTGCTTGTCCGCAATCAGAGCAGCTGCCGCGCTGCTCCACTGAGAGACACAGGAAATCTTTCCTGCCTGTCGCCATTAAACTGTTGAACGCTGCACTTTAATCTTACAATTCACATATGTAGATAAGTGTAAATATGTCACTGATGTATATAATTATAGTGAGATCTTTTATCTTTTATCTAACTTGTTTGATTTACATGCTCTGGTTGGATTGCTTCTGTAACAAAGGAAATTTCCCCTCGGGGATGAATAAAGTAACTCTGATTCTGATTCTGATTCTGATCAGCACAGCTACTTAAGCTGTAGACTGTGAAAGATTCCTTGCCAGATCGTCTCTTGTATTGCAAACAACCATTAAACTGAAATAGGCTGTTCATCAGTTGATGAGGATCGTCTCGTGTCTTGACGGACAGCCATTTGGATCCTCCAGCTCAGGGCTGGTGAAATTTTTTTGGGTCTACCACTTGACTTTTTTTTTCCCCATTTAAAATGACTGTCTTACTGCGTCCAACCTCAGCAGCATTGGTATGCTGTGAGAGGCCTTGCTGATGCAGCTCCACAATCCGACCACATTCAAAGAGAGAAAGCTTTTTTGCTTTTGCCATCAGGAGTGACAGTGACAGTGTGGATACCTGAGAGAAAATGACACTGAATCCACATTTTTACGAAGATTTGGGCTTTTAAAGGCTGTGATCTTAAACTTTTGATCAGCTGATCGTGATCAGTGATCAGTGATAGTTTGTTATACTGTAAAAACGTGATCATTCATATTGTAAAAATGTAGTATTTATTTTGTAAAAACGTGATGTTTATTGCAAAAACGTGATAAGTTTATTGTAAAAACGTGAAAAACTTCAGGTAATGTGTTGAGGAAGCGATGAAGCTGTGCAGGAGAGGGGATAAGTGGACGAAAATGTGTTAGGATTCGTGGTGTAGGACCCAAACGCAGACACAAGGCAGGCTCTCAAAAAACAAAAACAACCCTAGATTCTGTTATGACTGAGCATGGCTGATGACATTTTGATAAGTATGAGCACGCTATGAAGGATCTTAAAATGCACGGGACTGTACAGAAGGAAGAATCTGTTCGACCCTCTGGAAATAGCATCATTTCTCATTGAAAAGTTGGAAGGATATGGCAGGCACCATAAATACAAGCTACACCATCTCAGCTGCATCCAACCTATCACGTTTTTACAATATAATTACATAATACAAAGCCAACAAACATTAGTTTAACTATTTAATTTATTAATTTAATTAATTAATTAGTTCAACTGCATGAGGATCTGAGCCATCAGCTGAGTAGGTCTGGAAGTAGGTTGTCTACCACTGTCTCGAATTTGCAGCTCCTCCTCTGTGCTTTTTGTCTTTGGACGTTAGCATGTTGACTGATCAACCTATGTGAAAATTGGAAATAAAATCCTGAATTGTCCACGACTGCTGGCATTGTGGAGCAGTTGCAGCATGTACACCATGTACACCAAGTGTTGCCGCCTTTCTCCTCGGTTGTGTCTCTGTCTTGAGCCGCTGCACCGCCATAATCCTCCGCAAAAGTTGGTGGAGATGTTTTATTTCAGCGTTATGCTTTAAAATATAGTGTTTCAAACAGTTCTTTGAAGTTGTAAGAACCAGCCGAAATGTCCTCACTTCCCAAAAATGTCCCTCACTTTGCTAGTAGAATGAATATTTTGCGATTCAGTATTTAGCAAGTACAAGGACACACACACACACACACACACAGACACACACATTTTTTTCCAACTACCTTGATTTCTTATATACTAACTGCTGCAGGACTTTTTCCAGCTTCAGTCCGAATGAGAATCAAGAGGCACCTGCCTGCGTGTTCGTGTCAAAAAAGTGACACAGAGACAGTGACACAAAAGAATTTATTGAAGAAAAATACATCAGCCAAATGGAAGAAGTATAAAAAGACACGAGGCAAAAATATTGTGGTGAATCAAAACCCAAAAAAGGTCAGTCGACAGCAGAAGTCGTCGTCGCCCGCCTCCGGTCTCCAGAGTTTTCGCCAAAATGCTCAGCCGAGACTAAGACACTCTCTGGACTTGATATGTGTTACGGGCTATCAGAGAGCAAACCAGACCCACTTTCAAAGTTTTGCTTTATTAAAAGAACAGTCAAAAATGGCAACAAAAGGTGTCTGTGGCAAAAGACCAGTGGAAAAGAACTGTTAACAAAAGGTGTCCGTGGCAAAAGACCAGAGAAAAAGGAACTAAAGTTGTCCGTGGAAATCCCACAGTGGAAGAACAAAAATAGTCCGAGGTCGACGGGGAGGAAGACGCGCCGGGAGAAAGGCAGAGAGTCAGGATCATCAATTGCTGAGAAGCACTAAAAATCTAGCAACGGCCGGCAGCAGGGAGAGAGCTTAAGTGCTGGTGCAGTGACAAGGGAACAAGACGCAGCTGAGGAAGGTGACTAGGTGGCAGCAGTCAGCTCTGGTCCTGTCTGCTCTGGTCCTGTCTGCCCTTGCTAGGGAGCTCCCGGCGCGCCTGGAGGAAAAAGAATAAACAGAAACGAAGCAGGCGGGCGAACCATGACAGTATGGCGCCTTCTAGTGAAGCCGGACGCTAGCAGTTCACGTATGTGCTTTCTAAAAATGCCCATTCATACAAAATCTACAGCCAGGTTCTTTGCTTCAAACAAACAGTTTGACAGGATATGAAACAGCATGTCTGTGTAGATTCTCACTCATCCAGGTCATGGTTATCCAAAGTAGATCTCTCTGTGTCAACTGGACTGAACGGTTTCCTTGAAAACGTTTCGCCCTCTCTCCAGAGAGCTTCTTCAGTTCTAAGTTTGCTGGGGCAGAGCTTGAAAATATAGCCCTGTGGACCATTGGCATGTTAATGGCCCGGGTGGTCACCTGAGAGTCCTTGGCAGGGTGGTTGGCAGGGTCGTTCATCTAGTTTCGGTTGGGGTGCTTCCCCTTTGAGAAAGTAGATGGGGGGATCACATAGGAGTTATGAGCAAGCTATAATTTTGTCATTACACACACGGCCTAAATCATTAGCTGATTAAGGTTGAAGCGTTGACAACTTGGGGTTGTAACTGTAACATTACATTTTTCCTCTTCAATTCCCTCCTTTGAACAGGACCTTGACTTGTTCACAATCTGGGCCTATCTGGGCCAATCGAGAGTTGGTGCAGGTGTGGGCAAAATTGATTTCAGCATATTGGTGCCACAATACCACCATATGTCCAATCTGGCAGCTTCCATCTCAGACAAAAGGATGTCAATGTGTGTTACAGTGGAACATTCAGGAAGTTGTCCCACCTTCTTGCCAGTAGCGTACCCGTGTAGCAGCTATAGTTACCCCTCACGCATTGAAAAAGCGGAAGTACCATGGCTCTTTTGGCAACACCATACCTGGAGAACATCATTGGCGAGCTATGATTAGCATCTACATGTAGACTCAAAAGATTAGGGGGGTTACAGTGTCTAGGGGAGCATAACGAACTTGACCAGGGCTGGAGTGATGGTGGTCTAGTGTGGCAGCACCTGAGTGAGTCGGTCAAAAAGAGTGAGGTTATGACCTGGGCCATAACTCCATCCATGATCTTTCTATAGGCCCAGTCTGACCCTCAATTTGCAATTACCCAGTCACAGGAAGGACAGTAAGGTGGTCTCTTCTTATTGGCTGCAGCACAGATATAGACCTGGTTGCAGGTGTATCTGCATAACATCTACTACTTACAATATCGCAAAGTTCGACCTCTCGTGCAGCTGTTTTGTCCTCTGCTCAAAAGTCAGCGTGACTTCTTCGTTGGCCAGTACGAGGGACGCCACGCTGAGAAAATACAAAAATACAGACATGATTATTCATAAACAACACAGAACAAGAATAATAAACAAAATCCCCCCAAGATTATCAAATCTTCCTTGGTTGTCAACTAGATGCATGAGTTCACGGGCCTGAAGCAGAACATGGCAAGTCTTCTACCTGTGTGTTGTAGTGCATACGTTAGTTCTGGGTGATTTTTCCTCTCGTCTTTTTAATCTTTGTCTTCAGCCGTGTTGGGCTTGTCTTGCGGTCCCTTGACTTTGGCACAGTGGGTTAAGTGGACCCACTGGGTTCTGGGTCCTTTTTTTTTCCACTGAATTCACATTCAGTGATAGTCCCAACAATACAGTACGGACTACACTACTTTTTTTTTTATTTTACTTTGTGCACCTTTACAAAGACTCAAGATCTTGGGTCCAACTCAAGGTGTTCTGGTTTGTGGGGTGTTTCTCCCTTTACTTCATGTATCTGGAGGCACACTGTTTTTGCAGCGTGAAATATGGCCTTCACAGCGTGAAATATGGCCTTCACATAAACTTCACATTTTCTTAGGCCGTTTAACAACATTCGGCAACATTGAGCGGATAACAGGCCAGTTCATTGGTTCACTCGTGGGGACTGTTCCTCAGTCCCCACGAGAGCTGAACAGGGAGCTCTCAACTAGTTTCTTATTTTCAGTAGTGTGACTGGCAGTGCATCAACCCAATTTGTCTTCCCTGTGGATAAAATCCTTGCCATGGCGTTCTTGAGTGTTCGGTTGGCTCTTTCGACTACTCCTTGGCTTTGGGGGTTACATATTAATCCATACTTGTGTTGTATGCCGAGTGCTCTTTCCACTTCTTTCAGGGTTTTTGCAATGAAATGGGTGCTGTTATCAGTGCAGATGACCTTACTCACTCGATATGGAGGTATGATCTCCATTTTTAAGAACTTTACGTTGGCTGCTGTCTCAGCTTTGCAGGGGTAGGCTTCAACCCATCCGGAAAAGTACTACCATGATGAGCAGATACCTTTAATCATTGGTCCTTTGTTCTGGTCTCATGCCCGTGTAGTCATTATTAGCTCTTGGAAGGGGCCTGTAGAGATATTGACCCTTTTTGGTTTACTCTGCTCTTTGTGTTCGCTGCAAGCTTGGCGATTGGAGAAGTCTTTGATGGTGTGATCGTTGGTTGGACCACCACCACAGTTGTTCTCAGTTGTTTCATCATGCTGTCTTTACTGTTGTTTACTGAATGTGTTCCCTTAGCAGGATTGGGATCAGCTTCAGTGATGCTGCCAAAGTTCCCTTTTTCATCCATACTCCAACTCTGGTGGTGCCTTTGTTTTTCCATTGAGATCTCTCTTCTGGTGAGGCTTCATGTCCGTCTCTCATTTCCCAGCACATTTGGTTTTTCTCCTTCCCTTCATCTTTTCTCTTCAGCAGCATTGTGTAGCCGCCAGCTCTCTTTGCGGCCATGTCAGCTGCATCGTTTCCTTGTGAGAGCCAACCTTCTTTTTTGCTACAAGAAAGTTGATACAAGTAGCAGTAGTAAATGGCCTTTGTATTTTACTACTGCTACTTCTATGGGCAGGTGCATAGCTTTCACCATTCTCTTTAATGTTTCGCAGTGTTTCACAGTGGTTCCTGTCGAGGTTTGGAAATTTCAGGTCCAGGTCTAGTAGTGAACCATCTGAATGGTTTGATGTATTGTTTGAAGACAGCAGGGGCCCAACCTGGAGTTGGTCCTTTAATCTCATGTGTTCCTTTGCTTTCACTTCCAGTTTTAACAAGTGATTTTCTTCACGTAGTAGTTTAATTCGATCAACCAATTCCTGGTTTGCATTTTCAATATGTGTGTTTCATTTCTTCAGTAATATTTTTCAAATTTATCATGGAGTCTTGTATTGTTGCTTTTTGGCTCTGTCTCCTTCTGGAGGCTGATGTTGCCATTGTTGAGGGGAGGAGCAGTGGGCAATGTCATTGTCAGTGGGCTGTTCGAAGAGTGGGGAAGTGGGCAGGGCGTAGGGGTCTCGCTCCTCCTCCATTCTGTCAGTGTGTTTCCGGTTGGCATTGGGTCCACTTCTTTCTTCTTGTTCTGTCCTTCCACGGGCAGCAGCGAAACACTCTTTTAAATTGTTTTTTTCCGCGTCCTCTATTTTCTTTTTTTTCTTAAGCAGCGTTCCAGTTGTAGTCCGTTTGAGCAACCAGCAGATTTCCTAGATAATAATCCACAATTTTCATATTTTTACCGGATGATGGCATTTGTCCTCTGGATCCAATATGTACGATAATCTCGCATTTCATCCTCCTATTTTTTCCATTTTGTCATAGGGTCTTCCTTTTTCATTTCTGCCAGTGCTCTTGTTATGAGGGCTTCAGCTGCATCACACCTGTTTTTTCACATGTAACACAGTAACAGTTATTGCAGAATTCTCATCCAGTATCAGCTGAAAGCGTGTTCGTGTCAAACAAGTGATGCAGAGCACCAGAGGTTGTCTTTTTCCAAAAAATATCGCCCAGAATTTATAGAAGAAAAATACATCAGCCAAATGGAAGAAGAATAAAAAGGCACGAGGCAAAAATATAGCAGTGAATCAAAACCCAAAAAGGTCAGCCGACTGGAGCAGAAGCCATCATCGCCCACCTCCGGCCTCTAGAGGTGTCCCCAAAACGCTCACCTGAGACTAAGACACCTCTCCAGACTTGGTATGACGCCTTCTGCTGAAGCCGGATGCTAGCAGTTTGCTTATGTGCTTTCTAAAAATGCTCAGTCATACAAAATCTACAGCCAGGTTCGTCACATCTTTGCTTCAAACAAACAGGGCCTGTTGTTATGGAGCACAGAGGCCCCAGATAACGTGAAAAGGTCCAGCTGACCTGCTAGGAAATCTAAGACAGAACAGAATGGACCAGACCCAGTCGGCTGCATGACGCACACATTTAGCAGGAGTTGTCACCTGTTTATAATGATTCAGCAAGTTGTCAGTTGTTTTGACAATGACTTAAGATTATGTTTAAGCAAAGCACACTAGCACATGCTTACACAGTTATGATGAACACAGTTTATATAAGTACATTGGGGGGGTCACATAGAAGTTATGAGCAAGCTATAATTTTATCAGACATAATTTTCACCCCAGTAGGAGAATTTTAGGCCATCAGTTTCTGCTCGGTTTCTGGTCTTGTTCACTTATCGTTTCACTGGGTAATTTCTTGTTTGAAATAAGAAACTTTAGCATCTCCGTTTGCTCGCATGCAAAACTAAGAATTTAAAAGATTTGGATGGCAGCATGTGTCGCTTCAATGATAAACACACAGCCTAAATTATTAGCTGATTAAGGCTGAAGCTTTGACAATTTAGGGTTTTAACTGTAACATTAAAATTTTCTTCTTCATAAACTTATCCCATACCACGCTAAAAAAATTGATACTGGGAATAAACAGAACCACAGTATTTACAGTAATTCGATTAGGGACCGTTGGTTGGTCCCAGTACTGATCTCGACACAATCGCTGCTTATGGAACGGGTCCCTAGTAGAAAAAACATTCACTGGGATTATCCACCCTCACATACTGCAGATAGACAAGTCCTGACACCCACTGTCATGACGAACCCAACACACACTCAATACTCTGAACGTGAAATGTCAATCTTTTTGTCCTATTCCTGTTGTCTGTGTGCTTGGTCGTAATAGCACCCAGCATCGATCTATAAGTAAGAAGGAATGGGTGTGAGATGGAGAACGAGAGGTAGATGGGATAGGAGAGAGAGAGATATAGTGTGTGTGTGTCTGGGCATTTTTTGTGTGTGAAAGAGGGAACAATAAGAACCAAAATTCGCAAACAGACATAATTTTCACCCCAGTAGGAGAATTTTAGGCCATCAGTTCTCTGCTCGGTTTCTGGCAGCATGTGTTGCTTCAAAACCTGGATGTATTTTTCAGCATTGAGGGTGCCATCACAGATGTTTAAGTTGCCCATGCCATGGGCACTAACAAACCCCCATACCATTACAGATACTGGGTTTTGAACTTTGCGCTGGTAAAAATTTGGATGGTCTTTTTCCCTCTGTGATGGTCTTTTTTTTTCCCTCATGCCGGGAGGACATGATGTCCATGATTACCAAAAACATTTTGAAATGTGGACTCGTCAGACCACAGCACACTTTTCCATGTTGCGTCTATCTATTTCAAATGAGCTTGGGCCCAGCGAAGGCGGCGGCATTTCTGGATGTTTTTGATGTATAGCTTTTGCTTTGCATGGTAGAGTTTTAACTTAGATGTAGCTGTAGCGACGAACTGACTGAGAATGGTTTTCTGAAGTGTTCCTGAGCCCACAGGTAATATCCTTTACACAGTGATGTTGGTTTTTAATGCAGTGCTGCCTGAGGGATAGAAGGTCATGGGTGGTGTGGTTTTGTAGTGCACTGGCTGTTTCTCATCCGTTGGATGGCGCTGGATACCTCAAGCCCAGCCAGTGACACGCAGCTGTGGCCAAACTCCATCAGGACCTTATTTAAGACGCCGGGCACAAGCTACCGGCGTTGGATCGGTATTAGCAACTCTTGGAACTACCTGTGTGGAAGTTCCAAATGCACGTGATTGAAATAATTTATCTCGTCCCAGGGTCGTCTCATACCGTGTAGGGATTAGTTTTTTGTTCTTCGATCAGCCGTGGGGGATCGCAGCTCCTCGCCCAGTTCTTCATCTGGCCGTTCTTAGTTGTTTTGCCAACCTCTGGTGGAGCGCTTTCTGTTATCATTGATTGTTTGAAATTAAAAGCCTTTTAATTTTGTCTTGTCTCGTGTTGTGTCTGCTTCTGGGTCCCATCCTTGCTGGAACTTAATAACGGCCATTCAGTGTTGGTTTTTGGCCTTGCCACTTATGTATCGAAAGTTCTCCAGATTCTTTGAAGTTTTGGATTATATTATGGACTGATGAAATCCCTAAATTCCTTGCAATTGAACATTAAGAAATATTGTTTTTAAACTGTTGGACTATTTTCTCACGCAGTTGTTCACAAAATGGTGATCCTCACCCCATCTTTGCTTGTGAAAGGCTCAGCCTTTTGGGGATGCGCCTTTTACACCCAATGATGACACTCACCTGTTTAAAATTAACCTGTACCCCTATGGAATGTTCCAACATGGTGTCCTTTGAGCATTCATCAATTTTCCCAGTCTTTTGTTGCCCCTGTCCCAGCTTTTTCAAAATGAGCAAATATTTGCACAAAAACAATAAAGCTTATCAGTTTGAACAATAAATATCACTGTTTTTATACTGGAATGTGGTTCCCTAAACAAATCAAACTACTGCGAATTTTCTGAATCTTGTCTCTTTGTACCAAATAGCCAATATTACCTGGTGTGTAATTATGGCAACAAGCTGCTTGCACGTGCCTGTGTACATGTGACGAAGCATTCTCAGAAACAAAGAGCGATACTCACAACAAACGCTTACCTTCATGCTCACATCTAAAAGCTTCCAGACCACAAGGTCCTTTTTGTTTTCTTTTTTTTTTTTCAATGTCTGCGACTGCTTTATGCTAGATATAAAAATTGATGTCCAAGGATATAATGGAGATATTTGATGAACTTGTCAGGATATGGGAGAAAAGGAGATTGTTTCTACTTGTTGATTGTCCATTATTTGTAATGACTTCTGATCATCCATAAATGAATATTATACCGTTTGATGTGCTGTCTTCTTCATTTTTATCCTTCATATAACACCATCTTTCTCTAGATGGCTCTCGCTTCTCTTTCTCTATATGTGCGAGATCACATCTGTCCAAACTAACTTGCTCTCACTGAGAAATACACTTTTCAGACAACAGCAGTTGTAGGCAACTGTCTGGACCTGCGCAATGTTCTGTGACATGAGTTTATATGTGCGAGATCACTTCTGTCCAAACTAACTTGCTCTCGCTGAGAAATATACTTTTCAGGCAACAGGAGTTGTAGACAACTGTCTGGACCCGTGCAGTGTTCTGTTGCTTGTTTAAATCTGCGAGATCACTTCTGTCCAAACTGATCTGTTCTCGCTGAGAATTATACATTTCGTACAAAATGATTTGAAGTCAACTGTCTGGACCTTCAAAATGGTCTGTGACATGCGTTTATATGTGCGAGATCACTTCTGTCCAAACTAACTTGCTCTCGCTGAGAAATATAAATTTCCAAATAAATGACTTCAAGGCAACTGTCTGGACATGTGCAATGTTCTCTTACTTGTTTAAATCTGCGAGATCACTTCTGTCCAAACTAACTTGTTCTCGCTGAGAAATATACTTTTCAGGCAACAGGAGTTGTAGACAACTGTCTGGACCTGCGCAGTGTTCTGTAACATGCGTTTATATGTGCGAGATCACTTCTGTCCAAACCAACTTGCTCTCGCTGAGAAATATACATTTCGCACATAATGACTTGATGGCAATTGTCTGAACCTGCACAATGTTACTTGTTTAAATCTGCGAGATCACTTCTGTACAAACGGATGTGTTCTCGCTGAGAAATATAAATGTCCAAAAAAATGACTTGAAGGCAACTGTCTGGACATGCGCATTGTTCTATTACTTGTTTAAATCTGCGAGATCACTTCTGTCCAAACTAACTTGCTCTCGCTGAGAAATATACCTTTCAGGCAACAGGAGTTGTAGACAACTGTCTGGACCTGCACAGTGTTCTGTGACATGCGTTTATATGTGCGAGATCACTTCTGTCCAAACTAACTTGCTCTCGCAGAGAAATATACTTTCAAGGCAACGGGATTTGTAGGCAACTGTCTGGACCTGCGCAGTGTTCTGTGACATGCGTTTATATGTGCGAGATCACTTCTGTCCAAACTAACTTGCTCTCGCTGAGAAATATACATTTCGCACATAATGACTTGATGGCAACTGTCTGAACCTGTGCAATGTTCTGTTACTTGTTTAAATCTGCGAGATCACTTCTGTCCAAACTGATCTGTTCTCGTTGAGAAATTTAAATTTCCCAAAAAAATGACTTGAAGGCAACTGTCTGCACCTTCAAAATAGTCTGTGACATGCGTTTATATGTGCCAGATCACTTCTGTCCAAACTAACTTGCTCTCGCTGAGAAATATACTTTTCAGGCAACAGGATTTGAAGGCAACTGTCTGGACATGCGCAATGTTCTGTTACTTGTTTAAATCTGCGAGATCACTTCTGTCCAAACTAACTTGTTCTCGCTGAGAAATATACTTTTCAGGCAACAGGAGTTGTAGACAACTGTCTGGACCTGCGCAGTGTTCTGTAACATGCGTTTATATGTGCGAGATCACTTCTGTCCAAACTAACTTGCTCTCACTGAGAAATACACATTTCGCATATATTGACTTGATGGCAACTGTCTGAACCTGCGCAATGTTCTGTTACTTGTTTAAATCTGCGAGATCACTTCAGTCCAAACTGATCTGGTCTCGCTGAGAAATATTCTTTTCAGGCAACAGGAGTTGTAGACAACTGTCTGGACCTGCGCACTGTTCTGTGACATGCGTTTGTAATTGCGAGATCAATTGTGTCCAAACTAACTTGTTCTCGCTGAGAAATATAATTTTCAGGCAACAGGATTTGTAGAAAACTGTCTGGACCTGCGCAGTGTTCTGTGACATGCGTGTGTATGTGCGAGATCAATTCTGTCCAAACTAACTTGTTCTCGCTGAGAAAAATACATTTCACACAAAATGATTTGAAGTCAACTGTCTGAACCTGCGGAGTTGTCAGTGACATGCGTTTATATGTGCGAGATCAATTCTGTCCAAACTAACTTGTTCTCGCTGAGAAATATAAATTTCAGGCAACAGGATTTGTAGAAAACTGTCTGGACCTGCGCAGTGTTCAGTGACATGCGTTTGTATGTGCGAGATCAATTCTGTCCAAACTGTCGGGATCTCGCAGCCGGGCTCGCCCGCCCTCTGGTCCCTTGCGCCTTCGTTTATCGGTCAGGACAGATCAAACCAGAACAGGTAGTTGTTGCTAGGCAAAGCTGTTTAATAAACAAACAAAGTTTTACAAGATCTTGGAGATTCGTTGACAAAACAGCTGCATACAGATTTGTCATGTCAAGGAGATCTCTTGAAGAAGAGTCTCCACACCTTTTATGCTAGTGAGCCTCTTCCTCTGCCCCCCCCCCCGTGGGTGAACATCTGTTCATTGTATACACTCTCACTTCTCGATTTATAGTTCCTATGTTCTCGTAACTTGCTGACTTTATGTCTGATACCTTAATTGGAGACATTTGCTAACAGATGTTTGAGGCCCAAACATGGCTCGAACCATTGTATGGTTTTCTTAACATATCTGCTAACGGTGACAAAATCCAAACATGGTCATAAACACAGCAAAGTTCCTTCTGCACATTCTATTCGTGTATACCACATAAGGTCAATGTCTGGTCAAGGCCTCAAACTGACTCCTTCAGCACATTTCAGTTACAGCTTTATCTCATTATTTCCACAATTCCCCCTTTTGATCTCTTTAGAGATCACACAACATACAGAAAACCTTATTAGTAAACCTTTTTGGACGAATGTCCCATTTTAGTAACACATCAATTAAACAGTGTGATTATCTCTTCAGTTAACAGTGAGTTATTTCAAATCTATCGATTACCATATAACATTCATTTCATATTGTGTCGATCAATCATCACTCAATTACATCGTGTGTATATTCTGCCAATCTTGATTATACTTTCTTCATCAATCAGTAATACAATTTCTTTGGTTAATACATCTCAATCACATACATTGATTATATGCTTTGTAATATATGTGGGAGCGTGTTTTCTCTCTGTGTTCCCGTGGGTTGATTACACTCCTAATTCCAATTCGTCATACACGTTTTCAGGTGGTTTGGACAATGCTTCATACTGAACCATCTCCATTGTGAAGTTCTTTACCATGTAGCTCTTGAGAATGGGGATTACACAACCACAACACATGAATGCTATCAGCAGTCCTATTCCTAGCATTAATGCAATCTTGATCAACCAAACTCTCCATCCTGTGCTTAGCAACCATGCAAACGGGTCTACCGGACTTGCACCAGGCGTGGCCCGTTCCACGTACTTCTGCAATACGGTTAAGTTTTGCAATGCTTCAGTGATGCTTCCCGAATCACCTGAGTTGTCCGGAATGTAGGTGCAACATGCTTCACCAATGAGCTTACACACTCCTCCCTGTGCAGCTGTCAACAGATCTAACACTTCCCTATTTTGAAGTACCATTTCTCTTAGAGCATGAAGTTCCTCTACAACTCCCTCCGTTGCCTTACGAGTTTCATTAATAAGCCGCAACAGAGCATACCTGTTAATTTCTACATGAGTCCTGACTTCCACAACACCAATTCCAGGAAAAAAATCCATGACCAAGTTTTTGTCCTACTCCCCAAATTCTATATTCCCATGGGACACCTGATTCGCTCGTTAAGCCTATAGCGTTAAAAGTCGTATGTCCCAAGTCCACCTCTCTTTTTCCTCTGTAATGGGGGTGGTGTTCGATTTGTTTCATGTAAAAAGTGTGATCCGATAGATAAATCAATGCACACCTTCCACTTCAGCTAACTGGCAGTGAAGGATACGCCTCTTCTCCACAAAGCCAATAGTAGTCTGCCAACACACGAGTTCCTAGCTCGGAAGGTGCTACTCAAGAACACCGTGCTCGGAAAGACACTTTCTTATACGTAACATCCATGTCACACGATTCTAGAAATCGAATCCTCTGTACAGTTTGGTGATTTCTGAAACTTTACACACAGGTCTTCTCTCCGTGGTGGACAAAATGTCCACATTTCTTTACACATTCTTGGAGAGAGCCATCCTATCTCATTATCTCCTATTGCCTCGACGCAGAATGGGAAGTACTTTTTAGGAAGATGATGTGTGACTATCATCTGGGGCAACCCTACACTCATTTGGGGCCAGGCCAACAAATCAGATACAGCCGAACAATTTGTAGCCGTTCGAGATACTAACACAGCTTCACTAACATTTAAAGGGGTCATAAAGTCTGCTTGGGAATATGATACACCTATCCCAGGGTGAGTCGCTAACATCATGACACATTCACTTTGTGCTAGAGTCATCTTATATGGCCATAACACAGCTTTGCTAACAGTCGAGGGCATGTGAGTACAAGCATAACAATTGGTGTAATTGCTGGCGTGAGCCGTGTAATTTACCTGTTTCCACCATTCGTTCAAGACGTAGCCACGCAGAGGTAGAATCTCCAGCTCCTCCCGTTTTCTCCTGTTTTGATTGCGTTCATTGTAATTGCCAATTTCATCTGAATTATAACCTGTAAGTATCAGTGGCCCGTGTGGAGTGGCCTGGGTGGTCAGTGCAGCTATCTTCAAATAAGTATATGCTCCCATCATACTTACAAAGTACACAAGAATAACAGCACATGTCAAAAAACACACATTAACACACAAAAGTTTGCGTCGTCGTTCCTGTTGTTGACGTTCTCGGTCGATGGCCTCCATCAGATCTGTCATCTCGTCTTCAATCAGTAGTGCGGTGAGGTCGCCGTCTTCCATCTGTTTGCCTATTGAAGCGCTCATCTATGTTCCCTTGTGAGGAGAGGTTACTAGAGGTTACTAGCACTTCACTCACCAGACCTCCAGAAAACGAGACCCCAGCAAAGAAGAGGAAAGAAATAAACGTCACAGCATTTCTATCCCCTACCTGTCTGGAGTTTCAGAAAAATTCAGGAGAATCTTTCAAAAACATGACATTCCAGTACAGTTCAAACCCTCCAACACACTCAGACAGAAACTGGTCCACCCAAAAGACAAGACACCAAGACACAAACAAAGCAATGTTGTCTATGCTGTACAGTGCCAGGAGGAATGCAAGGAACTGTACATTGGGGAAACCAAACAGCCCCTCCATAAACGAATGGCCCAACACAGACGTGCCACTTCTTCAGGACAGGACTCAGCAGTACACCTACACCTAAAAGAAAGCGGACACTCCTTTGAGGACAGTCAAGTACGTGTGCTGGCCAGAGAAGATCGCTGGTTTGAGAGGGGTGTCAAGGAAGCCATCCACGTCAAGTTGGAAAAACCATCTTTAAACAGAGGTGGTGGACTAAGGCACTTTCTGTCACCCACGTACAATGCAGTTCTCCACTCTTTTCGTCAGCATTCCAAACATTCACGCTGTTTGACCAGACCTGGAGACTCATTAACATGTGACCCAACAGACAAAGGGGAAGCACCCCAACCGAAACTAGATGAACGACCCTGCCAACCACCCTGCCAAGGACTCTCAGGTGACCACCCGGGCCATTAACATGCCAATGGTCCACAGGGCTATATTTTCAAGCTCTGCCCCAGCAAACTTAGAACTGAAGAAGCTCTCTGGAGAGAGGGCGAAACGTTTTCAAGGAAACCTTTCAGTCCAGTTGACACAGAGAGATCTACTTTGGATAACCATGACCTGGATGAGTGAGAATCTACACAGACATCTTCACTCACCAGTGTGTTTCTAATATGAGCTATGTGTCAGTCGGGGGTGCAGTTTCCGACTGTGTGGTGTTTCCCGGGGCCTTGGCACACTGTGTCAGATGATACCAGACTTTGCCTTTGCCCAGAAGCTGGACTGCGGTCGACGTCCTGGCGGTCACTCGATGTAGTCCTGTCCACCTTGGTTCCTGCCACTTCCTCTTTAGTACTTTCAGAAGTACCCACTCGTCCTCCGGTCCTGGAGTCGACTCCCCCTTTTGTTCCCTCGATGTTTCCTGTGCGACCTGGGGAACAAACACTGACACCATTTGGTTAAGCGTTGTAAATGTTATTTTTGGAGTTTTCTGTGGACCCTCCCCTCTGGGGCCCCATGGTCCTGGAAACATGTGCCCGTGGTGCAACTCAAACGGAGTGAACCCGGTACTTCTGTTTACTGTGGACCTTATGGACATTAATGCAATAGGCAGGGCTTCAACCCAGTTTAATTTAGTTGTGACTGGGGATGATACACAGTTCCAAACCGATGTTTGAGACCCATCATTTGTTCCACTCTCTCCAGGTCCTTATTTTTAAAATGAGTCCCGTTGTCTGACCGAATTGTTTTAGGGAAACCATGTTGGGGGATATATCGATCAACTAGACATTTTATCACAGTTTTTGCATCCTCTTTTCCTGTGGGATAGGCCTCCACCCATCCCGAATATTCATCCACCATTACCAACAAATATCTTTTTCCCAGGGCTCTGACACCCATGTCAGTGAAATCAATGACAATACTTTGTCTCGGACCTTCTGGGACTTTGAACTTTCCTGGTTCTGGTTTCTGTACTGGTCGCACATTGTGTTGTTGACACACTTGGCATGATTTGACCTTATGTTCAATAGTATTTTTTAATTCAGGGTTCCAATAGTTTTTCAACAGCTTTTTCATTTGATTTATGCCATTGTGTGCTGGACCATGAGCCTCGTGAACCAACCAAAGCATTACTTCTTTTGTTACCAACATTTCTCCTTGTGGGCCAATCCACATGCCCACCATCTTTCCTGGTTCTATTTCCTTTTCTACAAATGTAGCTCCTTTTCTTGCCCAAAAATCTTGTTTCTCTTTCTGTTCTCCTAATTGAGCTCCAATCCATTTTTTAATTGTTTTTGATCTTAAATCCTGAATTTCTTCTTCTACCTGGGTTACCATGTTGAGCCCAACCTGGTACCCTGCTGCACTTTTTGCTGCGCTGTCCGCCTCAGCATTTCCTACTGCTTCATAATTATCTCCTCTTTGATGACCTCTCACCTTCAATACAGCTACGTGTGTCGGCCCTTTGATGGCTTCCACTAATTCTTTTGCCAAGTCTTCATGTTTGAGAGGCTTACCATCTGCAGTTTGAAAGGCTGTTCTCTGCCAAGCTCCCAAATCTCTATGTACAACTAGATAAGCATATGCTGAATCTGTAAAAATATTTACATCTTTCCCTGCACCGTACCTTAATACACACAACAAAGCCATCAGTTCTGCCCTTTGAGCTGACGGGGGCACCACTGGCCCTGATTCCACAGTTTGCCAACCCATTCCTTTAGGGTTTGGTCTTACCACCGCATAGGCTGCTTTTAGTCCTCCATCTCTTGCCCTAAAACAACAACCATCCACAAATAGATCTTCAGCATTCTGAATTTCAGTTTTTTCTAATCCTGGTCTTAACCTATTGTCCTCTTCTGTTCTCTCCTCACAGCAATGTGGTACACCTTCACGAATGTTGTCAGCCATGTTTATTCCTTCATGTGTGTATGTTATGTGTGGTTGAGTTAAAATTTCCATAATTTTGTTTTGCCTTCCCGATGTCATGGTGAAAGCTGCTGATGCCACAAATGCTACTACACTATGTGATGTTGTGACTATTAAGGGGTGATGCATGACCAAGTGAGCTTTTTTTTGTATTACTTTTGCCAATGCTGCTGCAAATCTTGCACATGGGGGTGCTTTTTGTTCTAGTCCATCCAATAGTACACTTACATATAACAGTACTTTCCTTTCCCCCTTTTGTTTCTGATATAGCACTGCAGCAGCTGTCTTAGGCTTATCAGAAACATCCAAATGAAATTGTAATCACGGATAGCAAGTGCTGCTGCCCTGCTAAGGGTCTGTTTGAGTCTTATAAAGGCTTCCTCAGCCACAGGTGTCCATTCCAATTTTCCCGTGAGATTCAAATGTCCCTGTTGTTTAATTAAATCTCTTAAGGGACTGTTTTTTTCAGCATAATCAGGTACAAAATGTCTGGAATAATTTGTCAGACCCAGAAATGCTAGCATGTCACGCACATTAATAGGTTTTGGATGGTTAAGAATAGCTTCTCTTTGCACAGCAGTAAGAGTAGATCCATCAGATGAAATGTGTTGTGCAAGAAAAACAACCTGCTTCCGTGCTAGTTGCAATTTAGATTCACTCACTTTAAGTCCTGCATCAGCCAACCTATGTAGCAGATTACTGGATGCTTCCAAACAAGTGTCAAGTGTAGGTGCAAATCATCCACATACTGAACCAATATAACTCCATCAGGGAGCTCAAGTTGCAACAATTCACGAAGTATGGTGTTGAACAAACCAGGTGTCAAAGAGAATCCTTGGGGCATCCTATTGTAGGTGTATTGTTGACCTGCATAAGTAAATGCAAAAACAGGTTGCAGTTCTGCCTTTAGCGGGAGTTTCCCCTGTCAAAACATTCCATTCCTCCATTGTTTCCGCCACCCACTTGGCAGGATTCTGCTTCACCTCCCAACAAGGCTGAAACTTTTGCAATGCTCCTCGTGTCACAGGAAATACAACTCTCAGCGCATTATTAAACTCTGTTATGTGTTCATGATATGCATCCGCATCACCTTCTCTCCCTGTTCCTGCCAGTCTTTCCAATTCTTCTAATGATTCTAACCCTGCTGCGCGTGAAATCACAGCTCGAACATCTCCTAACGCAAGACGTGTTCCATATGTAACCTGTAACAACTTAGTCATAAACGGTCCTCCACCCATATGGATGGAAGGCAACAAAGCCATTAAAGTTGTCACATCACCCAAATGATATGGCTTATAGCGTTTCATTCCTCCTCCCAACTCGACTAGAGGCATTTGCAGCCGTCTTTCGTCCGTCATCTCTTTATCTGACTTATTCCTAGACCTCAGCATCATCCTGTACTCCTCCTGTGTCCCTTCTCTCATCTCATCCTCTAATTCAGGCATACTATCCTCATCTCGCTCTCTCTCACAATCTCTTCCTCTCTCTGCTCGCAACTGCTGTTTCCTTCTTTCCCAACCTGTCGCTCTGTCCTCCATTTCCACCTTAACCTCTGTCCTTCTATTCTCAGTTACAACAATCACCTCCAGTCCGCAAAGTACCATTCTTTATATTTAAAACTCCGTCATCAATCCTTAACATCGGTGCTTGTACCGCGTAAGGCGGAGGATTTACAGAAGCAGCTGACAGTGAGGGATACAAGCCTCCCTCACACTCACATGCTCCAGG
>JABWDL010000173.1:0-22584 GCA_015343265.1 Pao palembangensis | reverse complement strand
ACAATGATCACAAACACATATTTCAGGCGCTAATCAATCATCCAATCAATCCGTACAGAATTAACCTTTCAGAAAGAGCTTTCTAAAGTCCTGAGGTGAGCCTATTCAAACATTCAGAAGCCTAATTCCAGCCCGTTGTTCAGTTACCAGTGTGGTCATGGATCGGAACGGCAGCGCTCCGAGGATGACCGTCTCGTCCACACGGTCAAACCATCGTCTCGACGACACTTTCTCCATCACAACATTGTAGGCTAAGGTCGGGTAGAAAAGCAGCCTTGCCAACGCTCCTGACATGACGCAACTAATACAATCGTTTTAAAATACACTTGGAAAAATGTACTTCAATATTCTTTTTGCAACTTATAACCAACGTGTCACCGCTAAACACGGGTTCAGTCGAAGTTCCGGCAGGCACTTCCGGTCTCAACAAGACTTCCGGCGATACCCTTTCAGGCTAAAAGCCGCGACAAATAAGACAGACAGACAGACAGACAGAGTTACTTTATTCATCCCCGAGGGGAAATTCCCTTTGTTACAGAAGCAATCCAAACCAGAGCATGAGATAAAAATAAAATAAAAGATCACACTATAATTATTTACATTATTTACATATTTACACTTATCTACAATGTGAATTGTAAGATTAAAGTGCAGCGTTCACAGTTTGATAGCGACAGGCAGGAAAGATTTCCTGTGTCTCTCGGTGGAGCAGCGCGGCAGCCGCAGTCTCTGGCTGAAAGAGCTCCTCTGGTTGGCCAACACCTTGTGGAGGGGGTGGGAGGGAGAGTCCAGAATAGTCCAGATTTTGTCCAGTATCCAGTATCCTGTCCATCACCCCCGTCAGAGAGTCCAGCTCCTCCCCCACAACATGTCCAGCCTTCCTAATGATCTTCTCGAGTCTATTAGTGTCCCTCACGCGCAGACTGCTGCCCCAGCAGACTACCGCGGACATGATGGCGCTGGCCACCATAGACTCGTAGAACATCCTGAGCATTGTCCTGCAGATGTCAAAGGACCTCAGCCTCCTCAGGAAATAGAGGCGGCTCTGGCCCTTTTTGTAAACTGCGTCCGCGTTCCTGCTCCAGTCCAGTTTATTGTCCAAGTACACCCCCAGGTACTTGTACTCCTCCACCACGTCCACACTGACCCCCTGGATGGAGATGGGGGTGACAGCAGCTTTGGTCCTCCTCAGGTCCACCACCAGTTCCTTTGTCTTTGTCATGTTGAGCTGGAGGTGGTTCATCTCACTCCAAGTGACAAAGTTGTCCACTACAGTCCTGTACTCCTCCTCGTCACCACCGCTGATACATCCTACCACTGCAGAGTCGTCAGAAAACTTCTGAAGGTGGCAAGACTCGCTGCAGTAGTTGAAGTCCGTGGTGTAGAGGGTGAAGAGGAAGGGAGACAGGACTGTCCCCTGTGGAACCCCGGTGTTGCTGACCACTCTGTCCGACACACAGCTCTGCAGACGCACATACTGTGGTCTTCCAGTGAGGTAATCCACAATCCAGGACACCACGGAGGCATCCACCTGCATCACCGCCAGCTTCTCAGCCAGCAGAGCCGGCCTGATGGTATCGAACGCACTGGAGAAATCAAAAAACATGATCCTCACAGTGGCGGCCGGCTTGTCCAGGTGGGAGTAGACTCTGTGGAGTAGGGTCAGGATGGCATCATCTACACCAAGATGGGGCTGGTAGGCAAACTATGATAACCATGCTTTAGCCATTATAGTCAAGGCCGTTTCAAGGAATTTGGGGGTCCTTGGCAAAATAGACTTGGAGACACCCCAGTCCAGCCCCCCCCACCAACAAAAATAATAACAATAATAATAATAATAATAATAATAATAATAATGTTGAGCCCATCTCTCCCATTTCCTCTTGAACAAGAGGTGGAGTTGATGGGGCAGCTGAAAAAAAATAATTAAGTCTATGTATATCATGTTTTTCATGTAGAGTGCACCACATAGACATTAGAAGGGTCCCCTTATTTAGAAATGTACATCGAAATGTACAGCAAAAATATGTGTGACCATTTTATAACCATGTTAGCACACTGAAAGCGATCATTAACAGCTCAAAGAGAGAAATTCACTCTACCTTCATCAGTGGAGGCCTCTTTAGAAAGAGGGCTTAGAAATTTAAGCAAGCACCTTGAGGGAGAAAGAAAAGATATAGTTAGAACCTTTTTTTCTGATTTTGAAATTTAGAAGGAATCCAGCTGCTTTAACGACCAATGCTTAAAAACAGCCCAAGCTAATGTTTATGTTTAATGTACAGACTTACTACTTCGCTTAACATAGCAGATTTAAACATTCGGCTTTCTGAGACAGATCCACCTGATGCTTTAAAGACGATCACAGCCTACGGCTAACCAGCCCCGTGAGGAAAATATCCACGAATAACCCACACTTGTGATAATTAATTAATCCTTAATTATCTTTAATTATTCCTACCCTACCTCCATTTAAATTAGTAGGCTAATCGGTGGTTAGATTATCACGGTAGAATAGCTAACATAGCAGAGAACCAACGTCATCAAAACCGAATTAGCAACGTTAGGCTTTTGCAACGTCATGTTATTAAATACGATCAACAGTGAATCTGGTACACATCTGCGTTCTCCCTATCTTGTTAATATAAACTACCACACTACAGTGTGTAACCATCAGCCCATTAGCACTAGCTGTTCTAGTTCGTTAGCCTATAGCCTATCATTGACTGCAGGTAGCTAACCCACTAAATCATTTTTGTTGCCTACCTGCCACTAAAGTACACCATTGTAGGCTACAAGATAAGTAACGTAGGCCTGATTTAATCCGACGTAATTATTATCACTTACCGCTTTCTTGTCTTCTTCATCCTTTCGCCTTTTTCTTTTTTGGCTTCCCGATGGATCCGCTTCATGTTTACGGCTGATCTTTCATATTTTACCGGCTGCAGGAATCTCGAACCTGGCTGGCTGGCTACTGTCACTTATTGGGGGCGCCTTGAGGGGGATTCCGACAGTGTCGTTGCACTTTCCATTGACCGTCACAGAATTTAAAGGGGCGCACACAATTTGTCGCTGCATTTAATTCGAAATCAGTCGGTGTCTGGGGGCCCCAGGTCAGCTTGGGGCCCTAGGCAATTGCCTGGCTTGTTGCGACGGTCCTGACTATAGTTATGATATAGGAAGATCTTTACATATGTCAATGACAATAAACCCCATGTCAGCGACCGTGCCAGACGAACACTGGAGACAGCGCTCCACATGAACCCACTGTGGCTGGCGTTCAAGTCTGTAAAATCTCCAGAGAAATTTCTTATCACTGTGGTCTGCAAAATTCAAATCATTCATGCAAACCTGAAATCAAGATATTGACAAAATGTTTCTTTTACAAAGAAAGTTAAAATTTATGATCTTTTGGAAAAAAAAAAAAGTCAGGCATTAGTGTTCTGACCTGATGTAATTAATCTAAATTTAAACTGCTGTCCAGCATCAATATACAGTATGATGCCCTTTAACAGACTGGCCAGTTTCAACAACTGACAACTTGTTAAACTGTGCAGAATTTGAGGAAAATAAACAGATACAAAAATATATACATAAATACATACATAAAACACATTCTGATGGTAACACGTGCTTAAAATAACAATGCGCTGCAGTATATTTCATAAACAAAGTGCAAAATATCTATAATATTTTTGACCTGTAACCCCAGATTGCATACTTTCAGAAAGAAACTCATCAATTCCTCATTTTTTCTAAAAAAAAAAAAAAAAAATGCAGTAAATTACACAAATTTTGCAGCATCTCAATCAATCTTTGAGCGGTACAGTAGTGTTAGTTGCTTCCAAATGTACAAGATGGTGTCAAAAACCCTTTGATGTGAAAACATCACATTCAGGAAGGCAACAGGATCCTTGTTCATCATCTAAAAAAGCACTCAATATATTAAACCTTCATTTTCGTATAAAAGCAGTTAAGAGTGAAAGGTAGTGAGGCTGTGACTGTAGAAAGGACGCGGTGACAGCTGGTGCTCAGAGGTTGGTGATGGTGGAGTTCAGGACGCCGTGCTGGTTCTTGGTGTTGGAGGTCTTGGAAAGGTCTCGCTGCAGAGGAGGAGACAACTATTACTTTCAATTCTCATCATCATCATCATCTCTCTTATTTTTGACAGAAGAATTGTACAAAAGGAGGAATTCTGTCTCATGTTGTACTTCCAACAAGTTGGCACCTAAATAAAACCATTGTGTGAATTCATTGCGAGGGCTGCAAGTTAATCATTGATATTATTCAGCAGTAATAGTTGAGCAGCGATGAATGAACTGAGTGAAGCAGTCAAGGACGAGAACTTTAGTGCCGCATTTAGATTAACTCGTCTGGCCACTGAGTCGGCCCATTAACCGAGTATGTTAAGGCTACACTGGTGTTAATTGCATTTCTACAGCTGATTAAGATGCATGCAACCAACGCTGCAAATTAAAGTGTTAGTCAGAAATTCCACAAGCCTGAACACACCTTGACTGAACAGATTCAGTGTTGACCAGGTCCTTCTAAGATATAAATTAACATTAGCATCATTAGGATCTGTACTTCTATTGAACTGGCTACTGCACTTAAATGAATTAAAAAAACGCAAACAAACGAAAATGCAAATTACCACAAATTCTGAATATGTGCTGGCAACAGAGTTTATGCTGAAGTTGCGCAGTGGACTAGCGCAGGTCAAAGGAGTCCCCTTGGGTTGCACCTCGTTCTCCTTGTTACAGCCTTTAGACGGTGGATGAGGGGGTTTGGCGCCACCTGGCGTTCGTGCCGCGGCGGCCTACAAAGACAAAGATTGTCAGGAGATGTGAAGGAAGAATGTGCAGTTTTGTACACAAAACATGTCACAAATAAATTTGTAAATGTCTCCAGATTGATATCATTTTTTTGTGTGAAAGTTCATCTGCTCTAACGTAAAGTCAGTCTCACTGTCTTTATGAAAGACGCGAGTCTTTCTTTAACCGACCTTGTTTGCTGAGAGAGGTACACGAGGTACTGGCGAACGGCAGACTGTCCCCCCAAAGGCACAGCGCATGGTGCTGTTGGACGTAGTGCTGGAACTGCTGGACGTTGCATTAAACTGATAAAGAAGACAAGGAGGGGTTAGAGCGGAGGACAGGAGTGGCTGAATCTATATATCTCACACACACACGTGGAGTTTTGGCACCTTTCGGGATTTATTTGGCGTGGCGGTGGTGCCCAGGAATCTGCGCTTGGTGGGGGTTCGTACGATCGTGCCGTACAGCATGTCCTCCTCGGTCTGTTTGCTCTTCTTCAGATGCTGATTGGTTAGAAAATAAAAGGAAAAGATTGAAGACTTGTTCCTGCAGACGTTGAACCTCCAACACACAGGTGGAGGCCTTACCCGTTCTTGCTTTTCCCTCTCCTTCTCTATTCGGTAGAGCTCCCACTGCTCCTCCACATACTGCAGGAACTTCTGTCCATTCACAAAAAACTCACGGCCTTGTTCACTTTCCCAGGCTTCAATCTCCGATTTCAATTTCTTCTCAAGCTTTAAAACGAAGACAACAAAAATCAACAATCGGTGGTGAGACAAACAACAATATTACGGCCTCTTTGTTTTACCTTGGGCAGATGTTTCTGCAGCTCAGACCTCTGTTTCTCCTCTTTGAGGAGATTCCCTCCTCTGTTTGTAAATCTTGCTGGATCTGTGGCTTTTTTCTGCAAATGGAACCGATGAAGGTCCACATTGAAAGAGTTAAATGAGGCTTTTTCCACCAGATTATATAAGTAAACTGATAATTCTCAGTTGGAAGTGTTCCAACCTGAATGATAACTCGCAGAATGAAGACAGCTGCTTTCAAATATCCAGACTCACCTCGAGCTCCTGGAAGAGTCTCCAGTTTTCCTCCCACTGCTGAACTCCGTCAAAAAGTTCTTTGTGGTCTTCATAATGCTGCTTCAGCCTCTGAATCTCAGCATCATGCTGACTCAGCAGCTCTTCTGTGAAATCCTCTAAAACGGAGATGCAGAGTAGAAGCACACTCTGAACCTCTGCTGCTCCGACCGGGGCAAACACGTCAAGCAAAGAGAAACTCACCGTTAAAGTAGGGGCCGAAAGCCTGTCTCTGCGCTGTGCTGAAAAAGCACTTCTCCCAAAGCACGGCGATCTCAGAGCGAATGGCGTCAGTGACGCTGCGGATGTTGAGCAGTTTGAGCTCTTCTAGACGCTGAACTTCTGAGCGTAACTGAAAAAACAAAGAAACGGAATAAATAGACACAATAAAAGCTAAAGTAAATTCGTGATCTGCAGAAAAGGCTAGAGCTGGAGCCTTCTCACTGCTTCCAGGTTCCTCTTCTTGGACGTGACCATGTGTTCATTGAAGGCCTGCCTCTCCTCCTGCGGCATCTTCAGTCTGTCCCACAGCTGCTGGATCTTCTCTCGGAGGCTCTCACACGTCGCCTCGTTCTCTGCCTTACGTTCCTCCAGCTGTGGGACCAGAAAAACACCACCTGTCAGTGAAGATGCTTCTGCTGGAATTCTACATTCAGGTTCAGGCCAAAGCTTTTGAATTACCATTGGAGCTGGATGACATGGGCAGAAGGTCAGACTTACATGACAGATGAGCACTTTCAGAGAGGTGATATTTTCTCTTGAAAGGCAGAAGGAATCCTCATCCTCACACACAACATCCTTCTCAAAGCTGGTCTCTGGGATGTGGTCCAGCTCTTCCATGTGTAATAAAATCTGCTTTTTCAGGGCCTTGAACTCAGCATGCCGCCTCGCCTGTAAACACAAATGACTCATCTCATCGTCAATCAAAGCGGTGAAAATTTTCTGCAGTTGTTTACTACCAAGTGATGAAACAGGAGCCACACGCGCCTCAGAAAAGTGAATGACTGCCATCAATAAACCATCTAAAGTGTGAAAGTGGACTGTCTAAGTAGTGGACTGTCTAAAATTTTATGAAAAGAAAAAAAAAAAACTATTCTCCCTCTACCTTCTCTTCATTCTGGTTGTGAATGTGCTGTTGGAAGTTCTCCAGCTGTTCCACTGAGGGGACAGAGTCTGCTGCAATGCCATAAGGCATAGCGCACAGGATGTCGCACAGATCCTGGTCCTGCTCCAGCAGAGTCTTCAGCCGCTGCATCCGATTAGCCTTCTCCTTTATCAGAGCCTCCACCTGAGTGCGCATGTTCTTCTCCTGCTGGAGCATGCTGATGCCCTTTTCCTCCTGAAATAACAGCTCAAATTTACAAATCTGTTCTTCAACTCTTATAGCAATAACGGTTTTAAAGAAACCTGGCGGGTTTCTAAAGGGGAAAGCTAAATTATTTTCATTGCTTTAACCTCAAATATAGGAAGCTGAAGTTCCAAGTAGAGCGTCTCCATTTCTGCCCGACATGCTTGAATGCTGCATATGAGCCTTTTTTTCAGTGATTCTTCCTCTTGGATCATCATATCCAGTAGGCCCTGGTGCGTAAAGACGAGGAAATAATGACATTAATAAACCCTGTAGCCATTATTCAACATTATCAAGTTAATCACACATTTAGTTCATTACAGCTAATATGATACATTTAATCTCGATGTCATTGTGATCTTTTATGTGCACGGCTGCTGTGCGTTGTAGATAACTGATACACATCCAGCTGTTTGCAACCTGTCAGTCTTCCTTTTGTAACATCAGAATCAACTTGTAAATGCATCAACAGGACTTTAAGCAGAACCTGTCCTATACATATTTAACATATACAGCCTATATTTAACACACCGCTCATTACTATACTACAGTACAAAAAGGTTTCTTAGTCAAGCGATTAATGATATTGAAAAAGGGGTAAATATTAACAAATGAAAGGCTAAAGCCTGAACATAGCTTACCAGTGATCTAATGGGTTTTTCCACTGGTCGTTACTGATGCTGACGATAAGAGTGCAGCCCCCAACCCGCCTCCACCCCTACCCCCCTCCCATCGAAACCTGTCACAAAGTATCCCGTTTAAAGACGTCGTGTTTTGATCCGTCTCACCTTGACATGGCTCTTTACTACATTTGTCCTCTGTAACCTCTGGTCCTCGGGAATACCGATTTCTTCCCAAATATCCTTCAGATGGTACAGCGCTTTATTCAAGCAGGACACCGCCTCCGCTGCGAGCACCTCGCTACAGGGTTCAAAGAAACAAGAGAACCGCTTTCATTAAACTCAAATCACTGATCGAGAAACATGTGAATATTTCGAACCATTAAAGACAAATGGACATAGACTGAATGCGCTAAAGAACTGCAGCACCAGCTAGCATAGCATAGCATAGCATAGCATAGCACAGCTTCGTTTGATTCGCAAGTTCACACGTTAGCTAGTTATTTAGTACCGTCGAGATATACAACTCGGCTCATTAATTAATGGAACAGACTATGGCAAATACGCTTACCTCCTTCTCATCGTTAAGTTCCAAACTCCGATGTATTTCTCGTAATAAAGGAATAAACCCCAAACTTTATGACAGACAAACAGACCGTCTCCTCTCGACAGCCGAGTCCGGTCCGTTTGGCTAGTTCAAAATACGCGTCCAGTGACGCGCTGCACTCTGATTGGACCGTCGTGAGAGTGCCTTTGTTATGTTAAACCGGGGCGGCCGTCGGGAGCGCCTGCAGTGAGAAAGTGGCAAAAACCGCCCCTCTAAGTACAATAACTACAAAATAAATGTACCAGTTTCATTGGCGGAGTCAGCGTAACCTTACTTTTTAGTTCGACAATGACGTTTTTGTCCTTTTTAGGTCTGAAATCCAAATGGTCAACTTAAAATATCATTGAAGAAAACAACCAACAAGCGCATGATAAAAACATTTATTCACTTTGTACATTCTTATGGTGCCTTTTAGTATCAGTCACTGTTTATCTTTAATGCAGATATACTGTATGCTGGAGAGAAGTAACAAAATGATGCTATTGGAATGTCAAACACGGTTCTCAAACATAGCCTCCATCATTCTGGAACTGTTTGTAATTGCAGTTGTAACCACAATGAATTTATAACCTGGAAAATAAATCATAAAAAGTGAATTAATAAAATGATTTTAGACTATAAAGCCAAAGGAATTGTGCAAATGTAAGTAAAGCTGAACTGTGGATTTACCTCTCTCCTTGCCGAGGAAGCGTAGGGCTGATATCTCAGAGAAGGTGCAGCCCCCAAGGAACATGACAAGAATGATACGCTGAGCGTCATTCTTTGGACTCGACTCGGGCTTGTTGCCGACTAAAGAAAGAAAAAGCTTTCAGCATTTATTTTGTCCAGACATGCAGAAAAAAATAATCCCATCAACATGTGCGAGTGGTCCAACCTGAAATAGAAAATTCGTGGCCGTTTAGCAGCCTTGTGACTTCTTCAAGCCCCGTCCAACCGTCTCTCTCCAGCACCTGCAGATGACAGCAAGAGGAAACAACAACAGCCAATCAATCAGGTTGAATCAGTCTCTCATCAGTTTTCTCACCTGCTCGATTAGCTTGCAGCTCAGAGAGATGTAGGCACCACTGAAGATGTAAGCCATGTCTTTTGGGACGCGCAGGTCATAGTCCTTATCTGACTTTGGCACCTTTACACAAGAAGTGACGATACATGACACCTCAAACTGCATTTTCAGCACTTTGATTACGAGGGAAATCCAGAAATATACAAACCAGATTGAGTTTTCTACTTAGAGCCCTGAAATTACTTTTCTTGGCCAGGGAAGAGAAGGCATCAGTCAGCTTTCCTGGAGAAAAAAGAAGTTAGTTATAAAGGAAAAAAAATCAAGAAATGCAACACTTATCTGCTTTATCACCTGCAGTTTTGTCATTGACCAGTTTGCCCACTTTGCTCTCCATTACGGTCAGTGTTTCCCCCGGCTGCTGCTCCACCAGCAGCCCCAGCTGCCTGAGGTTGGCAAACGTGAACAGGTGATCCATGCCGTAACTCTGATGAGGTCAACCAGAAACAATGTTACACGCCAGGATTCCTGCCTTACAACCCTTTATTAGCCAACTACACTAACAAAGAAAGCAAAGAACTACATTTATGGGCTGTCCCTGTTGCCTCATTTGTACCTCTGACATTATTTTAAAAAATAACATCTATTAAAAACACTTTACCTGTAAAAACTGTGTTTTTAATGAGCGGTACTCTTTTGGAAGGAGACCTGTGGAGAGACAACGTTGGTAATACAGCACTGCACACATTTTAAACATAACATTGACACAAACGGAGCTCACCATTTTCAGTGATGGACAGAAGACAAAGAAGCCTCAAACTTTCTGTCAGGGAGGCCTTTTGAAAATAAAAAGGTGTTTTTTTTTATATTATTCCTGAAATGTTGCTGACATCGTTGGATTTTGTCGAATATCAAGCCAAACGCACCTGTCTGATGATGTGTTCCTCTATGAACGAAATACATTCCCGGACTTCAAACCCTTCAAGTAAAGCTGCAACAGCCAAATTTAAAATCAGACACAAAAGCCACTCCAGCAGCCAACGCGAACGTAAATCTTGGATGATTCCTACAGTGCTCGATCCTCAGCAGCTCCTGAAAGTCCTGATTGGTTTTCGTCTTCATTATTGACTCGCTGGCACTGATGTCTGTAAAAGATATCAGACGCTGAGAAACACTCGTTTGACCTCACTGCCAGAGTGAAGAGCAGTTAGACTCACGCAGGCTGAGCAGCCGATGCTCCTGTTTTAAACCTTTGAGCTCTTCGGACACAAACGCCTTCATTTGCTTGATGTCCATCCCCTGACGCTTCTGCAGGAGGAACAACAGCTTGAAGTATCCCATCTGTCAGTCCCCATAGCAACAAGGACCCACAAAAGCCCTCACATCATACGCAGTCTGCAGATTCCTGGCCTTCTGACTGAGGTAGCCAAAGACGTTGGAGAAATGCTCATTTCTGATTTGGTTGAAGACCTGAATGGGAGTTCAGACGTTACCTTCACATGAAACCGATCTGCAGCCATCATCGCAGATAGCCCACCTTATCCTGAGAGTTCAGCAGGACTTTGATGCTTCGGTCAGATGAGGTAACAGCGGGGCCAAACTCCACACAACCTGCAGAAAACGACACGTTAATGACACGTCACATGACCAGACCACCAATATAAATCTGATGACTTTCCTACAGAGAAGACCTGAAAATAGAAAAATCACTGAGGGTTGAAGTTAATGGCGTCACAATTCTGGTCCTCAGCACAAGCTGGCTGACAGGCCAGCTTCATTCATACTCACCACATTTGATCCGGAATATGTCATCTACGAGTCCTTCGTAAACGACTTGCGAGCACAGAGGAGTGACATAGTCCACATCTGCGAAGACACATTAGAGAGAATAAAGTGCAGCTCTGCATGCGGCCCACAGATGAAAGAAGAGTGGGCTGTGTCTCACCTCTGTCGATGAGAAAAACCGTTCCGATTTTAGCCTCTTGACGCTTCTGCTCTCCCTCCTCCACCTGCTCCCTCCAACACTTGTTGACCATCTGAACAGAGCAGTTCAAGCCAAAAATAGCTATTGTAGGAAGTATTAAAATGATATTTTTCTAACAGATGAAGGCGGGGAACCTTGGAAAATCGGCCAATCCCGTAAACCTTTGAAAAGGGACCGTAGAGGGAGTGAAGGAGGTGCAGGGAGCTGCTGACCGTCCTCATCCACCGCTGGTCCCCCGCCTATGTGATGGACCAGTTTGTTAAAATATTTTGTTACATTTCTTCAGAAGTTGAGTTTATACTAGTTGCGGGTAGAACTATGTTTCAATCACACGTCGTGAACACGGTGCCTACCAGGAAGCTGTCTCGGAAGAATTCTGGTAGCTCTAAACTGATGATGTCATCGTCTAGTGGAAGAAGGTAGAACTCCCATTCATCAGTGGTCACATCTATGGGAAAAGGTCCAGTTATCCAACACTTATTCATAAAATATATCAGTAGAAAATTAATGACTAACATCATTTATATGAAAATAACATGCAGATTTTACCTTCAAAGAGCCCCTGCTCCTCTAGGACTGCATCACAGGCGTAGAACTGAACCAGACAAGAGTCAGCAGGAAAAGATCAGCACAATAATGCAAAACAAAGTTAACTGTAACACAACAAGAAGCACCTTCTGAGGGGTGAAGATGATCTTGTACTGCCGAATCTTTCCTGCTGCCTTGTCTGCATTGGCCACATCTGGAACAAGGAGAAAAATACATATATGCACATCAGCAAAGCATGTTTTCAAGAAACCCTTCTGCTTTTTCTTTGATTTTACTTGATGAGAAAATTAAGAAAGAAAAAGCAGATTAGTGGTTAGTTAGTTTGCCTGAGTGTAAAAAAAAAATATTTGGAGTAGTGACCATTCACAACACCATTTACCGCAAATCCATTTCACAGTTCGTATTCTCGGACGGATCAAAAAGCAGAGCCTAAAAAAGAGAAAATGTCAAATAGTGCGTGACTGCTTAAAATATCAGCTCTAAAGTTTCAGGACTCACTGATCTGAGGTGCTGATAATTGGTTTATATTCTACTTTGAAGAGTTTGTCGACGTCATGTTGCTGTAAAGCGAAGAGAAAAGAATATACTTAGATTATTCCTAAATGTCAAGCACCACAGCAGCTGATAAGGTTCACCTTTAGCGTTGACACGTTGGCGATACGATCCAAAGGGCTCATCAAGTCTGGCTCAATAAAAAGGTCTTTTTTCCCTGGAAGCTGTGTGGGAAAGACAAGGAATGAAGGCAGCGTGTTAGAGGTTCTATCAGCCATAATCAACAAGCTTCCTATTACTCACGTGAAATCTTCGTCAGTTAAAAAATTTTAATTCCACAGTTGTATGCTGTGTTGTTAGACAACACTGATATTTTTTCTGTTGTTCTCATCACAATATATGATGTGAAAAAGCTTTTTTAAGAAACATATTGAGGCCTAAATGCGATTTATTAACATTTGTACTTGGCCGATGTGGTGGTTGGTTTTTACACATTCCTTCGTACCTTACTGGCTCTCCAAACAATAAAACAAGCAAACAAAAAGAGGAATTCCTACCTTTTCTAACTGGTAAATGAGATGATCTCTGGCGAGCCTCTTAAGAAGAGAGAAGTCAGGGACCTCCGGCGAATCTTTCCTGGCACTGTGAGCCATACTGGGACACAACAATCACTCATCTTTTTTGCAAAGAAAATACAGAACGTTAGTGCCCAAGAAAGACTTAAGAAAGACAAATTTCCAAAATCAGAAACAGGCCAATTCCGTCCATGTTTTACTGTCAGTCTGTCAGTAAGGTTAGCTTGTTGGCTAAAAATACTATCATTCACATCACACGGAATTCACAGGTTTATGGTGAATATTGTTGACACTCACAATATCAAAATAACTGAAGAATTTGATAACATTTCTAAGATTAGAACCGAATAAATACGAATACAAACGAATGAAACACTATAAACTAACGTTACCTGCTTCCGTAGCTAAATTGGCGGTACAAAACAGAAGTTCGGCTGTTTCCTCCGGAGATTTTAGATGACGGACTGCTACATTCTTACCGTGACCGCTTGTGCTGGGTAATGACGGGTTTAACAGTTACCGTTTTTTTTCATTAGTTTGTATTCATTTTGCTCAACAATGAATTCTGAGGCAGTTTTGTTGTTAGAAACGGTAAATTTTGCCGCAGAGAAACACCGAAACCAACGACGTAAGGACATAGAACAGACGCCGTACATTAACCACCCTATCGGTACGAATGACTTGACTTTCTTGTGACGCCTTCAGGTGCATCCCGCAAATCAAAACAATCCAGTGAAATTAAAGATAGAATAAAACAAAAATAATTTAGAAATAGAGTTGCATTTTGGTATGAAATAACATATTTAATGCTTGTTAACATACTGAAAAAAATAAGTCTTCTCTCTGATGCTTTCTGCTCTATGTGTGTACTTGTAAGGAGTAGCCAGAATCCTGAGCCATGAAGGTGGAGTGATGGACATAGAGGTTTTGCAGGTATGCCACAAGTGTTACTGTACAGTCCTGAGTTGAGTTAGGGATTTTGAGCTGATGCTTTGTGTTGTCTTGTGCCACAGGCTGCTCTACTTCATGACACCATAGAGGATACAGACACTTCCCTAGCAGAACTCCAAGCAACATTTGGACCTGTCGTGGCCCGTATTGTTCAGGAGGTGACAGATGACAAAAGCTTGCCCAAGCAGGAAAGGAAGCGTCAACAAGTGGAGCATGCGCCACACTGCAGCCCCCAGGCCAAATTGGTGAAGCTGGCTGACAAACTGTACAACCTAAGGGACCTGAACCGCTGCACACCTGTCGGTTAGAAACTCACTGTTTTTACTTGCTTCTTTTCATTTTCTACTGTTTGCACATTTTATACCAGGGGGCAACCGTGATGTTTGTCTGTTTGTCTTCAGGCTGGACGGCTGAACGGGTCCAGGAATATTTTTTGTGGGCTTGTGACGTTGTGAAAGGCCTGAGAGGAACTAACTCACTTCTGGAGGAGAAGCTGGATGAGCTGTTCAAACAAAGAGGAGTCCAGCCTTGACTGCAGGACCATCATTTAAACACAGATATACATCCTCTTTGAAAATTATACAAATAAATTCATATTTTTTTATTTGTGTGGGTTTTTTGTATACAGTATATATATATATATATATATATATATATATATATATATATATATATTGTTTCAGAATTTCAGAAATCAATAATAAATCAGAATTTATCGTTAACTTGAGGAGGAATGAAGACTGAGACATACTACTCACTCTGTATTCCATGTACGGTAATACATGGATAGAAGCCCAGCATCCAAAATACTTCATTATAATTTTTGGTTTGGTTGGATTTGTTTTGTTTTTTTAACATACTGTATGTAGTAGTTACAAACACATAATAAAACAAAACTAAAATGAATTTTAAAAAGTAAATAAAACACTTGGCCTTTCTATATAGATCTATCTATACACATAAAGTGCATACTGACTTTAATATTGCTTCCAATTGATAAGGTACCAGAAAACAGCACGTTTAAACCTTCAATTTGATAACGGCCACTAGAGGGCGGTAATATAATCTGATAAGGCATTTTAAACAGGCAACTTTCTTCGTCACACCAAAAAAATATATTTTGAAAATTCTCTGTACCCAGTAATACCATTATATCATCATTATGTTTATGATCATGCCACGGCACAGCTGATTTTTGAGTAACTTCTACTTTGAGAAAGAAGTTTCCACCGGACCAAATCCACTTCCTGTCCACTGTCTAAACTTCCGTTTTGCTAAGCGAAGTCCAGCGTTTCGTTCTGTCCCGGGTTGTATACATTTTTTTGTTTTTGTTCGGTTGTTATCGTCGACCAGACAGCCATGTCTAGTCGAGACACCCTCAGCATGAATCTCCCTCCGATCCAGTCCACGGCCGGAGCGGTGCCGGTCCGGAACGAGAAGGGTGAGGCACAAAGAGTTGGAGGCAAACGACTAGCCGCGTGCTAAATAAGCCAGTTAACGTAATGTAACCATGAAATGCTTTAATTAAGGTATAAACCGAACTATTAAAAAAAACTATACTTAAAGTTGATACAAACAAATCTTCACATGCAGTCATTCTATAATCGGATCATTGTTTTAGGCCAGGGATGCGTACATGTCATAAGCTATGCAAGGTGCTATATAAATAAAGTTGAATTATATTCTAAATTGCTTTAACGTGCATCATGTCTCTGTATGCATTAATACATGAGATTTAAGATGCCTTTGGATTAAATCATGCCAATCTCAAAATTACATGGACATATTTGTGTGCCGGCAAAATAAAACTCACATATTTTAATTAGTATAACTAGTATCAACTATTATAAAGGTTTGCCACGCTTCCCCCTAGTCTGCACATTAACTAAAGTTCCAATTATGTCTGCACCTCCCAGGTGAGCTGTCCATGGAGAAGGTGAAAGTGAAGAGGTACGTGTCAGGTAAAAGGCCAGACTATGCACCCATGCAGTCATCGGACGAGGAGGATGAGGACTTCCAGTTTGTGAAGAAAGGAAAGGAAATTGAGCCTGAGGTGGAGCAGGAGGAAGACGACATGTCTGACCCTCGTCTCAGACGGCTTCTCAATCGAGTCTCCGAGGACGTGGAAGAGAGGTACCTGCTGGCTCCCAAGATTTGATCCAGCTGTTGTGGTGCTGGAATGCTAATTTAAATGAATGCTGCTTCGGCTTCCTGTCTGGTCTTACTAGGCTTGCGAGACACCGTCAAATTTCAGAACCTGAAGTTGTAGCAGAGAGCAGCGAGGAATCTGATGAAGGCACTTGGCACCCAGAGCATGAGGAGAGCAGTGAGGAAGAAGAAGAGGAGGAGGAGGAGGAGGAAGAGGAAGTGGATGATGAGGTTCCTATGTTGTTGTTTTTTTGCTTTTGGTTTTATTCAGTACCCTGAACAAAAAAATCTGTGACTTTATTTGGGTTTAGGAACCTTTTTGATCAGGGCATCTTTTGGACTGTGCAGGAAATTGAGAGGAGGCGAGCAATGATGAGGCAGCGCGCCACTGAACGGAAGAACGAGGAGATGGAGGTGATGGAGGTGGAGGAGGAGGGGAAGTCTGGCGACGAGTCCGAGTCTGAGTCCGAATATGAAGAATTCACCGACAGCGAGGACGAAGCAGAACCGCGGCTCAAACCTGTCTTCATCCGCAAGTAAAACATCTCACAGTTCCCCAACGTTCTCCTTAAACGTGTCTCTTCATTGTTTCAGTATTCTCAAACCTCCTCTGTGAATGACAGAAAGGACAGAATCACTGTGGCAGAGCGTGAAGCTGAGGAGCAGAAGCAACGAGAACTGGAGGCCGAGGCTAAGAGGCAGGCCGAGGAACGGCGACGATACACGCTCAAGATAGTGGAGGAGGAGGCGAAGAAAGAGTTCGAAGAGAATCGAAGGTCACTGGCAGCCCTGGAGGCTTTGGACACTGATGGGGAGAACGAGGAGGAAGAGTACGAAGCCTGGAAAGTCAGAGAGTTGAAGCGCATCAAGAGAGACAGAGAAGCCAGAGAACTGTAAGTAGACGGGTTTGATTTCAGGAAGTTAAAAACAGGGTAAGGTAGCATCAAGGAGGCTAACGTGGTGTTCCTCCAGGATGGAGAGAGAGAAGTCTGAAATTGAGAAATTCCACAACATGACAGATGAGGAACGCAGGGCTGAGCTGCGCAACAGCGGCAAAGTCATCACCAACAAAGGCACCAAAGGCAAATACAAGTTCCTCCAGAAGTATTACCACAGAGGAGCCTTCTTCATGGTGAGTGGCGCTCACTCAGAAATGCTTCTTTGTGACCCTGCTGATGGACGACTGACAAGATTCAGGCCCTGATCATGTGGTCTGAGGGGGAATCTCATCAGATACAGCTGCTCTTAACTGCAACGCTCATCTGTTACAGGATGAAGAGGAAGACGTGTACAAGCGAGACTTCAGCGCACCCACTCTGGAGGATCATTTCAACAAAACCATCTTGCCCAAAGTCATGCAGGTCAGCTTTGTCACTGCGCCCGAGGCGCTCTCGGACCTTAACCTTAAAAGATTGTTATTAACGCCTTCTGTCATAATCATCGCTCTAAATTATTCCCCCCATCAGGTCAAAAACTTCGGTCGGTCTGGACGCACCAAATACACCCACCTGGTGGACCAGGACACCACATCGTTTGACTCTGCCTGGGCCCAGGAGAGCGCACAGAACAGCAAGTTCTTCAAGCAGAAGGCAGCAGGCGTGAGGGACGTGTTTGACCGGCCCACAGTGAAGAAGAGGAAGACTTAAAGGAAGACTTACTCCATCAGTTCCCGCCGCAGCTTCAGAGACTGCATCGCATGGAGTCTGATGTTGGACTGGCTCCACCTGCATCTACTGGGAGCTGCTCCCAAGAACTCGGAAATTTCAGGTGCATAATTGTGACATATTAAAATGGATATTGTTGTATTAAAGGTAAGGTTTTATTTTTTTTTCATCCGAAGGTGCCGTTCAGCTATCAGAATTCTTGTTCTGTACATTTTCATGCAGATATTTTGTGGACTACTGCATTTCGACACCAACCGCTCCTGCAGTTTTATACCTGTTGGGATGAAAATCTGTGTACAGTTGTTCAGAATGATGAACCTGACTCAACACATGGTCTTTTGTTATATACTCAGCACGGGTTGGAACGTGAGCTGTCTGAATAAAACTTGTATTTTCACCTTTTTTTTTTTTCCCCCCAAAGAAAGAACATTTTAAAGGAACCTTTGTTACAAAATGTCCTTTAATAGTGGGCACAAAAGTAGGCATATCACCTTAAGAGGAATTTGTGTTCAGGGTCCATTCCCGGTTTATTGTCTGGATGAAATTATTGGAAAACTAAAGCAGTCCGCTGTGTAAAATCTGCTCAGTTGGTCAGAGCCACCAGAGCTTCCACCACATTCCCCATGTGTTCCCGCAGACTGCGTTCTGCAACAGCCCGGGAAATCTCCATCTCTGACATCTGCAACAAGAACAGGGGAGGTAGAAAAACGGAGGGTTTTCAGCCACTGTAGCAATGGTTGTCACGTTTACATTCTCAGGCCTCAACTTGCATGAAACGTTTGATTTGAAGTAGCAGAAAACTAGTATTTAAGGGCTGGAAATCTGAAAACCTTTCAGCAGATGTGCACTTTTTTTCTGTAAACATGGGTGTACCACCAAAACAGATTTACGGCAAGAAAGTAAAGGGGCTTACAATTAACTCTACGTCCTCTTTCTTGATGGTGACTTTGGCCAGCTCCTTTTCCCTGGAAAAACAAAGTCTGCAAATCAGTTTCTGACTAAAGACAGAAACAGTTAAAACAGTTTGTGACCGGTCTTACCGCTCTTGTTTAGCTTTCTGTTCCCGTGACCTTCTGTCTCCAATCACCGACATGGCCTGAAAACATGGGTCATGTTTTATTACCAAACTTAAAACCCAAATACCTCACCCAATTTAAAAACGTCGGTGTCAACATTAACCATAATAGCAGTGCAGGAATTGTGACGTTCTATCACATCCCTTAAATTACATACGCGATTTTAAAATTACTCTAAAGGTAAACTAAAATACTAGAAAATAAAAATTTACTGAAGCTAGGGCGTTAGCCACGAAGTCAACTAACCACAATACTAAACTAACAAGTATTTTTAATCGGTAGTGACAACGGCTCTATAGAACAATATGCTGTTAGAAAGTTAGGGGATTAATGAAATGTTTTAAATGTAACTTTTTGTGATTTGTCATCCCGGACAACGCAGGGGAATAGGGCCACATGTTAGCTAGCGTCAGCCAGATCTCACCGTTTCTAAATCAGAGCTGGAGATTTCTTTCTCCTCGGCATAGTCCGTCACTCTCTCCAAATCTGCGGCTCCACTGTCATGTTTACGAGGCTTTTCTGCCGGTTTCCCAGTGCAGTTATCCTCTGCTTCCAGATCCAAATCGACATCCCCCTCTGCCGCCATGTTCGCTCCAGTAAGCCCGGAACAAATAGGATGGTTCCGCTAAACGTCGGAGAGAAAATGCAGTCGTACCGGAAACGGTGGATGAATGAAGGAAAGGCGTAATAATAATTATAAATAATAAATAAATAATAATTAAGTCTTTAAAGAAGACAAACATGCAAGTACCACATTAAAATTGTATATATATATATATATATATATATATATAGAAGACAAACAAGAAGAAGAAGACAAACAAGCAAGTACCACATTAAAATTGTATATATATATATATATATATATATATATATATATATATATATATGTGTGTGTGTGTGTGTGTGTGTGTGTGTGTGTGTGTGTGTGTGTCAGGCAATGTTATTTCACTCCACTGCAATTTCTGTGTAGCAAAGAAAATTTAAAAGAACTTATGTACATAAAAAATACGCAAGGTAAAGTAGTTGTCTTGGGCGCCATCTGCTGACAAAATGCATGATCAGCAGATTCTTAAATACTTAATACCTCATATGGCTCTATGATGGGGAGGGTAGCCGGAAGACATTTATTTACTTAGCCAATTAATTATTGTACAGGTGTGGTTTTTTTTTTCACCTCACCTCTCTAAATACGTTTTAAACCATTTTAAATTATGTTGTTTTGATGTGAGAAGACAATAAATGGATTATGCTGACTTTTAACAACAAAATCGCTCAGTGCTCCTCCTTCTTCTATTCCTGTCTCTTATAAGAGGTTTACTTTTACTTCAAGCACATCAGCAGGAGTCTTGTGACTTTTCCCAGATCTTCCGTGTGCTTGAGCTCCCTTCAATCCACCCGCCAATAATCAGATTAAAGTAAAAAGAAACCTGCTTGCGGCAGAGCTAGACTTCCAGACCGAACCAGTGCTTTCTGGCTTTTCTCTTCCACCCTTCAGATGATGTGTGTGGTGTCTGGAAGCAGCAGAAATGGAACAGAGGACAGGGAAGCCATGCTGCCATCACTACAACCCTTTCATCCTGCTGTATGACTGATGGCCGTGTGAATGTGTGAATACTCATCGCCTCGGGATGCCAGGGCGTAGGTGGCGAGCTCAGGTAAGCCTTTGCAGGATGCATCAAAAATATCTTCACAGAAGTCAGAAAACCCACTCCACATATACCGAACCAAGAAACAGACTCTTGGAACAGTGAGTTTAACATTAACCCATAAAAACCATCGATCCACCACATGATCAGTGACATTAACTTTTCTAATATTTTGTGCTTTTCATGTGAAAATACTTCTCAAAAGTCTAAAATCTCCACTGGTGTAAAACAGAACTCTAGGCTCATAGATTTCATGCAGTCATGCCACATTTATGAATGGGTCCACTGTGTTCCTGCAGCACTATGTGAATATATACACACACCTTTCCTCATTATTATTCAATTCAGCTAAAACCGTGAGCCAAAAAGTGGTTGCACTTCCATCCAAACGATTTTTTGAATGGCAAATTTTTATTGTCTGTTTTTGGATCTCAGCCAAAAATGTTATTGCGCAACCTGGCTGTAGCCATAGATTGAGCGCTTTCACTCAAGCACCCATTTGCATCCGCTTATTTGGTTCCGTTTGTTCTCTTTGGCACTTCCTCCTCTCCCACAAGGCAGCGGCAATTATCCTGGGAGTGAAGGGGGCCCCCAGGAATGCCCGGCCTGCGGCTCCCTGGGCCACTCAGTCAACATGTGTTTGTCACAGGGACGCAGCACAAACACACACTCACAGCGGCCACCCTAATCTGGAGCCAGATTAGGGGAACTCTTTCAAACGTGACACTTTACAACTGGTGAAGATGTCATCGGTTGACAGATATTTTAGAGATGTTAGAGCAGAGGTGGGCAAACTGAGGTCCGGGGGCCACATGTGGCCCGATGAACTATATAATCCGGCCCGCAGAGCCGTCACAACAATTTCTCCAAAAGCCAAATGAAGAGGGTTGTCAGCTTGATTGGTTAGAAACAGGTCCAGACCCTCCCACCCCCCCTTCAACTAGCATGCTGAGATGTCCTCTCAAGAAGCTGGGGCCAAACATCATTTGAACCTTCATCATCCATCTGTAGTTGGACCAAGTCACAGGCTCTTCAACATATTTTCTCTGTCAATAGTCCATCAAGCAGGATTTTTAGTTAGCCTCTGGGGGTTACCTTTGGGGGTTAGCTTCCTGCACTACCTGGCCGGCCCCTTCATCAAGACCTAAAACCCAACGTGGCCCTTCAGGCTAAATAATTGCCCACCCCTGTGTTAGACTTTAAACACATAAAGTATCTCCAAACCTTCCCAGGGGTCTGCTTTTTTGGCGTTCCTGCGCGTTTCACGGGGGCAGCAAACTGACCTTAATGCACGACTGAGTCAGAATGTTGTGGCTGTGACGCTAACCTGCTCTGTTAATCCCACAGAGGCAGCCGTCCTCTGTGCGATTAACAGTCCAACATGAACTAAAGTTGCTGGTAGAAGCCTTGTGCGTTAACAGTATTAGCTGCTCTTCTGCGTAATAATCCCACAACTGGTGACTTTCGGTGGGAGTCCATTCACTAGGGTTGCAAGTCCAAGCCTCTTAACACTGTTTGTCGTCCGCCTCTCAGAAGAGATACAGTACGTGAATTTACTCCGGTTATTTTTGTGTTCCCTTCTGAGGCCTGTGTACTTTTTGGATCCATCAATCCTTTGCAGTTATGTATGTTATTACATGTCATACTCAATGTTTTACTTTATTATCCGATAAAACCGACTGAAGTCCAACTGCCACAGACTTCCTGGTTACGGCGGCTCGAATTTCTGGGGGTTCATGTTGTTGATCTGAGGGTTTTGGAAACTTTCTGAGTCATGTGTGAAATGAAACATGCAGGAGGAGGAGTCAGACCTGGGACGATCGTATCTCTCCCCGCGTTAGTGAGGAGAATAATCTGAACTGCTCAGGTCAGGCAGAGGCCGGTTTTCAGGACGTCATCCGATTGTTGCGGCAGGATAAAGCCGTATCACCGTGGTCGGCGGCGGCTGCGAGAGTAGTGCTGCTCCTGATGACCCACTTAGGCCGGTGAAGGTCGTCCTGCCTGAGAGGAGAGAGATGAGAACAAGGA
>JABWDL010001667.1:0-11342 GCA_015343265.1 Pao palembangensis | reverse complement strand
ACCTGAGCTACAGGTAGCTTTAGGTTGAGGGTTGACCTGAGCTACAGCTAGCTTTAGCTTGGGAGTTGACCTGAGCTACAGGTAGCTTTAGCTTGGGGGTTGACCTGAGCTACAGCTAGCTTTAGCTTGGGGGTGACTTGAAGGCTGGAGCGGTAGGTTGCTGCCACTCCACCTCCTCTGCCTGGAGCAACATGATAGTTAAAATGACCTGATGGAGTTGCTTCATTTAAACTAACATTCTTCATCCTGCAACCAAGTCTCTGTGAGAAAGAAAATATCAGACAGGTGATCTGTTATTAAATCATTAACTAGGAGAGATTTAGACCGTAGAGATCGTATGTTCAACAGACCACATCTAACTGTTTTATTTGTTTCTGAGTGTTTACTGCTGTGTATTTTTATAAGGTTATTATTATTAACACCTCTTGACTTATTTACTAGATGAACTGTGGGAGGACGAGGTACTGACACTTCTATTGTATTATTAAACTTAGTGTTACTGTGAGCGTTTTTAGTTTTATTGTTATTTTTATTATCTTAATTAATTAATTAATTATCTATAAAGGCCACGTTGTTTTCTGACACCACCGCGACAACCAGCGACGGAGCGATGACATGCGGCTAAACGTGTCATCACTGGCCAGATTCGGGAGGGGACCAGAGAACGCTACGGAGTCCGACATCGCCTTGGCGAAGTTACACACCGACTCCATATTAACTTCTGACTGGCGCAGCCGGGCGTCGTTAACGCCGACGTGAATGATAATTTTGCTGTATTTGCGCTTCTCTCACCAGCTGCTTTAAGTTTCCCTCTATGTCGCCGCTCTGGCCCCCGGGATACATTTAACTATGGTCTCTGGTGTCGGCTTCACGTAGCGAAGAATAGAGTCGCCAATAACCAGGGTCGGGTTCTCAGTGGGTGCGTCACTGAGTGGGGAAAAGCGGTTTGCGACATGAAGCGGTTGGTGGTGAACCACGGGCCTTTGTTTCAGACTACGCTTCCTTCGAACCGCCACCCAACCACCCTGACTACCCGGCTGCTCGGGGGCTGCGGGGGAACAGCTAACAGTAGCTGAACTGGGCTGGTCCGCACAGGCTAACTGGTGCTGGCTAGCTACAGGGGCTACGTTGCTATCTTGTGTGCGGAGTCTCGCCTCAAGCTCGCTAAGCCTCGCCTCTAGAGCTATAAATAAGCTACACTTTCTACACGCTTGACTCTCAGTAAGGGAGGCAGAGGAGTAACTAAACATTTCACACACTTTGCAGAACACCGGAGGAGAAACGGTGGGAGAAGTGAAGTTAGCCATGCTAGCAGTGAGCGCAGCTGCGCGGAACGAAAAAGACAGAGAGCAAAGTATAGAACCCAAAGGATCGTGCGGTTACTAAACGTTCACCAAGGTGCTTGTGTACGACTAAACAGGATAAACAAAAAGCAACAAATAATTAACAACAGTAAATCCACCGTAGCAAACACCAGAAGTGAACGAGTGGGTCGGAGTAGAAACAGGAAACGACGCGATACGTTACCGATGATGCTGAATCCTCCCCAAACATGACCACTAGAGGGAGACACATGCTGTAATATCAGACAGCTGGTAAATGAACTATATTCTTCTACAGCTGAAGTCTCCAACACTGTTTTTACATCTAAATATCTGTGATGATAACGTAAATCAGTAGTTGCAGCCTTTTTATTGTGTAATTATCATCCAGAGCTGCTGACGTATGACCCAAGATCCAGATATTTTAACCCAGTTAGAGTTGGGTTTTGTTCCCCATCTCTGATTAACTTGGTTCCAGGCAGAACTAATTAGCACCAACTAATTGTTGGACCATTTAAGTGGACAAACTCAACCAATAAAGAATAAAACTAGCTTAGATTTTCTGAAATAAATGAAATAAAACTCTGAAATGAGCTGTTCCGCCTGGGGACTTGAGACACCTGTAAATGTCCATGTTCAAACTTATACAGGTCTAGAAATGGACCATGTGAAGGAAGTGATATCAGCTTTTAAGAACAAAGCCAGGAGCAGAGACCTCTGTGGTAGCACCATGTGAGCCAGTCCTGGTGGAGAACTGCTGATGCACGCTGACTTCTTCACATTTCTGTCATCAGGTCCAACATGTCCATCTGTCCTGAGCTCGTGTGGAGCTGAAAACTGCATCCAGTCGCCTTTATTGTCGTTGCACAAGTTAGAAAAATAAAACAGCTACAACAAGATTGTGGAATGCTAACATATCAAAACATTTCAACCATCTGGGCTGAACTAGTACGAAATGCAACCATAGATCAGAAATCAAACGTGATCGTTACTAAACAGTCACCTTCAAAATACACGTGTTCAGGAAATCTGTGCTTTGTAGCTGTTTTTAGGTAACTACTTATTATGATTGTTAAACGTGTGTGTCATGTATTTGTGCTGTTGTTGACCTGTGCTGCTGTCTTGGCCAGGACTCCCTTGAAAAAGAGAGTGTTAATCTCAGTGGGACTTACCTGGTTAAATAAAGGTTACATAAAAAAGTTAAAAAAGGAGATCAAAATCCAACCAAAATGAACAGATCTGCTGGATCATGATGTGTGGTGATGCTGGAACATCACCACACATCATGATCGTTAGACTTTAACCAGAAAAGCAGAGCTAAAGATCAGGAATGAAAACATTGTTAGCCTCTCTGTTTGGGCTGCGTTACTATTGAACATATAAATCATCCAAAGCTGATCTAACCTGATTTCTTACTATTGTGTGATATTGCTCTTTGCGCCTCTCTTCTCTTATACAAACTTTCCCTCGTGTCCACCTGCTGCTTCTGGACCCAGGGGGGGCTGGGACCAGGCTGCTCTCCTCATGGTGCCTCTCCAGCTGGCTGGCTCACCATAGCTCCCAGCTCCTCTGTGCTCAGTCTCCATGAATCTCTCCTGGTCTTTGGCTCCCACCCACACTCTGGTGGCGTCCTGCAGGTCCCCCAGTTGTGCTGTAGAACCCTTCCGGGCCAGTGTGTGGCCCTGATGCAGCAGGATCCCGGTGGGTGCTGGAATGTTGCAGTCCTGGTTGTAGCAGTTGTCACAGCACCAGGCTAGGACTCTCCACAGGCAGCCGCTGCCACTCAGCTCCAGCAAACACAAGCAGCAGTTCACATTTTCCTGGGCTGAACAGATAAAAGGTTGTTTAAGAACACGATCACACTTGTTTTGTTCCTTCTTTTTGTTAGGGTTTAAGTGCCTTGAGGACCCAAACGCAGACACGAGGCAGGTTTTTGGAAAGGAAACAACCCTTTATTGGGTGTACGCGAGAGGATGAAGGCGCTCCCTCCTTGGGGACGTGGAGAACAAGGAAAAGAAACTGAAGCTCTGCAGCCAAAACAGGAACACAAAACCGGCGTCAAACCACGCACGAAATGACACAACCCCTGAATTGACAGGCACACACAGCGTCAAACAGAGTCACTGAGGCCAACAGAGTCAAAAGAGTCAAGGAGGTGAACAGAGTCAAAAAGGGGTAGACAGAGTCAATGATCCAGCAACTGGGGACCAGCTGGCAGCCTCCCTATATTAGCCGCTGATGAGCTGATCAGCGACAGGTGTGCAGTCCCCGCTGGCTCCTGGGGACCTGCGCCCTCTGCAGGGGAAAGCAGGCAATTCCTGTAGTTCTTAAAGGGCCGGCAGGCCGGACCCTAACACTTTTCTTCTCTCCAAAAGCTGAATCTCTGCCTCATCAGGTTTATGAGGTGTTTGAAGTCAGCAAGCTCAGGAAATGTTGGCTGGTTGCTCACAGAGATGGATCCACCATGAGAGAAACTGAACTTTATGCAGATTAGCAGCAGCAACACGACAGCAGCAGCAGCCAATCACAGGCTGAAGGAGGAGAAAAGCTGTTTCTGATTTTCAGACAAAAACATTGTTTTGTTGTGTTTTATTGCTCCAAACTGTGAAGCAGAAGAAATTTGACCCCCTTTTGTGTTTATTTTCTCCACCAGGAGTCAAAGTTCTCATCTCCTGACATGAAAGCCAGAGAAAGATGAAAGCAAACACAGACTTTACCTTCAGGAATCATTTCTTTAGTTACTGAGTGAGAAATGTGTTTCTACAGAGTTTGGTCTCACTGCCCACGATGACGAGCTGAGATGTTTTCTTCAGAGCAGGAAGCTGGTGGGAAGACTGTGGCTCTTCTCCACTGATGAAGACTTTGGTTCTCCACTGATGAAGACTGTTGGAGTTTCTCTGAGACTCTGATGGAGGAGGCCTGAGCTGAGTGGTCTGTTTGTCTGAGTAAACAACAGAACCTTCTCATGGTTCTTCCTTAAACTGATCTCAAGTCTCCACTGGTGAGAAGACTTGAAGGAACCTTGATCTCAGTCAGCTGAGTCTGTTCAACTCTGGAGAGAACTGATCTTCACAGCAGTGTGGAAGAACAGGGGCCGTTTCAGAAAGCGGGTTTAGCTAAAACTCTGGGTTAATTTGTTGTGATTTAAGGCAAACTCACCGTAACGCTGAGTCAGTTACCGCGGTAACATGGACCATCCCAAATAAGCCTGACTTCCTGCTGCTCTCTAAGCCTGCAGACTGCCGGGAGAGGAAGATCTGCCCCGATTAGCCGTCTGGTGAAGCCCTGATGGGAACTTCTGTGAGCGTTACAGGTTTAGTTGCACCCTCGATAGTGTATTAACAGCATTCTCAGCCCTCACGTCGCTCATGTTGTGGAATGGCTCTCAGTTAGGAGCAAATTCTTTGTGTTGGGATTGTTTTTTCTTTTTTATCTTTTTTTGACCAATGGGTTTCTTTTAATATAATATTGGTGCACATGTGTCCAAGGTAACCATCGGACTGTCATAAACGTTACTCTTGCTCTTGTTTTGACGAATGTGAAACAGGTTTGTAGTGTTAAAAAGTCCCAGCCAGTCCAGACATCTCATGGAAGGGTTCCACAGGATTGCAGATATCAGTTTAATCACAGACACAACTTGACCCACAGATGTTTTCCTGTAGCAGAAGGAGTTCTATGGAATTGGCAGGTGTTGTGGCACAGTGGTGCAGTGATTAGCACAACTGTCTCACAGCAAGAAGGTTTGGGGTTCCAATCTCAGCTCTGGTCTTTCTGTGAGGAGTTTGCATGTTCTCCCTGTGCATGTGTGGGTTTTCTCCAGGCACTCTGGTTTCCTCCCACAGTCCAAAGACATGCTGGTTAGGTGAACTGATCAGTCTAAACTGACCACAGGTGTGAGTGTGTGAGTGCTTGTCTGTCTCTGTGGGTGTGTGGGTACAGATGATGGATGGATGGATGGATGGATGGATGGATGGACTTCCATGAGATGTCTAGGCTGGCTGGGACTTTTTAACACCACAAATGTGTTTCAAAATTGTTTGAGTGCAAGACTAACTTTCATGACAGGCCGACGGTTACCTTGGACACATGCTCACTGATATATTTTACAAGAAAAAAAAAAAAGAAAAAAAAAAATCACAATACACAGAATTTGCTCCGAACTGAGAGCCATTCCACAATACAGGGCTGAGAATGCTGTTTAATAAACTTTCAAAGGTGCAAATAAATCAGTAACGCTCAGAGCTACCTCCTCTCATTTTTGGGTGGCCCTAATCCTCTTCCGTAGTTGCTGGTGGTTCTGGTATGAGTTTGTCTTTGTGTGTCAACAATAGGACCAAAATATATTGGTTAGCTTTTTAGCCAGGGTGAACTACAGCAACCTGTAACGTCTGACCCAACTATTCTACATATCCCAGAGTGCTGAACAAGATCTAAGACAACACTATTACCAAACAAATGAGCCATCACAACCGTCACTGGACGGTAATGTCAAGACAGCAAGTTCTGCTAGCGCTTGTCTGTGATCTTGTTTCATGAGAACAGCGTCAAGTGAATTCATCTCATCAGTGGGTGGATGTGTCAAAGTCTAGTCACAGTCCAGATCCCTCAGCTCGTCAGGGACCAGCTTCCTGTGTAATCCCAGAAGCAAACATAGTGAAGCAGCTTTTGGCTGTTCTCTGCTCACCTGTGGAACACACCTCCTGAAAACCTGAGGTCTTCTCAGACTGTCAGTAAACTGACTGTCAAATCAGGCCTGAAAGCTACACCTTTACTGCAGATTTCTCTCAGAAGCTTGGCCTGTTTCTTTATTTTTAAATTGACTTTTTTTTTAAATGTCATTTGAAAGATTTTAATGTGTTAAACTTTGTCTGTTTGTCTGTGTATTTGTGAAGGACTTTCAGTTGTCTTGTGGGTGAATTGTGCTCTCCAGACCTCAGCAGGGCAAAACTGGGTAAACTAAAAGAATTGTGACATTTTTTAGTCACCCTCTTCCCTCAGGAGGCCTCTTCTGTATTGTTGCAGGATTTTTTCCACCTTCAGTTTGATGGAGACTCAGGAGGCACCTGCCTTTTGTGTCCAAAAATGACCCAGAGCACCAGAGGTTGTCTTTTTTCAAAAAATGTCACCCAGAATTTATCTGAAGAAAAAATACATCATCAACATGAAATCAGAAAAATAAAAGGCACGAGGCAAAAATATAGTGGTGAATCAAAACCCAAAAAGGTCAGTGGAATGGAGCAGAAGTCGTCGTCTCCCGCCTCCGGTCTCCAGAGGTGTCCCCAAAAGCTCAGCCGAGACTCAGACATCTCTGACTTGGTGTGACGCCTTCTGCCCCAGGCCGACGTTGACAGTTTGCTTATGTCCTTCCTAAAAATGCTCAGTCATACAACACCTTCAGCCAGGTTGGTCATCTCTTCGCGTCAAACAAACAGTGCCTGTTCTCACATCCCTCAAGGACATGGAGCACAGAGGCCCCAGATAATGTGAGGGGGTCCAGCTGACCTGCTAGGAAACCACAGACAGAACAGGATGGACCAGACTATCTGTATTATGCACCTTGTTGTTCACACTCAGTATGAGCTGTTGGCTGCATAACGCACATCTAAAGCTTAGCAGGAGTTGTCACCTGTTTATCATGATTCAGCAAGCTGTCAGCTGTTCTGACAATGACTTCATAAGAAGGTTATACTTAAGCTAAGCACACTAGCACATGCTTACAGTTATGATGAATACAGCTGATATAAGTACGAGAACCCATAAGCTAATCATATGATGAGTGTTTTAGCTCATTTATCCCTGTTGAGCCGTGTGTTTGTTTAGATCGAGAGGAGAGATGCAAAAGGAAAATAGTCAAAAGTTCATCCAACAGAATAACACCTGACAGAGCTCTGGGTCAGACCAGTCACTGGTGAAATCAGGTCCCGTTACCTCACATGGTCAGTGAGGAGGGCCCCTGGATGACAGGATTTTCATTCTTTATACTGTGTGGTGGTTACCAGCAACTCATATCACTTGTTATGGTCTACTCCATTCAGCACTGTTCCATACAATATCACGAGTCGTGCTATTATCAACTTTTGACTCCTTATTATGTTTTTGTTCTCATATACCATCTACCATCTGGCCCTGCACTTTTCATTCTATAATTTCATTATAAGCACAGTTATAAAACATAGAAAAATGTTCCATTTCTTAACATGAGTCATATGCTGAATCATAAAAGTAAGCTAGAATTTATCATTACGCACACATGGCCGAAATTATTAGCTGATATTGTGCAAATGTGAAAAACTTCAGTAAATCATGTGACGAGGAAGTGATGGAACGGTGTGCAGGAGAGCTCACGGACATTAAGAGTGTAAATGTATCTTCTTTGATTTCTCCAGTGCATTCAACATCATCCAGTCACTTTTACTGAGAGAGAAGCTGCAGACGATGATGGTTGACTCACCCACGGTCTCCTGGGTTACTGACTACCTGACAGACAGGCCGCAGTTTGTCCGTCTTGGCGCTGCTGTCTGATGTGGTGGTGAGTGACGTCATCATAGTCTTACCTTCTCATAGTCTTTGTGTGTCTGTTTGACAGCTGGAGATGCATTTGAATGTGTAGACTAAACAATACACAGCTCTTTTATTTTGTGCCAAGTTTGTTCACACCAGGCCAGCTCCCTTTAAAGCTCTCACCTGTTGGTTCATTCACTCAGAGTTGTGATGTGATGATTCATTTATTCACTGCTGTTTTTGTGTTGTTAAGTTTTAGTGATTAGAAGTGACTTTGGCAACAGCATGTGGTTTGACACTACTTTGTGGGAGACATCACTCTGCTCCATTGTGATGGCAACCGTACATGTTCTCACTGCGTTTGGAAAGTGGAAATAAATGCACAGTTGTGCCTTGTCAAGAATCAAAATCTGTTTTCTTCACCACAAATGCAAATAATGAGAAATAATTTATTTGATTTCTTAATTGTGTTATTTATTCTTACATAATAATTACAATACCAAGAAATAAATGATTGTTGCATTTCACAAGTTCACATTAATCTGTCAGTTCACAAAGTTGGAAGAACAATTCAGATCCTTTACCTAAATAAAAGAACTAAAACCACTCTGAAAATAAATACTCAACTACAAGTTGCATTCAGAACCTTGCTAAAATAAGTGTGTAAATTAAATTAAAAGTAAAATAGTTTACTTTCTACACAAAAGTAGTGTGGGGTGTAGTGTAAAATAAAAAGTACAATGTTTGTGTTGGTTGTTACTGGTTTTTACTAACTTGGATGAAAATAAAAAGATGGAGAAAAATGAAAATAGAAGAGTTGGAGCAATGGAGACAATAATGAAAGGAAAGCATAAAGAATAATGAGACAAGAAAAGAGAGGATGAAATAAACAATAAGCGGAATAAAGGGATGAGGGGACACAAAAATGAGTCAAGAAAAGAGGGATGTAAGAAGGAGTGGAAACTACAGCAAAGCAGGCACAGAGGAAAAGGCCGATAAAGGAGGAAAGGAGGGATTAAAGATGAGAAAATCAAATAAAGAGAGGGGGAAAAAGAATTCAAAAGGAGGAGTAAATAAGGTAGAAAAGGGACGGGAGAGGAAGAAGAGGGGCAACCAATGCTGAAAAGGCGAGGGAGCGGGGGATAAGTCGATGGAGAAAAGAAAGACGAGAAAATGATTTGACGAGGAAAGAGGCATATTAAGGAGATGTGTGTGTTTGCGTGCGTGCGTGTGTGTGACACAAGAGCAGAGAGAGACATACATGCAGGGGCTGAATAAGACAGGAACTGGAAGCTAATCACAAACCTCGATGATGTTTAGACAAGTAAACAACAGAAGCTGCTTGTCCAAGAAGTCTCCAGAGAAACAGTCGTTGTCCTTTAGTTCCTGAAGACGCTTCATCCAGGACTGGGCATGACGCCTTCTCAACAAGCCCCACCAGTTCCCGATGCGCTGATTGTGGCTACTGGAGCCAGAAATATAAGAGTTATTGTTGACGATCCGTACTCCATCCTAGAAATCTCTGCTTTTCTGCCATTGGGACATTTTCTGTTCCCAGATGTGAGCGGACTCTGGCAGCTGTCCCCATCCTCTTCTCAACTTCTGCTAAGAAACAAGCAGCCATGATCTTAGGGTTGCTGTTGGTTGAGTATGCATGAAGCCACACTGAGTCTCCAAAATCCATCAATCGCTCCTTTATACAAATACCAAACGGTTTCAGTTTGTGGTAGGAGTCACCATGCCACATAGAGTTAGGCCCAGGACTGACACACATGCGTCGCATCAGGACATTTCTCCGTCTTTGCTCAACACCACGGGGTCCAGAAACGTTAACAGAAGCCTCACTGTGCTATGGGTCAGCACAGACCCAGCCTGGATGCAGCTTAGATGGTGGAGCTAGGATCCATGGTGCCTGCCATATCCTTCCAACCCATCAATTAGGTGCTACTTCCATAGGGTCGGACTGATTCTTCCTTCTGTACAGTCCCATGAGTTTTAAGATCCTTCGTAGCGTGCACATACTGATCACAGTATCGTCAACAGTGCTCAGTAACTGCAGAATCTCGCCATCTCATTCCAAGCATGAAGTATGGGTTAATTAAGTCCCTTAAATGAGCAATTTCTTTCCACTCATCCGCTCTCCTGCACACCGTTTCATCGCTTCCTCATCACATGATTTCCCGAACTTTCACGTTTTTACAATACATCTCGTTTTTACAATATAAATGATCAGGTTTTTACAACATAACTGTTAGGGAACGTGCGTGGTGAGGACCCAAATGCAGACACGAGGCTCGTTCAAAAACCTAAAACGACCCTTTATTGGGTGCACACGCGAAAACAAAGCCGCTCCTTCCTTAAGGACATGGAGAACAAAAGAAACACTAGAACCTCTGCAACCAACTCAGAGACACAAACCTACCGTGACAGGTACACACTGTGATACGCACACAGTGACAATGATCCCACACCGGGACCAGCTGGCCGCCTCCCTTTATCTGCCACTGATGAGGTGAACAGGTGTGCGGTCCCCGCTGGATCCCGGGGACCAGCGCCCTCTGGAGGGGAAAGCAGGGCAATTCACGTAGCCGGCAAGCCGGACCCTAACAATAACAATCACGTTATAACGTGAAAGGTTTGACGTTATTACAATATAAATGATCACGTTATAACGTGAAAATATACTGTTCAAACAATAAACGCACCACCTAATGTGTTACTGCTCAAATTTTATTTATAGAGTGGCAGCAATACGCTTCAGTTAAAATCGCGTTGCCACAATTACATGGAAAAAGTAAGTAGACTACTGATTACTCCTCTAAAAAGTAGTTACTTTACTGATTACTTGATTTCAAAAGTAAGTTAGAGTAAAACACGTAAGAAAAACAACCAATGTTTTAATCTCCTATTAACTTGTGTAACCGGTGTGTTCTGCGTTGTGTCGATAGTCACACAGTGACTCCAGCTGGTTCCTCAGCGTTACTTTATTTGGTTGACCTGACAAATAAAGAAAAACACAGTGGCACACTGTCGTCCTCTTGTCACAAACAAAGACATAATATATGCGCTTACATTCAGCCGCCCAAAATAAAAAGAGCGCAACAGAAAAAGCCCGCTGACCTCTTATGGTGGATGAATGAAAGAGGAAGCGTTTGGGCGCGAACAGGGTTTTTACTGCGGTGCATTTCCGGAGTTACCCAAAAAGATGAACGTAGGCTACACAGGAAAGAATCTTAAGTTCCGCCTTAGGAAGCAGGTGCCCAGTTGTCATGTCAGGTAATCAACAAGATACTACATTTTGTGCAATTATATAACAATCTTGATGACTCCCGTTACAAATGTTGCAAATTTTTCACAGGTCTGAGCAGACACACATTCCCTGAGAATTCCCTGGACCACTGTGAGCAACATCAGATGTGCACACTGTGGCCACCCCAAAACCTGAGCTCATAACTTACACAGCTGAGAAACGAATCTAATTACATCAGTTATTACAGCGATATATTTATATTTACCCAC
>JABWDL010000170.1:3057-15912 GCA_015343265.1 Pao palembangensis | reverse complement strand
GGTGCAGATTTGGGTCGGTGTTAAGGCTGTTCTCTCTGGAAGGCTGTCGTCCAATAGGAGGCGCTTGTGGATGGTCGCTTTGCCTCAGTGGTAGGGATACACGTGAAGAGGGAAATGACATCATAGGATACCATGGTCTCCTCAGGTTGTAGTTTGAGACGACTGGCCTTTTTAGCAAAATCCTGGGAGTTACTGATGTGGTGTGGGGTGTTGCCAACCATGGGAGCCAAGATGGAGGCCAAGTAGATGAACGACCCTGCCAACCACCCTGCCAAGGACTCTCAGGTGACCACCCGGGCCATTAACATGCCAATGGTCCACAGGGCTATATTTTCAAGCTCTGCCCCAGCAAACTTAGAACTGAAGAAGCTCTCTGGAGAGAGGGCGAAACGTTTTCAAGGAAACCTTTCAGTCCAGTTGACACAGAGAGATCTACTTTGGATGATGTCTGTGTAGATTCTCACTCATCCAGGTCATGGTTATCCAAAGTAGATTTCACTGTGTCAACTGGACACAGAGAAATCTACTGTTTTCTGTTCAAGAAAACCTTTCAGTCCAGTTGACACAGAGAAATCTACTTTGGATCTACTTTGGATATTGTTATTGTTATTTTTATTTTTATTGGAGGGCGGCAGTTTTACAGAAGCAGCAGAGAAGCGTGTAAGACAGCGACTCTGCCTCCTGGCCTCCACCCTGGGTTGTCAGAAGGTTGGTTGTCCAATGAACTTTGCTATATTGCTAGAAATAAGAGCTGCACCACCCCGGGTGGGATGAATGCGGTCTCTGCTAATAAGGCCAGGTTTTCCCCAGAAAGTCTCCCAATTATCTATAAAGGCCCCGTTATTTTCTGGACACCACCGCGACAACCAGCGACGGAGCGATGACATGCGGCTAAACATGTCGCCCGCTCTGGCCCACAGGATACATTTAACTATTGTCTCTGGTGCCGGCTTCACATAGCGAAGAATAGAGTCGCCAATAACCAGGGTCGGTTTCTCAGTGGGTGCGTCACTGAGTGGGGAAAAGCGGTTTGCGACATGAAGCGGTTGGTGGTGAACCACGGGCCTTTGTTTCAGGCTACGCTTCCTTCGAACCGCCACGCAACCACCCTGACTACCCGGCTGCTCGGGGGCTGCGGGGGAACAGCTAACAGTAGGTGAACTGGGCTGGTCCGTATGGGCTAACTGGTGCTGGCTAGCTACAGGGGCTACGTTGCTATCTTGTGTGCGGAGTCTCGCCTCAAGCTCGCTAAGCCTCGCCTCTAGAGCTATAAATAAGCTACACTTTCTACACGCTTGACTCTCAGTAAGGGAGGCAGAGGAGTAACTAAACATTTCACACACTTTGCAGAACACTGGAGGAGAAACGGTGGGAGAAGTGAAGTTAGCCAAGCTAGCAGTGAGCGCAGCTGCGCGGAACGAAATAGACAGAGAGCGAAGTATAGAACCCAAAGGATCGTGCGGTTACTAAACTTTCACCAAGGTGCTTGTGTACTACTAAACAGGATAAACAAAAAGCAACAAATAATTAACAACAGTAAATCCACTGTAGCAAACACCAGGAGAAGTGAACGAGTAGGACGGAGCAGAAACAGGAAATGACGCGATACTTTACCGATGACGCTCTGAATCAGCCAACCCACCATTGTTCCACCAAGCAAAAGACAAGAGCCAGGTTGGCCAGCAGCAGAGTGGTGCAGCGGAAGCGTGCTGGACCCATAACCCAGAGGATGATGGATCGAAACCGTCCTCTGCTAATCGGAGTTATTGTATCTTCCCAGTTTGGGACTAAAATCTATGATGTTGATTACATTAATTAAATATTGTCATTAGACTCAATGGGACATATTCTACTGTTAATTAATGGTTCCATCTGCTTTGTTGCTTCTATCTCATGTCCTCCAGCTTCTGCTTATCTTCTGCGATCAGTGTAGTCTGTCCAAAACAAGGTTATGAGCAAAACAAGTGAAATCTGAGCATTGTCAAAGTCGTTCTCCATGGCCTCAACGAACTCTTCCCATCTTTGCCTTGGCGACCGCCACAGCTGCACTCCACTTGGCCCACCGGTACCCGTTGGCTGCCTCAGGAATTCCACAGGCCAACAAGGCCCGGTACGACTCCAGTCAGCCGCCTAAACACTGGAGGAACGGAACATGGTCCACTCGGACTCAATGTCCCCCATTTCTTCCAGGACATGGTTGAAGCTCTCCCGGAGGTGGGAGTTGAAGCTCCTTCTGACCGGAGACTCTGCCAGGCGTTCCCAGCAGACCCTCACAATACGTTTGGGCCTGCCTGGTCTGTCTACATCCTCCCCCAGACAGAATAGATAAAATAATTAGAGCTGGGATGGAAGTGTCCTAACAGTGACCTAATTATGGGATGGATGTTGGACTGACAGCACTGAGTCACTATGGGCGTCTGGAGAGAAGCAGACTCACTTGAGGACATCAGTGAACTCTCCATCTGTCTCTTCTCCACCGTGACGTATCAGTGGAGAAGAGACTTGAGCACAGAACAACAGAAGAATGAAGGGGCCACATCTGCTTGTGGCCTGGTCACCTTATCCCTGGAGCCCAGACTGATGTCTTGAAGGTAGCTAGGATCAGCTTTTTGCTGCAGCCCAGACCACAGCTCTGTGTACACAGGAAGAGAACCGTGAGATGATGCTTCTGGTGCCGTTAGGCTTCTCCGCCCCAGCGCGGTGGACTGTGTGGATAAGCTCTGGTTACAGTCACACAGCATCTGATGGCAGCAGCACCTGGTGGATGCAGATCACCTCTTCCTACAGCCCGTGTAGTTTCAGATTCCAGCAAATGTGTGAAATGCCTCATTCAGACATTTTTTTCTAGTATTCCTGCAGTTTAAAAATCGCTGGACCCAATAATCTCCTGGGTTACACAAGCAGTTGATTATTAATTAACATTAGCATCCGTTATCATGTTGTAAACCTTTGTCACACCCTTTTTAACACATTAATCACCTGAAACACGCTACAATGTGACAGTCATATGCTGTGAAGCCTTGCTCTGTGTGCTGCATCACTGCTCCAGATCTGCACTGACACATTCAAACACAACATACTGTAATGAAATATTCTGCCGTTAAGCTTTGCTGCAGGTGCTGCGTCACTGCTGCATTTTCCTCTTTCAGGTGTGAATCAGGCTGAAGCTGCCTGAGCCTTCTCTGCTCATTGAGACCCTCTGCTGGCTGCTCCTCCTCACAGGCCCAGGGGCAGACCTCCCCTCTTCTTCACATGAGATATGAACCATAAGCAGTTGTCAATGTTCCTGCTGGGATTTCATGGTGAACCTGCTGCTCTGGTGGGTTGATCCATCTGTCAATCTGACTCTGAAAGAGTTGGAGCCTCCGCAGCCAGGAGCCTCACCACATTTTACTGCTGCCTGGATAAAGATAAGCATACATTCTGTCTACTCTTCTGTTTCTGTACCTCTTCCTGCTCAATCTCTTCTCTTCCTTCACTGATCTGTCCATCTGCAGGATGGTCCCCCATATAAAGCTGGTCCTGGTCAAGGTTTCTGTCTGGAATCATTGAGATTTTACACCAAGCAGAAATAACATTATGACCACTGACAGATGAAGGAAATAAGTGTGTTTATAGTTTGGCTTCTTTCACATCTTGTTTCATATCAACACTCAGCAGTAGAAATTTTGGATGACAGACAGATAAAACTTGATCAAGAAGATTTAGGAGATTTAGAAGATGAACATAATGACCACTAGGGGGTGCAGTAGTATGGATTTGCAACTGATTAATTGATGTGTAGTCATGAAGTTAACTGTTTTTCTGCTTAAGCAAAATTATTAGTGGTGAATTTGTTTTTCATTGAGTATTTTTCATAGAATTGATTGGAATAAGTGAATTAGAGTGTGGGATTACAGTTTACTTAAAACTAAAAAGTTTTAACTTCTTACTCCCTTTCGTATATGTTGAAGTTTTGTTTTCCTCTTATTCGCCTTATATGAGAAGCATGATGAACTATTTTGGTTGTTTTTGTGAATCATTTAGTGAATTTTTTAAATTACATTTTCAAAAAAAAACTAAATTAGTAAAATAAATAGTTTTTATGAATTAACTTGAAGAGATAATTTATTTGTTGTAAGCATTAAAAGAGTGTGTGTAGCAAAAGAAGGCTGCACTGAGTTTTGACCTTGAATTTGACCTGTATTTAGTGATCTTTCAGCTAACCATTACATCATGGAACCATTACCAAGAGCTACTAAAGGAATTATTATAAAGAAGAAAAGATAATAAATGTAATCAGGAAGAATCTATTGTCTCTTTAACAATCCCTTTATTCAGCTGTTTTGTTAATTTTATCATGTTTTGTTGTTGTTGATCACTTTTGATGATGTTTTATTATTTCACTGTTTGAAATTTTGAAGACCAGCAGGTGTCTGAGAACATTTTGTTCCTTACTAATCCACCATAATCATGTCTAACTAAAGAAAGGATCTCTCGAACTATAGTCTAACTTTGCTTTCTTCTTTCTCAGGCTCTTTTGACTTGAGATGAAACTTTGACTCCTGTGAGCTCCTGTGCTTCAGACACAAGCTTCTTCATCATGATGATGAGCTCCTGTCTCCTCCTACAATCTCAGCATCATTCCTCAGATCCAACTTTCATCACAGCAGCTTTAAAACAGCTACAAATCTGGATGAAAATGGATTTAATGGCTCACAACAAGCTGTGCAGCATTCCACTTTATACCTGCACATGCTGGAATCACTGAGTGGTAGAACTAGTCATTTAAGATCGTAGTATATACATTAATCAATAAGTGAAATCATAAATCTAGTGGATTATATGATAGAAGAACATGTCATTTTCATTTTGTGAACAAACAACCTGATTGTCATTTTGAGGCAGGGATGTATTTAAAAGAGAGAAAGAAAGAAAGAAAGAAAGAAAGAAAGAAAGAAAGAAAGAAAGAAAGAAAGAAAGAAAAAGAAAGAAAGAAGCAGGGAATCAAATTTCTTCTATTTAAAAGTTTGGATAACTAACAAACACATTTAGAGAAATGTGGGAATATTTATGCATTTAAAATCGTTACAATATGGATCATATAAATGGTTAAATTCTCCCAAACTGGGGAAACTCTGCCCCCTGGTGTCTTTAAATTGTGATTACATCCATCCATGTCCTCGTGGTATTCTGGCAAAGGATTGAAGGATTTAAAGAAAATTACTTTTTCCAAAAAAAAAAAAAAAAATAACAGACTGTTTCCTTTAAAACTTTAAATGTCAGCAGAATAAATACATTTGTTGCATTAGGCTTCAATGTCATCATTATCTGAACACCGTCATTACTTTACACCTATATCGTTTAAGGGGTTTTTTAATTTACAGATGTCTGTGTAGATTCTCACTCATCCAGGTCATTGTTATCCAAAGTAGATCTCTCTGTGTCAACTTGACACAGAGAGATCTACTTTGGTTAATTTACAGATGTTTGCAGAAATTCAGTGTTTTTAAACAGGATTTATTTCTAATTTGAAACAAGGGAGCAAATGACCTTGTTTGTTACGAATTAAGTAATGCGTCAAATTTTTCTTTAGACAAAATAAACACGTCAGTTACAAACATTGATTCAGGCCTGTCGAGTGAGAAGAAATGTCACCAATGTGACACAGGACTTTATTATGATAAAGCGGAAATACTGAATTATTTCCGGTATATCAATTAATTATTTTGTATTTTTATTAATTATTTTGTATTTTTATTAAACAAAGTTTTAACAAGCCTAAACTATTTTATGATAATTACTATTATTAATTAAGAACTTATTGTTTTGGAACGTTTAATATTTGTATTTTAATCTGCAACAAACTTACTAGCGTCAACCTCTGGACCACTTAAATAAACTCGATCAGTGTAGCATTAAAAGAGTTCCATAATAATGTAAATCTTAATCATTGTTGAATTTGTACTTGTGTGATTGTGTTGTGATTTGTGTGTATTGCCATTGTTTTTGTTATTTCAATTAATTAATTAATTCATTCATTCATTCATTCATTCACTAATGTTGTCATTTATTTATCACTTTTCTGATTTATTATTTTACTGTTTCAAGATTCCGTCATGCTACTTGAAAGAGCAACAAAAAAAACCAAAACATATTAACAAACTAACACGATTTATAAACTGGAACCAAAAGCAGCACCGACAGGATTCAAGGCGGAGTTTCTCTTATTTAACGCAAAGAGCTATTCACAGTATATAGGCAGCTGACAGCTCACTCAGGAAATGACACGATAAATAAATAAATAAAAAAATCAAATAAAAATAAAATACCCTGAAAACTCAGAACGACAGTAATCCAGAAACACGGAGAGCACGACATGCATGTATGACTTCCTGTCTCGCAGTCATTTTAGAAAATTTGACCCATATCAGTGTTTATGATGCGTCACATCCTTTTTATAGAGATAATATAAAAAAGACATGGCATGGAAGCGATTTCAGATGCAATGCTTACAATGTGGACTGTTTTTCCAGCTGCAAAGTGGTAATACCGTCTGGTCGTACATGATTTTGTTTTCAGCTTTCGGTCAAAGCTGCACCGCGCTGACGCAACCGTTGTGTTTTTGCAGAGTGCAGAGACGGAGGACGGAGCGAAAGCTGTAGTCGCAATGCAAATGCATATAGTGTATTTTTGAGTGGGAACAGAAAGAGGCAGAAACAGGCCGAGAACAAGGTCGATTACCAGGGCTGGGATGAACAAGACAGGTCAGAAACAGGCGAGGTCCAAACCGGGGAATCAGTCCAAAACACAACACTGGAAAGTCTGACAAGGAGCTCAACCACCCCCCAACCCCTGACCTTTCGTGTGTTCCTCACAGTCTCCGTAAACATTCCAGTAACAGGGGGGTAACTTAGAAAGTTAATCTCAAGCATGTCATTGAGTTTCCTCCCTTAACTGTCTCCTTTGCTCTCTCTGTTCCTTCAATGGAGTTGCTTCAACTTTCCCAAAGGTGTCGCTCTTGTTCCGCTTCAGCTCTACCAAGCTTCTCTCTTTCCTCGCAGGCCTGCTTCTGCCTTATCTCTCCCTCCCTCTCAGAAGAAGAAGCAGCCGTCACTCTCTTTTGTCCCTCTCAGCTGCTTCAGTTTTACTGTTTCCACACAGCATTTTGTGATCTCTGAAGAACTCAGTTATTGGCAGAGTCAAAATTAAGCAACTGTGTGTAAAAGACCAAAGGAGTGTGGAACCAAGTCCAAAGAAAGACAAACAAAGGTGGTATCAAAACTCCAGGAAACAAGCTCTTTAATCTGGATGTTAGCAGCAGGTCACACACAGGAGGATAGGCAGTATCAGGCAGACAAAACAGGCAAATCCTGCCCAAATCCTGAAGAACACAGGCTACTTTTTCCAGTAGAAAAGTTCCACATAACCCTTTAGTCAGCTTTAGAACACTTTAGTTTCCTTAATTCTAATAAATGAGTATTATTTGTTTAACTGAAAGAAAGGCTACATCTAACAAATGCTGGACTTCTTTTGAGGTCCCACCTTCTGTCCTACCTCCCAGCAGACAGAGCACCGGGCATAACTAGGTTTTTGTCAAACAGTGGACACACGTGATCTTTCATTTTCAACCAAAATGTTCATACCTCCATCCATCCATTTTCTATACCTGCGTTATCCTACTTTTTGGGTTGCAGGGGTCTGCTGGAGCCTATCCCAGCTGTCAAGGGACGAGAGGCAGGGTACACCCTGGAGAGGTCGCTAGCCTATCGCAGGGCTGTTCGTACCTCTGGGCAGTAAATAATAAGTGATCAAGAGTACCAGCCACTCCACACCCACACCAATAGTGATCTTATTGTTTATTTTATTGAGTTTGTGTGGGCTAATGTAAGATCTGAAAAGTACCTTACACATTTTAAGAGCTACTTTGATTGACTCATGTAATTTTTCAATGTTTGTTTTCTTTTTCCTCACTTTTGAAAAAATATTAACCAGGTCAAAAAACAGCTGCAAGAGACGTTTCACCTTAACTTTTTTGTGTCATTGTGTCAACGTTAATTTTTCATGGACATCAGGAGAAGAGAGAGAACAGGTGATAACAGGTTCCTAACAGGTAGGGAGGTGTTGGGAGAAAAGCAGTTGTCCCATCTCTAAGAAAGCCAGTCTTTGATTATTAGCATCCTTGTTAATTAACTCAGCTTTGTTTTTTTGTAAGATCGTGGTCAATTACAGGTATTTAAACTGAGCAAAGAAAACAAGCCGCTTTCCTCACAAAGGCCAGTGGGGGATATTGTACACGTCTCTGGGTGGGCTCGAACCACCAACCTTTCAGTTAACAGCCGAATGCGCTGACCTATTGCGCCACAGAGACTCTGCATTGTGACTCCTGGTGGTTGAGCCTGCTCCTTCTCAAGGTTTATTCCGGTTTCAAGGGAGTTTTTCCTTTCCGCTATTGCAGGGATGCTATTCCACAAAAGGTCACGGTTATGGTTCCAACTGACCAAGGACACAGAGCTTGACCAATCAGCTGAAGACTCAGATCAGTTAATGACATGAGCCAAGTCTGTTCTGCTGTTCCTCAAAAACCTGCAGCCACACAGTCCTGTGTTTGGATATCCCTGCACTATTGCTGGGGAGGGCAACTCAGTCCTATAAAAGCCCCAATCCAGTTGGAATTTCTTGCATGAGATGCTATATAAATGCATTTTCATTGAATAGCTTTTCAGAAAAAAAAAGAGTGAGGGTGAAAAAAGCAAAAATCTGGACTGAACTGACGTGTTGCACCATCAGATCTACCTTGACATTCCACACAAGCACCTCAGCCCTTTGTGGACTTGTGTGTGGCTGCAGATAAATCAATTATAAGGGGGCTGGAGTGGCGTTTGTCCAGCAGGATGGGTAGAGTGCCTCCAGGAAAACAGTGTGAGATAGCGTTACCTGATGTTGCAAATGCTGGAGTCTCTGAATTGCCGTGGTTGGGGGAAAAGCGGGTGAGGAGGCGGTCGCTGCTGCCCTTCTCAACGAGAAGTGTCTCCAGATGCTGGCCCAGCGTGAGTCCACCTTACAGGAGGAGCAGCTGCTAGGTGGGGATAGGGAGGTTGGGGGGCCTCTGGATGGCCGGAAGATGCCTTGCGGATAGCACTGCCGGAGTGCCAAAACACAGTTTCCTTAATAATCTTTCGTTGAGCCAATGATGTTGCAGACCCAGCACCTGCTCGCTGAGGCTCCGCGGCGGGGGGTGTGCCAGGTGAATACTAGCCATCGCTATCAGTGGCGAGAAATGCTAGCTACTGCTAGCAGTGAAAAGGAAGCGGTGTTATCTCCAGTGGTCAAGACAGCGAGTTGCAGCATACCGCCAGCGTCTTTGTTGAATTTGTCATTTGTCAAGGCGGGATAGAACCTCATAACGGTCGGAGATGTTGAGGTGGGAAGGAGAGGCCAAGTTCCTGGAGGCTTTTCCTCTGCCACGGACGACAACCTCGGTCCATAGTGGACGACCACTTCGTGTGGAGCTGGAAGATGGACTGGGGCAGGTTACGGGGTCCCAGTGCTGGGTGTTCTGGACAGCTGCCTTGAGTGATGCTATGTGCAAGGATTGTTCATGTGCTACATCCAGAATGCTTACTCAGTGTGGGGATTTGCCCTGGGAGCTCTCTCTCTCTTTTTGAATGTGTAAAGTGTCTTGAGATAACTTTGTTATAAATTGGCACTTTCAATAAAATTGAATAGAATGAAAGCTAGCACATCAGACGCGGAGAGCAACTCGGTGGAGAGCTTGCGGATGTCGTCTTTGAGATTGGCAATCATTTATTTTCTGTTATAAGTCTCTGATCATCGTCAGGGCCAGGTGGAGTTGCCAGACAGATTAAAAAAAAAAAAAAAAAACGGCCTCCATGTTAAAAAACACACCTGGCTAGCCAGCAATACACCTAGCCACCCAGTTCGCTAGGAAAGGTTTATTCCAATTTTGCTCGGTCCACAAATAATCCTTTTGGTGGTAAAAGTGATGTTAGGGTTTGGTGTGGGGAGGACCCAAATGCAAACGCGAGGCAGGTTCACAAACGAAATCCCCTCTTTATTGGGGAACGGGGAGAAGGCGGTTAACAGAAAACGCTAAATAAATAAATAATCAACAAAACACACACAAGTCCAGTGTCTTCGCAGGTAAGTTCCTCTGCAGAATGTTCATAGGAGAGCTCAGTCCTCCAGGAGGGCAGTAAGGTCATCCTTTGGTTAAGCGTCTTAAACATTACCTTTGGCGTTGCCGTTGTCATTGGTCCCACTGCTCCCCAAGGTCTTGGAAAGGGTCTCCCATGATGGAGTTCAAAAGGCGTGAAACCTGTTGTTCTGTTGACTGTCTGTCTGATGCTCATCAAAGCCAATGGTTGAGCATCAACCCAGGTCAATCCTGTGTCTTTCACTATTTTAGCCAATCTGGTTTTAAGGACTCCATTCATTCTACTTTCCCTTGGGACTGTGGGTGGTACACTGTCCCAAATGCATGTTTGAGTCCCATCAATCTCTCAGTTTCCTGTAAATGTTTGTTCTTAAAGTGGCTCCCGTTGTCTGACCGAATTCTCTTTGGGAACCCATGTTCTGCAATATAATGATTGATTAGTGCTTTTTGCACTGCTAGCGCATCCTCCTTTGAGGTAGGATACGGCTCGGGCCATCCAGAATAAGAGTCTACCATAACCAATAGGTATCTCTTACCCCTTACCCGGTCTCCCATGTCTGTGAAGTCAATGACGACTTCTTCTCCTGGTCCTTTCATTTGTGGGAAGGCGCCTGGTGGTCCCTTCACAGTTGGTTTAACATTAAATTGGAGGCAAATTGGACAGCCGTGCCTAAAGTTTTGCATCATGGTTGCCAATTGTGGGTGCCAGAAATTCTGACAAAACCTGGCCATGGCATCTATGCCCACATGAGCCGGTCCATGAGCCTCTTCACACATCATCTTTAGAAAACTTTTGGGTACCATGACTTGTCCTTTAGGACCTTTCCAGAGATGCATTTTTTCTCCGTCTTCTGAGATTTTAATTTCCTCACACACGGCTCCTGCCTGAGCCAATTCTTCCTGTTCTTTCAATGTTGCTTGCGCGTGCCCCCAGTCCCCGAATGAGGAGGGTCTTACTCCAGCTAACTGTTCTTCTTCTACTGTGCAGGACACCATTATGTGCTCTAATTCAAGTCCTGCTGCTCTTTTGGCAGCCTGATCTGCTGCGGCATTCCCCTTACTATGTACAGTCCCATCACTTCTGTGTGCCGCTACCTTTACTACAGCTAATGTTTTTGGTCCCCATATAAGTTGCTGTATTACTTTCAACACGTCTTCATGCCTTGGAGGCCCATTGGAGGCGGTCTTCCAACCATTCCTTTCCCATGCCCCTAAGTCTCTATGTACAACAAAGTAACAAAATGCAGAATCTGTATAAATATTTACACTCTTTCCTTCAGCATATTGTAATGCTTCTTGCAATGCCACCAATTCAGCTCTTTGGGCAGATGGTGGGCTTACTTCTCCTTGCTTTCCCACTGTGAAGGTGTTGTTGTCATCTCTTTGTACTACTGCAAACCCTGCTTTTAATCCTTGATCTGTTTTGTGGCAACTTCCATCTATATACAAATCTATATTCCCTGTCTGGGGTGTGGAGTTTATGTCCGGTCTTACTTTCACTGCCATCCATGTCTCTGCGACACAATCATGTTCCTGTTGTTCCTCAGTCATCCCTTCTGCCATATTTACTTTGGTGTTCTGGAAGGTAATGTGTGGTTGTGTTAAGATTTCTAATGTTTTCCTTTCTCGTCCTGGTGTAATAGAAAATGCAGACGGTGCAATGAATGCTGCCACTGCATGGCTCGTGTTTACCACCAAATGATGTTTTTGAACAACCATTTCAGTCTTCTGAATTAATTTAGCCAATGCTGCCACGTATCTTGTGCAGGGAGGAGTTTTTAGTTCAACTGGATCCAAAATAATGCTATAATAGCCTAATACATTCCTCTCCCCCTGTTGTTGCTGAAAAAGGTTGTCACCTTCTCAGCAACATCCAAAAAGAATGGAAGATTGTAATTGGGTTTGGCCAATGCAGCCGCATGTGCCAGAGTAAGCCGAATACAATGGAAGCTGTCTTCGGCAGCCGAGGTCCATTTGAGAATGGCTCGTGGGTTGCCTAAGCCCTCTTTTTTCATTATCTGTCTCAAAGGTTCAGTTTGCCTAGCATAGTCTGGGATAAAGTGGCTAGAGAAATTAATAAGACCCAAAAAGGCCATTATTTCTTTCACTGTTTCAGGTTTTTTATGGGTAAGAATGGCCTGACGTTGATCTGTGGTAAGTTCTGTCCCTCTGCCCGAGATCAAATTTCCCAAAAAAGTGACTCGTTTGCGCACCAACTGAAATTTGGACTGCTTAATTTGGAACCCAATGTTTCCTAAAAAGGTGAGAAGGTTGATGGAGGCCGAAAGGCATGCAGAACGGGAAGTGGCAGCCAACAAAAGGTTGTCGACATATTGGATCAGAAGGACCCCCTCCGGCAAAGTTGGGGAGGTCTGCAAGAGGTTTTTTAAGACAGTGTTAAAAATACCTGGAGTAAGCGAAAACCCTTATGGCATGCGAGTGTAAGTATACTGTTGTCCCTCAAATGTAAATGCAAAAACGGGCTGAAGGTATTTTGCTAATGGTAGTGTTGCAAATTTGGGGTCCGGGCGTGTTCGTCAAAGGAACTCACAGGAAACCAGAACTAGCAAGGAAGATTTATTCTGCACAATCGACTGTGGTCTCTCTGCAACTCTGTGGCAACTCACACAGACCCGCGGGGGGGCAGAAGAGCATCTCTTCTTCCGCGCACAGGCCTCTTGAACATTTGGCGTATCTGC
>JABWDL010000169.1:0-27790 GCA_015343265.1 Pao palembangensis | reverse complement strand
ACAATGCAGTTCTCCACTCTTTTCGTCAGCATTCCAAACATTCACGCTGTTTGACCAGACCTGGAGACTCATTAACATGTGACCCAACAGACAAAGGGGAAGCACCCCAACCAAAACTAGATGAACGACCCTGCCAACCACCCTGCCAAGGACTCTCAGGTGACCACCCGGGCCATTAACATGCCAGTGGTCCACAGGGCTATATTTTCAAGCTCTGCCCCAGCAAACTTAGAACTGAAGAAGCTCTCTGGAGAGAGAGCTTCAGAGAGAGAGAGAGCTACGTCCTCTGGAGAGGGCGAAACGTTTTCAAGGAAACCTTTCAGTCCAGTTGACACAGAGAGATCTACTTTGGAATACCTCATAATGTGAAGATTGCCTTATTGTTTTTATTGTTCTTTACTATTTTGATATTGCCTTATTATTGTTCTTATTCCCCTGTTATTGTTTTTACTGCCTTACTATTTTGTTTTATTTTTTATGCAAGTTTGCTCAGGGAAATGAACAGAGTAAGAATTTCATTGTGTAGTGTAACTATGCATATGACAATAAAACTCTTGAATCTTGAATCGTGAATCTTGTAGGTGAACTGACAGGCTTGTGTAGGCTGTAGTTTCAAGTTCGTAGGAACGTAGATGTTCTACATACCAGGAGTCATAATCACAACATAAAAAAGAAATTGTCGGACTCACGACCGGGCTCCCCTCCGGGTCCTTGTGTCTTCTTTTATCGGTTGGGACAAATCAAACTATAACAGATAATTGCTACTTGGCAAAGCTTTTAATAAACAAGTTTTACAAGATCTTGGAGATTCGTTGACAACACAGCTGCAACACAGAATTGTCCTGTCAAAGAAATCTGCTGTGACAGAATCTCCACACCTTTTTATCCTAATGAGGCCCCCTCCTCTGGCCCCCATGTGAGTGACCATCTGCTCATTGTAAATGTTCCTCACATTCCATACTTCCTCACTTCCTAATTTATGATTCCTGGTTTATCTAAATTTCCTAATTGAATGTCTAACTCCTACAAACATCTTAAGGTTAAAAGAAGGTCAGGACCTCAGTCTAAGTCCTTCAGCACATTCCATTCTTTATAACACCTCTTAGTTACAACTTTAAACCCAATGATTCCACAATCCCCCCTTTTGATCTCTTTAGAGATCACACAACATCCTAAAAACTTGTTTGTAAACTTATTTGATTAATATCTCATCTTAATAACATATCGATTAACATATAAAATATCACTAACAGGTTGCAGTATTAATCAGTCAATACTGCAACCTGTCAACCAGTAATACAATCTACTTTGCTAAATACATTATAATCACTTCGTATCATACATCAATTATACTCTTTGCAATATGTGGGGGCATGTGTACACTCCCAACATACTTGCAAAGAAAACAAGAACAGTAGCACATGTGAACAAATATACAATAACACATAAAAGTTCATGACGTCGCTGTTTCTGGTGTTGACGTTCTCGCGGGACGGCCTCCATCAGTTCCATCCTCTCGTCTTCAGTCATCCGTGCCTCGAGGTCGGCGTCTTCCATCTGTATATCTATTGAAGCGCTCATCTATGTTCCCTGTGAGGAGAGGTTACCAGCACTTCACTCACTTTTGTGTTTCTAACGTGGCCTATGTGTCAGTCGGGGGTGCAGTTTCCGACTGTGTGGTATTTCCCGGAGCCTTGGCACACTGCGTCAGGTGGTACCAGACTTTGCCTTTGCCCTGAAGCTGGACGGCTGTCGACGTTCTAGCGGTCACTCGGTGTGGTCCTGTCCACCATGGTTCCTGCCACTTCCTTTTTAACACTTTCAGGAGAACCCACTCGTCTTCTGGTCCTGGAGTTGAGTCCCCCTTTGGTTCTCTCGATGCGTCCTGTGTGACCTGAGGAACAAATACTGACACCATTTGGTTAAGCGTTGCAAATGTCATTTTTGGAGTTTTCTGTGGACCCTCCCCTATGGGCCCCATGGTCCCGGAAACATGTGTCCTTGGTGCAACTCAAACGGAGTGAACCCGGTGCTCCTGTTCACTGTGGACCTTATGGACATCAATGCAATAGGCAGGGCTTCAACCCAGTTTAATTTAGTTCCTGCCATAATTTTAGCCAATTTGTTTTTTATCACCCCATTTGCTCTTTCTACCTTTCCCTGTGACTGGGGGTGATACACAGTTCCAAACCGATGTTTAAGACCCATCGTTTTTTCTACCCATTCCAGGTCCTTATTTTTAAAATGAGTCCCATTGTCTGACCAAATTGTTTTAGGGAAACCATGTTGTGGAATGTAACGATCAATTAAACATTTTATCACAGTTTTTGCATCCTCTTTTCCTGTGGGATAGGCCTCCACCCATCCCGAATATTCATCCACCATAACCAACAAATACCTTTTCCCCAGGGCCCTGACGCCCATATCATTGAAATCAATGACAATACTTTGTCCCGGACCTTCTGGGACTCTAAACTCTCCTGGTTCTGGTTTCTGTACTGGTCGCACATTGTGTTGTTGACACACTTGACAGGATTTGACCTTATGCTCAATAGCATTTTTTAAATCAGGGTTCCAATAATTTTTCAACAGCTTTCTCATTTGATTTATGCCATTATGTGCTGGACCATGAGCCTCATGAACCAACCAGAGCATAACTTCTTTTGTTACCAACATTTGACCTTGCGGACCTATCCACATGCTCACCATCTTTCCTGGTTCTATTTCTTTTTCTACAAATATAGCTCCTTTTCTTACCCACCAATCTTGTTCCTCTTTGCTTTCTCCTAATTGAGCTCCAACCCATTCCTTAATTGTCTTTGGTCTTAGATCCTGAATTTCTTCTTCTACCTGGGTTACCATGTTGAGCCCAACCTGGTAGCCTGCTGCACTCTTTGCTGCGGCGTCTGCTTCAGCATTTCCCACTGCCTCAAAATTATCTCCTCTCTGGTGACCTGTCACCTTAATTATGGCCACATTTGCCAGCCCCTTTATGGCTTCCACTAATTCCCTTGCCAGGTCTTCATGCTTAAGAGGCTTACCATCTGCAGTTTGGAAGGCTGTTCTCTGCCAAGCTCCCAAATCTCTATGTATAACCAGATAAGCACATGCTGAATCTGTGAAAATATTTACATCTTTTCCTGCTCCATACCTTAATGCACACAGCAAAGCCATCAGCTCCGCCCTTTGATCTGACGGGGGCATCACTGGCCCCGATTCCACAGTTTGCCAACTTGTTCCTTTCGGATTTGGTCTCATCACCGCATATGCTGCTTTTAGTCCTCCATCTCTTGCCCTAAAACAGCAACCATCCACAAATAGATTTTCTGCGTCCTTTATTTCTATTTTTTCTAATCCTGCTCTTAACCTATTCTCTTCTTCTGTTCTTTCCTCACAGCAATGTGTTACACCTTCACGAATGTTGTCTGCCATGTTTATCCCTTCATGTGTGTATGTTATGTGTGGCTGAGTTAAAACTTCCATAATTTTGTTTTGCCTTCCTGATGTCATGGTGAAAGCTGCTGATGCCACAAATGCTACTACACTATGTGAAGTTATGACTATTAAGGGATGATGCATGACCAAGTGAGCTGTTTTTTGTATTACTTTTGCCAATGCTGCTGCAAATCTTGCACATGGGGGTGCTTTTTGTTCTAGTCCGTCCAATACACTTACATATAACAGTACTTTCCTTTCCCCCTTTTGTTTCTGATATAGCACTGCAGCAGCAGTCTTAGGCTTATCAGAAACATCCAAATAAAATGGTAAATTGTAGTCAGGGATAGCGAGTGCTGCTGCCCTGCGAAGGGTCTGTTTGAGTATTATAAAGGCTTCCTCAGCCGCTGGTGTCCATTCCAATTTTCCAGTGAGATTCAAATGTCCCTGTTGTTTAATTAAATCTCATAAAGGACTTGTTTTTTCAGCATAGTCAGGTACAAAATGTCTAGAATAATTTGTCAGACCCAGAAATGCTAGCATGTCACGCACATTAGTGGGTTTTGGGTGGTTAAGAATAGCTTCTCTTTGCACAGCAGTAAGTGTAGAACCATCAGATGAAATGTGTTGTGCAAGAAAGACAACCTGCTTTCATGCCAGTTGCAATTTAGATTCACTCACTTTGAGTCCTGCATCAGCCAACCTATGTAGCTGATTTCTGGATGCTTCCAAACAAGTGTCAAGTGTAGGTGCTGCCAATAACAAGTTATCCACATACTGAACCAATATAACTCCATCCGGGAGCTCAAGGGGCTGTAATAGTTCACGAAGTATGGTGTTAAATATTCCAGGTGTCAAAGAAAATCCTTGAGGCATCCTATTGTAGGTGTATTGCTGGCCTGCATAGGTAAATGCAAAAACAGGTGTGTAGGCTGCCAATCAGTAATTAATAAAGCCTTTTTTACCATGGCTCCAAGTTCTTTGGCCTGATGATGAGGAGAGAGAGCAAGTGAAACGTGGAAATGCAGAGTTAATACCAATTGATACCAAACAGCTGCAGCAACACCCTAAGGACCACACACAATTCTTGTTGTATTAATTTTCCAATGCTGTCCCTGTATTTGTGAGAAAAATCTTGCTTGATATTCCAGGTCCTGTGAAGTGTCATAATTTAGGGTACAGTGTGGTGGATCTGGTGGGGGGAAATAAATGCCTAAACCTTCGATGAAAGAATGCCACTGATGATAGAGGCGGAGCACTGAATATGAATGCAAAGAGTCAGTTGTGAGTGCCGCCCAATAAATGTCAGCGGTGGGCATCGCCATAGTCTGTGATGTGCCCAGCCACATCTGATGTTGCTTTCCCGTCCTCCAGTTGGAGCAGCGCATTGCCGGTTTTCCTGGCAGGGTGACCAAAGTTCCTTGTGGATCACATTGGATCATGGCTCGGAACTAATGTAGCAGTTCCGTGAACCATCAGGTTCACAGGGCATGTACTGTAGGTGAGTGTAGAAAAGAGTGCGTCAGCGTTTGTGAACCCAGAGTCACCGTCACTGGCTTAGTCTTTTGGTTTTTTATGGGCTTCCCTTCAAATCCCAACACAGTCACTGTGTCTCCTTTAAGAGAAGAAGGCGTCACTGTTCGTAAAGTAGAATGAGTGGCTCCAGTGTCTACCAGGAACCGCAAAGGTGTATCTTCCACTAGGAGACTGAGTAGTGGCTCGCCCACTGGCCCTACTCCAGTGACAGCATGGCAGCTCTATGGAAACTGTCCTACCCACTGGTATCCTCCAGGGGGCGGCATTCGCTGGCTTCCTGATGTGAGACGTGGCTGTGGCTGGGGCGGCTGCTGGGGTATTGGGGATGGACATGATGACAAACATCATCTTGGCTGGGCCTTCCTCCTCCAAAACCTCCTCTGCCCCTGATCAGATTTCTTCCCCGACCTGTCCCTCGCCCCTGGGGGGTAGGTGCATGTGTGTAGTGATAAGGAGGGTGAGAGATAGGTTTCGGCATGTAGTGTTGTGGAGGACCTGGGTCATCAGAAACATATGGTACCTGGGCCTGAGATAAGGCCTGGACTGAAGGGGGGGAGGTGGTGGCTATCATTTGTGTAACCGGTGTCTTTTTCTCCTCCCTGCGATTTTTCTGCTCCCCCTCCAGCTGCAGTCTAGTCAGGAGAGTAGCCGCTTCCTCTTTCATCTTTTCTTGCTCTAGAGCTTTTTTCTGATGAATAGACAAAAAATGCACCAAACATTGCCTCCATGTTGCATCATCTCCCATCGCCACTAGGGGCTTTTCTTGCATTTGTGTTTTCACAGACACAGGCACACCATCCAACACCTTCTGCCTCAGCGTCTCCTCCTGGGGGGACCCTTTAACGGGAGTTTCCCCTGTCAAAACATTCCACTCCTCCATTGTTTCTGCCACCCACTTGGCAGGATTCTGCTTCACCTCCCAGCAAGGCTGAAACTTCTGCAACGCTCCACGTGTTACAGGAAATACAGCTCTCACCACATTGTTGAACTCTGTTATGTGTTCATCAGATGTATCTGCATCATCTTCCCTCTCTGTTCCTGCCAGTCTTTTCACTTCCTCTAAGGATTCTAACCCTGCCGCGCGTGATACAACAGCTCTGACATCCCCTAACGCAAGGCGTGTTCCATAAGTGACTTGCAGCAACTTTATCATAAACAGTCCTCCACCCGTGTGGATGGAAGGCAACAAAGCCATTAAAGTTGTCACATCACCCAAATTATACGGCTTATAACGTTTCATTCCTCCTCCAATTTCTACTAAAGGAATTTGAAATGGTTTTTCATCAGCCTCCTTCTTAGCTGACCTATTCTTAGACCTCAACACCATACTATATTCCTCCTGTTTCTCTTCCCTTCTCTCTACTTCTTAGACATTCTATCATCATCTTGCTCCCTCTCACAATCTCTTTCTCTCTGTACTTACAACTGTTGTTTCCTCCTGTCCCAACCTGTCACTCTGTCCTCTGTTTCCAACTTAACCTCTGTCCTCTTTTACAATGTCCCCACCTCCAGTACGCAAAGTGCCATTTTTTATATTTAAAACTCCGTCCTCAATCCTTAACATCGGTGCTTGTACCGTGTAAGGCGAAGGATTTACAGGAGCAGATGACAGTGAGGGATACAAGCCTCCCTCACACACTCTCGCTGCGCGCTTTCTCCTCGGCGTCTGCACATTTCCAATTCAGATGCCACTGCAGTTTTTAACGCCATCACAATTGCTTTCAACTCCTGCCAATTTTTTTCCACTTTTTTCCAGTTAAATTTCTCTCAAAATTTAGCTTCATCCAATCTTCTTACAGCTGTATCTCGTTTTATCATAAAGTCAATCACCATCGACTGCAAACACTCCATGGAATCATACTCATCACATTCACACAATTTTGGCCAATATTCTTTAATGAAAGCTTCCATCTGGCGCGTAAGCGGTCCTTGTTCCTTCCTTGGAACAGTACCCTTCGCCCATAAAATCGTAAAATCACTTTTCCCCACCATCCTTCTATGTTGGTCCTGGTAGCGGCCCCTTGTGGCCCCCCAGTAATTTTGTGCTTTCCCTGAAAGTCACTCGGCACGTCAGCGATCCCTGCTCTCCCCACAGAGCCGCACCCTGCGCCCGTTTTCGGCCCGCCAGCGGTCCCTGCTCTCCCTGCGGAGCAGTATCCTGCGCCCGTTTCTGGCACGCCAGAGTTCTCTGCTTCCTTCACAGAGTCGCACCCTGCACCCATTTTCGGCACGCCAGCGTTCTCTGCTTTTCTCACAGAGCCACACCCTGCGCCTGACACATTTTTGGGCCCCACGGTCCCTGCTCTCCCTTCGGAGCAGTACCTTGTGTCCCAGTTTCCATTTTCTCCCGCCATCTTTCAGGCCCGAGAGTCGCAGCGATCCCCTTACGATCCTGCTTCAAAGGTTTGCCACGCAGTAACTCTACTGTTTGTCACAAATGGGGACGCGGCACTTCAGCCATTTAAACAGTTAATTTTAAGCCGCTTCTTACTCACCAAGCGACAGCACTTCTATTTCTAGACTAAAATCGTTCTCTAACTAACTAATGACACTCTTCGATGTAACAGGCAGTGTCTTACCTTTAGTTGGCGTGCACGCTGTGTTGTCGCTCGACTTTCAGTCGTTGCTCCTCTGCCAATCCTTCCGTCCCGTTTTCGACCGATTACGTCGGGGTCACCAAATTCTGTCGGACTCACGACCGGGCTCCCCCGCCCTCCGGGTCCTTGCGTCTTCTTTTATCGGTCGGGACAAATCAAACTATAACAGATTGTTTATTAAAAGCTTTGCCAAATAGCAACTAACAAGTTTTACAAGATCTTGGAGATTCGTTGACAACACAGCTGTCAGGGTCCAGCTTGCCGGCCCTCTGGGACATTACCGGACTTGCCCTGCAGAGGGCGCGGGCCCTCAGGATCCAGCAGGGACCACGCACCTGCGGCTGATCACCTCATCAGCGGGCAGATAAGAGGAGACTGCCAGCTGGTCCCATTTGCTGGATCATTGTTCCTTTGCCTCATTTCCTCATAGACCTTGGCTGTTCTTCTGTCTGCCTACCTGTTTGATGGTTTGTTCTTTTGGCTCTGTTTGCCTTTTTGTGTTTTTGCCTTTTTGGTCCTGTTGGACTCTGTGTGTGCCTGTCAGTGTGCCGTTTGCCACTGTGGGTTTTTGTGCAGAGTTTCAGTTTATTTTCCCGGTCCTCTCGCGTACACCCAATAAAGGGGTATTTTCAGTCCTGAACTGGCCTTGCTGTCTGCATTTGGGTCCTCAACACACACCCAAACCGTAACAACAGCTGCATAACAGAATTGTCCTGTCAAAGAGATCTGCTTAGACAGAATCTCCACACCTTTTTATCCTAATGAGGCCCCCTCCTCTGGCCCCCATGTGAGTGATCATCTGCTCATCGTAAACATTTCTCACATTCCCCACTTCCTATTTTATAGTTCCTGGTTTATCTGACTTTCCTAATTGAATGTCTAAATTCTACAAACATCCTAAGGTTAAAGGAAGTTCAGGACCTCAGTCTAAGTCCTTCAGCACATTCCATTCTTTATGACATCTTTCAACTACAAATTTAAACCCATTGATTCCACACTATCCCAGTATGACCAGTCCATTTATCCTCACCTTAACTGTGCTATAATGGGGATGAAGCCATCCCAACTGCCTTCAGGCTAGAAGTGGGAACATGGACAAGTTTCCAGCTCATCTCAGCATTAGCAAATATGAAGCTTTTCCACAAGTACCTATTCAACTCAACTGGGCTCCAACCCCCGTGGATTGGGGCCCTTTGGTGTGGGGTCGATGTTCTTCACTTCTACAGTATATGTGTCACAAATGATTAGACCATGAGACAGTATTTGCCTGTGCGTGTATTTGTGATATCAAGGTGAACTGCTTCACGGCAGCTAAGAGGATGATAACCGCATGATCCTTTGGATTCTATACTTCACTCTCTGTCTATTTCGTTTCGCGCAGCTGCGCTCACTGCTAGCATGGCTAACTTCACTTCTCCCACCGTTTCTCCTCCGGTGTTCTGCAAAGTGTGTGAAATGTTTAGTTACTCCTCTGCCTCCCTTACTGAGAGTCAAGCGTGTAGAAAGTGTAGCTTATTTATAGCTCTAGAGGCGAGGCTTAGCGAGCTTGAGGCGAGACTCTGCACACAAGATAGTAACGTAGCCCCTGTAGCTAGCCAGCACTAGTTAGCCTGTGCGGACCAGCCCAGTTCAGCCACTGTTAGCTGTTCCCCCTGGACAACCAACTGGACAACCAACCTTCTGACAACCCAGGGTGGAGGCCAGGAGGCAGAGTCGCTGTCTTACACGCTTCTCTGCTGCTTCTGTAAAACTGCCGCCCTCCAATAAAAATAAAAATAACAATAAAACTAAAAACGCTCACAGTAACACTAAGTTTAATAATACAATAGAAGTAGTGTCAGTACCTCGTCCTCCCTGTCACAGCTGCTGGTCTGCTCCGGTCTTGCCCTCCCCTCTCTGCTGCTCCAGTCCCGTGTTCTTGATTGTGCACACCTGCTCTATGTTACCAATCATCCACACCTGCAGTTTATCAGCAATCAGCATTCCCTATTTAAGGCACAGTTTCTGAAGGTCTCACTGCCAGATCGTGTGTGCATTTATGTCGCTCGTTCCCGCATTGTATTTTCGGATTGGACTTTGGTTTCGGACTCTGCCTGTGATTGACCTGCCTCTGTTCTGCTGCCCCGGTAAACTACTTCGCCTGTTTTGTGTTCAACTACGAGATTGCCTGATCCTCTGCTCGTCTGCCTGGAATAAAACTGGATTTTATTCAACATCTGTGTCGCTCTGGGATCCTACATTGAAGCCTGACACCTCCCATATTTCATATAGTAAATAAGTCAAGAGGTGTTAATAATAATAACCTTATAAAAATACACAGCAGTAAACACTCAGAAACAAATAAAACAGTTAGATGTGGTCTGTTGAACATACGATCTCTACGGTCTAAATCTCTTCTAATTAATGATTTAATAACAGATCATCTGTCTGATATTTTCTTTCTCACGGAGACTTGGTTGCAGGATGAAGAATATGTTAGTCTAAATGAAGCAACTCCATCAAGTCATATTAATTATCATGTTCCTCGAAGTGCAGGCAGAGGAGGTGGAGTGGCAGCAATCTACCGCTCCAGCCTTCAAGTCAATCCCAAACCTAAAGCTACCTGTAGCTCTTTTGAGAGTCTCACTCTCAGCCTCTCTCACCACAATTGGAAGTCAGAAAAGCCAGTTTTATTAGTTGTGGTGTATCGGCCACCAGCAGCTGTTTACACACAGTTCCTGGCTGAGTTTTCAGATTTATTATTATTATTATTATTATAACCTTCATTTAACCAGGTAGGTCGGTTGAGAACCAATTCTCATTTTCAACGACGACCTGGCCAAGAGGCAGCAGAACCTTCACACAGCAGAATATCACACATAATACACAATAAACAAGAAGGGCCACATCAACATAGAACCAGTCACACTCACTATTTACATTATACACACGTACAAGACACTATTTAAAAACAGTCACAGTGATCATAAACGACAGTACTTATTGTATTTGTAAAGGTAGATAAGGACGGCAGTGTTTGGAGTTTTAATGTTTTCTGTAGGTTGTTCCAGTCGTTGGGAGCAGCGAAGTGAAATGCAGTTTGACCAAGTGATGTACGAACCCGTGGGATGTTCATGATGATGATGCTGTTAGAGCGGAGATTGCGAGTATTGGTGGAGATGTTGGTTAGTGAGCGGAGATATAGAGGGGTTTTGCCAGTTATTGTTTTATAAATGAATTTATACCAGTTTATTAGTCTACGAGAATAGAGTGATGGCCAGTTAACAAGTGAATACAGATGACAGTGATGGGTATTAAAAGGGGCACCAGTGACAAAACGGATTGCTGAATGATAAATGACATCGAGTTTATGGAGTAGAGTCTTGGATGCAGATCTGTAAATTATATCACCGTAATCAAATATGGGAATTATTGTCATTTTAACCAGGTTGTATTTTGCAGTGTGTGTGAAAGATGTTTTATTGCGATAAAGAAAACTAATTCTTGATTTAACTTTGGTGAGTAGTGAATTGATGTGAATATTGAAGGAGAGTGTACTGTCTAGCCACATGCCAAGATATTTATATGAACTGACAAGTTGCAGTGATGTACCATCCAGGGAGGAGATGTTTAGGTGACAAAGAGTCTGAGGTAGCTTACGACTAAAGATCATGTATTTGGTTTTGGTGGTATTTAAGTGAAGGTGAAGATTAGACAGGGCTTGTTGGAGGCAGTTAAAACTGCACTGCAAGGAGGATAAGGCTGTGTTCAGGGACTGGTTGGATGTATATAGGATGGTGTTGTCAGCATATAGGTGGATGTGAGAAGTGCCAGCAGCGTGGACTATGTTATTTATGTATATTTTAAACAGAGTTGGTCCCAATATGGACCCCTGAGGGACACCTGTAGATAGAGGTAGGGGATCAGTCTGATATCCTTCCGCTCTGACAGACTGGACACGACCGGAGATGTAACTTCTGAACCAAGCCAGGCATTCCCCGGAGAAACCTATCTCCTGGAGCCTGACAAGTAATAAGCGGTGGTCCACTGAGTCGAAGGCTTTTGCCAAGTCGACAAACACAGCCGTACAATACTCTTTTTTATCCAGGGCACTTATGATGTCATTAAGGACTTTCAGTATTGCAGAAATGCATCCATGCCCAGATCTAAAGCCAGATTGCATTTGGGTAATAATACTGTATGTTTCCAGATATTGTATAAGTTGTTTATTGAGTAATTTTTCAATGACTTTAGACAGACAAGGCAAAATGGAAATGGGCCTATAGCAATTTAAATCAGCGATAATGGGTGCTGCCAACTTCAAGAAGAAAGGATCCAGAGTATCCAACCCAGTTGGTTTGTCAGGATCCAGCTTAAGAAGTTCTCCAAGCACCTCTTGTTCCTGCAGGAGTTGAAGTGAGAAGGGAATGTTATCTGAAGCAAGGGGATTTGGTATTGTGTTAGTGAGGTTAGCTGCAGAAGTGGATGTGGGAGTGGAAAAGACAGAACCAGACTGAATGAAATGTTTATTAAGAAAATTAACCATGGTGGTTTTATCTGTCACTATAATGTCATCAGTTTTAATTGCTTTAGGCAAATGCGCAGATGTATTTTTATTTTCCATGTTCTTAACTGTCTGCCAGAATTTTCGGGGGTCAGAGCTGCTTTTTAAGAACTGATTTTTATAATATTCAGATTTTGATTTTCTAATTGACTGTGTGCATTTATTTCTGACTTGTCTGAAGGTCTGCCAATCGGATACTGTTTTTGATGCCTTTGCTTTGTGCCAGAGAGAGTGTTTGAAGCGGATAAGATCAGTTAGTTCAGTGCTAATCCAGGGACTAAAACGATTTTTGATTCTGACCTTTTTAAAGGGAGCATGTTTGTTCAAGATAGAGATAAACATGTTTTTGAAATAAGACCAAGCATTCTCTAGTGTAGGGATAAGGTTAATTCTATGCCATTGTTCATCTGCAAGATCATGTAAAAAGGCTTGTTCATTGAAATTTTTTAAGTGACGTTTATAGACAGTTAGTGGGGGGCTTTTGACATATGCACCACTTCTAATACAGGCAATACTGCAGTGGTCACTCATACTCTGACAGAAAACTGAAGATGTATATCTTGTTGGTCTGTTTGTGAGAATAACATCAAGAAGGGTTCCATTTTCTTTTTCAGAATGGATATTATTAAATCTAGTGGGAGCATCAATGATCTGTGAGAGATTTAGAGCATCTAGTTGAAGTTGTACAGTAGTGGGCAGGTTAAGCATATCCCAGTTCAAGTCACCCAACAACACAAATTCAGAAGATGTATATAAGGCAATGAGCTCACTTAGGGCACCTAAGGCACAAGCAGGAGCAGATGGAGATCTGTAACAGCCAGCTACAGTGATTGAATTGTTTTTTGAGAGACTGATGCGCAGTAGTACGAGTTCAAACTGTTTAGGTACAGATCTGGATAAAATAACAGAGCATTGCAAGCTGCCCTTGCAGTAAATAGCAACCCCACCACCTTTGGTAGATCTGTCCTGTCTGAAAAAACTATAGCCAGGAAGGGATACTGCTGTACTGGGCACAGATTTCTTAAGCCAAGACTCTGAGATTACTAGAACATCAGGGCAGGCAGTCTGAACATAGACTTTCAGTTCATCAAGCTTGGGAAGGAGGCTTCTGATATTTATATGTAGCAATCCGAGACTTTTTCGGCTGCAAAAATGGTCAAATGTGGTCAGATTCTTAGCAGGTTGAGGAGTGACAACAGAGGCGTGAGAAATGTTAGTAAAATAGCTATGTTCAGGACCTGGGTTGGGATGGATGTTCCCAGATATCAATAACAGAAGCACAATTAAACATCTTTGTTTTAAATATCTACTAATGTGGCCTGAATGTGTATGTGACCTCTTAGAATCAGAAACACTGCTTAAGGGCATGATAAAGTTGTCTTGTAAGGCATAGATGCATACCAAGTTAATCAAATCCATGAGATCTGGGGAAAAAAAGGAAAATAGAGATGTTTTTTCTCCCGGTGCATAGTAATGTGCATTTGTTCCAGTGTTTGGGACAGCAGGAGGTAGAAATTCATTATAGTCAGGGGACACATGAGGCAAGCCTACTGTAATATGTAATGACACCATCAAAAGCAGCATTATAATGACGCGCTAGGTGTTACAGCCAGAATGAATGAGAAGTCTGGTCCGGGTTATGTCCTTCTGAGCCAGCTAAGAGGATGAGGCAGTGCGGCGGACATCAACCGGAAAGTGGATGCAAGCAAGCGGTGCTTTACGTTGCGTAGTGTAAGACCAACAATCAATCAGACAGCGCGTTTAATCCGGTCCGGGTTTTCCGGGTCGTCTGAGTCAGCTGGCCGATGACGTACGCCGCGTCTCTCAGAACCAGGAAGTTGCTATCGGCAAGCGATGCTGTGAGTAATGAGTGAAATCAGCTCGTGTGGAATAAAAACACAGTGACACCAGTATCAAGAATGAAGGGGTGACTTTCCTTAGTGATGTACGGAATGAGCTCATCCAACAGACAGACGGCGCGGTGATACAGTCGTCTCGGCTTGTGAACGGCCGCAGCCGGCATCAACAAGACGTCAGCGCGGAATAATCCACTTTTGGAAGGATCCGAGGATAATCCAAGTACAAGTGACTGTTTTGTCGATGGGTTAAAATGCTCATAAAGGTCTTAAAAACTAAAAGAACAACATTTTCAGTATAAAATCACACTATAACAACTAAAATACGCACATGACTCTCAGAGCAACATAGCACTCATATAACCTGCCGCCATCTTGGGATCAAGGTCGCTCCATGACAACTTGATTTCCTGTCTAGTTTAGTGGTCAGTACAGATAAAGTCATTATAGTGGGTGATTTTAACATCCATATAGATGAAAATACTGACAGTCTTAAGACGGTGTTTGACTCACTGATAGATGCAGTAGGTTTCTCTCAGTTAGTAAATGAACCGACGCACTGTCATAATCACACTCTGGATCTGGTTCTCACCTATGGTCTAGAAACTGAGAACCTGGTAGTTGTTCCCCAGAACCCCCTCCTCTCAGACCACTCACTTATAACCTTTGACTTCACTCTAGCAGACCGAGCAGCACATGACAGGAAGGTTCACTACAGCAGGTGTCTCTCTGAAGATACCAGAGACAGATTTGTAGCTGAAATTGCAGCGGTGCTCCCTCTAGCGCCTCCTACTGGTGCAACAGATCATTCTGATCTAAATGTTACTCCTGCAGATATTGACTGCTTTGTCAATGTCACTGCAGCCACACTGCGTATAGTTTTAGATTCGGTTGCATGAAGGTAGTTGGTGTGAGAGAAGAGGATGCAGAAGACAGGGTTAGATGGAGGCAACAGATTCACTGTGGCGACCCCTGAAGGGAAAAGCCGGAAGGAAAAGAAGAAGAAAAAGACACAACCAGGGAGTGATCTGAAAAACCCAACTAGTAAAATTTTACACATGGCTAAAATGGTTAAAATAGTGCTTAAAACAATAAAACCGGTCAAGGCAAGCTACAATTACAGTGTCATCTCTGTAGTGGGACCATGTCTACTGCCGGCAGCCTGCGTGCATCCTCCTCCATACATCCACCAGGCCGTGGCAGAAGACCAGCTGCCTCAAAGCATGCTGGGAAGCTGGATGAGGCTCTGCATGATTGCGGTCTACTGCCCCGTCTTCAGTACAGTTAAAATCACCTCCTAAAAACAGGTAAACTGAAGTCCTGTGGTTCTGTAGCTTGTTGCTGACTGTTTCTAAAAAGAGCTTCCTCTCTGCATCATCGTTTGGAGCATAAATTCATATAAACAATATTAAACCCGTTAAAACCAGCTTCGAAAAGCAGAAACCTCCCAGGTCTGTTACTCACCTGTCTGTTCCCCACCTGTCTGCCTCTCACATTCCTCACCTACCACCACCTGCTCTTCAGTTAACATCTTTTCCTGCCTAACAACTAACACACTCTGTTCTTCTTGAATGTGACCAGTCTCACCCTTTTGCTAATTTATTTCCCCTGTCTGAGCTTCCCAGTCATCTGTGAATCCCGCAGCACTCACACCAGGGGAGACGCCGACACCGGCCATCTCCACAGCCGCGGCAGTAGCCGCTCGGCGCAATGCAGCGCGGGGCTTCGCACACGGGCCCCACCATCCTGGCCTGGCTTCTCAGCGGTGGCGTTGGCTCGGAGCAGACACATTTTAATAATGTGTCCTTCTTCCCCACAGTCGAAACATTTCATGGAGACAAAAAGCATGTAGTCGAACTCTTCACCCTCCAGCTACTCGCCCCGGTTGTTGAGGATCATGTAGACCTGCCTACGGTGGGAGACTACATGCTTCAGTAGAGAAGATCTGCACCCAGACAAAACCTTTTTTATCGGTGAAACAATCTTCCCGTGTCTGGACACCAGAAAAAAATCGTCACTGATAAATGGAGGAACATTTGACAGGGTGATTTTAGTTGCGAGCGGACTCAGTGGCAGAACCTCCTCAAACTTTCCTCTATAGGCAGGTGCTGACAGTGGACACCAGGTTTGTCAGAGGCCAAGATCAGTGCAGATGGATGACCTGCAGAAAGATACAGAGAGAGAGAGAAGAGGGGGAGAGGGGCAGTCTCCGGGCCAAAACCAGCATGCTCAAAGGCAGGTTTTTCCACCAGGCAGTCAGGATGTGGATAATGCTGATGTTGTTTGGGGGAATCGAGGTATTGTTTCCAAATCACGACATAGAAAACCAGACACTTAAAAGTTGAGACAAACTGCTGGATAGAGCTGATCTAAAGAAAAGCATCTCACTGGAGAATGTGGGCATCGAGCCCACTACCTCTCACATGCTAAGCGAGCACTCTACCACTTGAGCTAATTCCCCTTTCGGAAAGTTACGTTGAGCCAAGCAAACTGGAGTAAACTGTACACCTCTGATTCTCAAATAAAATATGGTCTAACATCTCTTCTTCCTGCCAGTTGTCAATTGGGCATGTTTTTGTTGTTAAATAGCAGTTCCGTTTGACAACTCCCCAAACTGCTCATCTATCTACAGAAGCTTCTACCTGCTTCCTGTAATGATGCTGTGCAGGTAAGTAATGTATGCGACCTTTTCCATAGAAGGATCAGCATTTATCAATCTGGGCGTGAGCAGATGATACTATCGTGGACGCAAGTTAGAGTCAGTGTGGATTTGCGGTGCAGCCCAGCAAAATCTGAAAATAATGATTAAACAAACCTCAAACCAGTCATTAACCAGTCATATTCTGTACAGAATAAAAACTAAAATACAATAAATTAAATATATTTGTCTGTTTTTAGGGAAGCATTTTGCATTCAGCTGAAAAATAACAACTGAGAAATTTTTGGTAACTGGAGAACCAGCAGAGCAGCAGCGCAGCGTCAGGGCAGCACGTAAGCTCGTCCACGGCAACACTGTTCTCCTCATTCTAATATTTAAGGGCTTAACATGTTAATGACGATTGTTGTCAGCCGCCACATTTATGAAGACCTGATCATTTTTACGCTGGGATTGGTCAAATCATTTCATGAATCACGTGTCCTATCGTACCAGGAGTAATCCGCTCAGGTTTGCGCTCGTCAGCTCCAACTTAAACACAACAAGAACAGCATTAAGAGGTAAACAAGCACAAAAGTGATGTGCAACTACAGGATTAGTGCAACCAGTCAGCTCAGAAACCAGACAATTAACATAGAGAGAGAGTTCAACAGTCTTATGGGCTGTGGGATAACTCTGTTCCTGAGTCAGCTGGTCCAGGCCCTGATGCTGACAACAGCTGGAACAGTGTTGCTGGGCTGGTGAGGGTCTGTTGTAATCCCATCATCTTCTTCCTGAACTGATGAAGAGGCCCTGCATGGATGGCAGCTGCCTTATTGAGTCTCCTAAGCCTGAAAAAGAAGAAGAGCTGCTGTGCAGCCATTTTTGTGGGGACATCAGTGTGACAAGTGCGACGAGGACCTACGTGATGTGCACTGTGAGGAACCTAGACAGAACCTGGCAAAAGGCTCCAAGAGAGCCTGGCTCCACCAACTACAGAATGTGTGTACCTGTACACAAACAGCAACTTCACAGTTCTGGAAAGAAGATACTTGTTTTCTCCAAGAAAGCTTACTTTGCAGCAGCATTGTTGGCAGGGGTTGAACCTGCGGGAGGAGACCCCAATGGACTTCAAGTCTGTCACTTTAACCTCTCGGCCACAACAACGAGGGATACAGAAAACTCTACAGGTTAATACATGGAATGGGATGTTTTTTCAACCAGTGAGTTCTTTACATTTTAAATGTATTTGATCAAGTAGGATTTTGTTTAAACTCTTTTGAGAACTTTTCTCGTTTTATTTCAGAGTCAGAGTTTAAGATAGACGTGTCTGCAAAAATGACCTTTTCACTTGTCGATAGCAAGACCTGCGTGACTTGTCTTCAGAAAAAAAACCACTGACATAATGTCAGGAGCAAGTTTTGAACCCACGCCTCTAGGGGAGACTGCAGTTTCCACACAGTGCCTTTGACCACTCGGCCATCCTGACCAGCTCATGGCAACACATTGACGTCTATAGATGTCAATTAGGTGTGGAAATAATGAGCTAACGCTGTAACTGAAATGTGCTGAAGGTGTCAGATTGAGGCCTTGACCAGACAATGACCTTATGTGGTATACACGAATAGAATGTGCAGAAGGAACTTTGCTGTGTTTATGACCATGTTTGGATTTTGTCACCGTTAGCAGATATGATAAGGAAACCATACAATGGTTCGAGCCATGTTTGGGCCTCAAACATCTGTTAGCAAATGTCTCCAATTAAGGTATCAGACATAAAGTCAGCAAGTTACGAGAACATAGGAACTATAAATCGAGAAGTGAGCGCGTATACAATGAACAGATGGTCACTCACGAAGGGGGGCCCGAGGAGGAGGCCCCATAGGATTAAAAGGTGTGGAGACTCTGCTTCAGCGGATCTCCTTGACATGACAATTCTGTATGCAGCTGTTTTGTCAACGAATCTCCAAGATCTTGTAAAACTTGCCTAGCAACAACTACCTGTTCTGGTTTGATCTGTCCTGACCGATAAACGAAGGCGCAAGGGACCAGAGGGCGGGCGAGCCCGGCTGCGAGATCCCGACATAGGTCATTTTTTTTTTTAACCGTGGGTTGCTAGTAAACAGCCTTTGATCAAATATCAGCGTTTTTAAATGAGTATTTAGTGTCGTAATCTTCTAGATGGCGGTGCCGCAATTCAAGGCGGTTGTGCCAACCGCTAATCTGAGAGATCTAGACGACGAGGGAGAGCTGGCACGGCGTTTGAAATCCCGGAAGTTGAAGCAACTCAAAATCAAACGATTTTTCAGTGGTGGTGGTTCGGTGGTGAGTGGCGAGAATGAAGAAGATGGCGATCACGGAGAGGTGGAGCTCAGGAGACGATCACAAGTCGCGGACGACGAACCCGGGCCGGTCGGACGTTATTCGCCAAGCTAGCGGTGTGTTGTGCCAGTTGTGCCTGTTTTCCCTCAGCCCAAGCTCAGATGAGAAGAGTCTGAGCGTGAATCTTTGGACACCCTGCAGTGGAGCCTCCCCTTGAAGAGTTTGCACTTTAAGTTTACATGGACATTGTTTTACCTCCACTGGAGTGCTTTCTTTTTCTCCGTGTACATCCAATAAAGAGTTGTTTTTTCTGTTGAGAGCCTGCCTCATACCTGCGTTTGGGTCCCGTTCTATATTTCTTAACATTACAATCCAGCCAGTATGGACCCAGCAGGTATAATGTTCTCGCTGTTGGCAGAGGGCTTTTCGCTCCAAGACTGAGTGTTCAATGCATATGCGCAACTGCTCCATGCCGACAGAGAGGTAGTGCCACAGGCCAAGACCAAGTTGCTGAGGACCCTGCTGCTACTGTTCCTGCTGCTGCTCCTACTACTGCTCCTGCTGCTACTGTTCCTGCTGCTGCTCCTACTACTGCTCCCTCTGGTTCTGCTCCTGCTGGCACTGCTCTTGCTGCTGCTCCTGCTGAGGCTGACACTAGATCCCGCTCAGCTCACGCGAACGACAAGATGGCGGCCACCCCCCTGAACCAGCCTGGAGCTCTCACCCAGATTCGTCTTCTGTGGAACCCGGCCAGGGTTACACTACTTCCTGTGAGTCGGAGACTGACTGCACTTCCTGTTCTTTCTGGCGCAGTGTTTGTACATGGGTGGTCCGGCCCCGGTACTTCTGGCGTCTCTCCAGGCCCAGATAAACGTGCTGCACGACCCACGACCGTGTGTGTCGTGGGTTCATTCCACCCGTTGGTCAACGGGTCTTCCCTGACTCATTTCCTGCACCAGCCAAGTCAATTCCTGCTCCTGCATTAGCACAGCCCGCTCCAGCATTAACCAAGTTAGCACCTGCTCCTGTTCTATCCCTGTTAGCTCCTGCGTCCACTCCAGCCAGGTCAGTTCCTGCTCCCATGTTAGCCTAGTCCGCCCCTGTTCCTGCACTAGCCAAGTTAGCACCTGCGCTTAAACTAGCCAAGCTAGCTCCCACTCTAGCTAAGAGTCCCCCTGCAGCAGCCAGACCGCTGCTGCACCGGTGAAGTCTGCATCAGCCCCAAGGCCCAATGTGAGGGGTTTCCCTGCACATCCAGAGAGGAAGGGCCTGGTGTTGGAGTGCCTCAAGGAGCCAGAACGTGAAGAGGCTCCACCCCTTGGCATCCCATAGACTCTGGTGCAGAGAGGCCCAGCGTTTCCCGCAGGCAGGCACCCGGTCACTGCCGACCCACTGTCAGTGGCACCAGGTCTGCAGTTTCCTGGTTTGCCTCACCAGGGTTTCACCTTCCGTCCCAGTTGCCTGAAAGGCTTGCCTCCTGGTGAGTCGCCACAGGTCTTCACTGTCCCAGCGGTGTTCCCCAGAGAGGGTGAGGTCCCTCCAGACCTGTCGCCCGGTGTCAGCAGTCCGATGGGCCCAAGTGTGCTATGCCGGGGCCGAGGATTCCCCGACCACAACGCGGATGCAGCCGGACAACAGAATCAGTACAGATGGATGGACAGAGAGGCACTGGCCCATGTAAACCCAGCTTTAAATATACATGGTTCAGAGGCTTCACCCACTGAGGTCAAACAAAATACTTCTGAGCTGAAAGTTGATACAAAGCACTGTTTTAAAATGATTTCTTACAGCTTCTGACCGGTGGCATCATAATTTTTTACCCAATTTTTAAATATGATTTATTTGGCAGCGCCTAGCTGGCTGTGGCGGCACAGACTCACAAATAAAAACATGATTAATGATTTAACATCCATATGGATGTTAAAATCACCCACTATAATGACTTTATCTGTACTGACCACTAAACTAGACAGGAAATCTGAAAACTCAGCCAGGAACTGTGTGTAAGCAGCCGCAGGTGGCCGATACACCACAACTAATAAAACTGGCTTTTCTGACTTCCAATTGTGGTGAGAGAGGCTGAGAGTGAGACTCTCAAAAGAGCTACGGGTAGCTTTAGGTTTGGGATTGACTTGAAGGCTGGAGCGGTAGATTGCTGCCACTCCACCTCCTCTGCCTGCACTTTGAGGAACATGATAATTAATATGACTTGATGGAGTTGCTTCATTTCATATTCTTCATCCTGCAACCAAGTCTCTATGAGAAAGAAAATATCAGACAGACGATCTATTATTAAATCATTAACTACAAGAGATTTAGAGACGTAGAGACCATATGTTCAACAGAACACATCTTACTGTTTTATTTGTTTCTGAGTGTTTACTGCTGTGTATTTTTATAAGGTTATTATTATTAACACCTCTTGACTTATTTACTAGATGAACTATGGGAGGACGAGGTACTGACACTACTTCTATTATATTATTAAACTTAGTGTTACTGTGAGCATTTTTAGTTTTATTGGAGGGCGGCAGTTTTACAGAAACAGCAGAGAAGCGTGTAAGACAGCGACTCTGCCTCCTGGCCTCGAGCCTGGGTTGTCAGAAGGTTGGTTGTCCAGTGAACTTTGCTATATTGCTAGAAATAAGAGCTGCACCACCCCGGGTGGGATGAATGCGGTCTCTGCTAATAAGGCCAGGTTTTCCCCAAAAAGTCTCCCAATTATCTTTGAAGGCCACGTTGTTTTCTGGACACCACCACGATAACCAGCGACGGAGTGGTGACATGCGGCTAAACATGTCATCACTGTCCAGATTCGGGAGGGGACCAGAGAACGCTACGGAGTCTGACATCGTTTTGGCGAAGTTACACACCGACTCCATATTAACTTTAGTAATCTCCGACTTGCGCAGCCGGGCGTCGTTAATGATAATTTTGCTGTATTTGCTTTTATCTTTCACCGGCTGCTTTAAGTTTCCCTCTATGTCGCCCGCTCTGGCCCCCTGGATACATTTAACTATGGTCTTTGGTGTCGGCTTCACGTAGCGAAGAATAGAGTCGCCAATAACCAGGGTCGGTTTCTCAGTGGGTGCGTCACTGAGTGGGGAAAAGTGGTTTGCAACATGAAGCAGTTGGTGGTGAACCACGGGCCTTTGTTTCAGGCTACGCTTCCTTCAAACTGCCACCCAACCACCCTGACTACCCAGCTGCTCGGGAGCTGCTGGGGAACAGCTAACAGTAGCTGAACTGGGCTGGTCCGCACAGGCTAACTGGTGCTGGCTAGCTACAGGGGCTACGTTGCTATCTTGTGTGCGGAGTCTCGCCTCAAGCTTGCTAAGCCTCGCCTCTAGAGCTATAAATAAGCTACACTTTCTACACGCTTGACTCTCAGTAAGGGAGGCAGAGGAGTAACTAAACATTTCACACACTTTGCAGAACACCGGAGGAGAAACGGTGGGAGATGTGAAGTTAGCCATGCTAGCAGTGAGCGCAGCTGCGCGGAACGAAATAGACAGAGAGCGAAGTACAGAACCCAAAGGATCGTGCGGTTACTAAACTTTCACCAAGGTGCTTGTGTACTACTACAAACAAGATAAATAAAAAGCTAACAAAATAATTTACAACAGTAAATCCACCATAGCAACCACCAGGAGAAGTGAACGAGTAGGACGGAGCGGAAACAGGACATGACGCGAAAAGTTACCGAGGAGGTGCCTCAGCCCTATGCTATGCTATAAATTGAACAAGATGTTACGAAAAAACACAACAAAGTTGAGTTAAATGACAAGGATGCTAATAAACAAAAACAGATTGGGTTTCTTAGAGAAGGGACAATTACTTTTCTCCCAGCACCTCCCACACCTGTTAGGAGCCTTTTATCACCTGTTCTCTCTCTCTCTCTCTCTCTCCTGATGTCCATGAAAGATTAATGCCGACACAACACAGCATCTGAAGTGTTTCAGTTATCCCTCTAAAAAATGTAAGGGGAAACACATCCTGCAACTGTTTTGGACTTAATTAATATTTTTTTCAATTGCGAGGAAAAACAAAACCATTATTGAAAAATTATATGAGTCAACCAAAGGATGTATTAAAATGTGTAAGATGCTTTTCAGATCCTACATTAGCCCACACAAACTCAGTAAAATGAACAATAAGGTATCTGACCACTATTGGTGTGGGTGTGGAGTGGCTGGTACTCTTGATCACTTGTTATTCACTGCCCAGAGGTGCAAACATATTGGTTGAAAATGAAAGATCACGTGTGTCCACTGTTTGACAAAAACCTAGTTATGCCTGGCACTCTGGGAGGTAGGACAGAAGGTGGGACCTCAAAAGAAGTCCAGCATTTGTTAGATGTAGCCTTTCTTTCAGTTAAACAAATAATGCTCATTTATTAGAATTAAGGAAACTAAAGTGTTCTAAAGCTGACTAAAGGATTATTTGGAACTTTCCTCCATGGAAAAAGCAGTCTGGGTTCTTCAGGATTTGGGCCGTGATCACAGGGGCCCACTGAGTATAATGATGCCACTCCATCTTGTGTGTATAAATATATGGATGTGTGTGTCTCCTTTCTTACACTTTTTGTTTTATACCCAGTTAGGTTGAGTTGGGGTAGGGCCCTGACCTACTGATGCTCAGCTGTGCAGGGGCTTCGCACCAATCTAGGCCCCTCCACCTTTGGTTGCTGTTGTAGGTGTGTGTGTGTGTGTGCATGTAGGACTTTTTATATCGTATGTACATAATCAGTCTATGCATTGTTCCCTTTTGTTGTGTTATTGTTTATATGTACAGCATATAGTGTTTTGTTGTATGTGCAAAAATCAAACAAAAAACAAATAGTCTTCTTCTGTGTTCCCTCGCTTTGCAATTGTGCACTTCTCACGTGTTGCCTGCACTTCGAGGAACATGATAGTTAATATGACGTGATGGAGTTGCATCATTTAAACTAACATATTCTTCATCCTGCAACCAAGTCTCCGTGAGAAAGAAAATATCAGACAGATGATCTGTTATTAAATCATTAACTAGAAGAGATTTAGACCGTAGAGATCGTATGTTCAACAGACCACATCTAACTGTTCTATTTGTTTCTGAGTGTTTACTGCTGTGTATTTTTATAAGGCTATTATTATTAACACCTCTAGACTTATTTACTAGATGAACTATGGGAGGATGAGGTACTGACACTATTTCTATTGTATTATTAAACTTAGTGCAGCTCATCACAGCACAGAAACAGCACTGGTTAAAGTCACTAATGACCTCCTCATGGCATCAGACCGTGGACTTATTTCCGTACTGGTTTTACTGGACCTCAGTGCTGCCTTTGACACTGTAGATCACAGCATTTTATTACAAAGGCTACAACATGAGATTAGGGTCACAGGCACAGCTCTAGACTGGTTTAAATCTTATCTATCAGATCGATTTAATTTTGTTCATGTTAATGATGTTTCCTCTGAGTGTACAAAGGTTCATCACGGTGTTCCACAGGGTTCAGTGCTTGGGCCAATCCTGTTCACTCTTTACATGCTCCCTCTAGGGAATATAATTCAGAAACACGGCATAAATTTTCATTGCTATGCCGACGATACGCAGTTGTATCTATCCATGAAATCTGATGAAACAGAGCCATTAGCCAGACTCCAGGCATGTCTCAAAGACATAAAAGACTGGATGACCTCCAATTTCCTTCTTTTAAACTCAGACAAAACTGAAGTCATTGTTCTTGGAGCTAAACATCTGAGGACTAGATTATCAGATAGCATTCTCTCCTTGGATGGCATTACTTTGTCCTCCAGTACGGCTGCAAGGAACCTGGGAGTTATCTTTGACCAGGACATGTCATTTCTCCCTCATATTAAACAGGTTTCTAGGACCGCTTTCTTTCACCTCCGTAATATTGCCAAGATCAGGAGCATCCTGTCACAAAGTGATGCTGAAAAACTGTTCCATGCTTTTGTTACCTCTAGACTGGACTACTGCAACTCATTACTGTCAGGATGTCCAAATTATTCCATTAAAAACCTGCAGCTGATACAGAACGCTGCAGCCAGAGTTCTGACAGGAATCAGCACCAGGGAGCATATCTCTCCAGTTTTAGCTTCTCTTCACTGGCTTCCAGTGAAATTTAGAATAGACTTTAAGATTCTCCTTCTAACATATAAAGCTCCCCTCCTGGGCTGCCACCTTATCGTGGTGGAGGGGTTTGCGTGTCCCTATGATCCTCGGAGCTCAGTTGTCTGGGGCTTTATGCCCCTGGTAGGGCCTCCCATGGCAAACAGGTCCAAGGTGAGGGACCAGACAAAGTGCAGCCCACAAAACCCCTTATGATGAGTAAAAAGTTTGGTCTTGAGTCTCCCTTGCCCGGACGCGGGTCACCGGGGCCCCCTCCTGGAGCCAGGCCTGGGGGTGGGGCACGCTGGCGAGCGCCTGGTGGCCGGGCCTTTGCCCATGGGGCCCGGCCGGGCATAGCCCGAAGGAATGACATGGGACCCTCTTCCAGTGGGCTCACCACCTGCAGGAGGGGCCAAAGGGGTCGGGTGCTGTGTGAGTTGGGTGGCGGCCGAGGGCGGGGACCTTGGCGGTCCGATCCCCGGCTGCAGAAGCTAGCTCTAGGGACGTGGAATGTCACCTCTCTGATGGGGAAGGAGCCTGAGCTGGTGCGTGAGGTCGAGAAGTTCCGACTAGATATAGTCGGCCTCACCTCAACGCATAGCAAGGGCTCTGGAACCAGTCTTCTCGAGAGGGGTTGGACTCTCTTCTACTCTGGAGTTGCCGACGGGGAGAGGCGGCGGGCAGGGGTGGCAATTTTTGTCGCCCCCCGGCTTAGTGCCTGTATATTGGAGTTTACCCCGGTGGGCGAGAGGGTAGCCTCCCTCCGCCTTCGGGTGGTGGGACGGATCCTGACTGTTGTTTGTGCCTATGGCCCCAACAGCAGTTCAGCGTATCCACCCTTTTTGGACTCCCTAGAGGGAGTACTGGAGAGTGCTCCTTCTGGGGGCTCCCTCGTCCTCCTGGGTGACTTCAATGCTCACGTCGGCAGTGACAGTGAGACCTGGAGGGGCGTGATTGGGAGGAATGGCCCCCCTGATCTGAACCCGAGTGGTGTTTTGTTGTTGGACTTCTGTGCTCGGCACAGATTGTCCATAATGAACACCATGTTCAGACATAAGGGTGTCCACATGTGCACTTGGCACCAGGACACCCTGGGCCGCAGTTCGATGATCGACTTTGTAGTCGTGTCCTCGGACTTGCGGCCGTATGTTCTGGACACTCGGGTGAAGAGAGGGGCGGAGCTGTCAACTGATCACCACCTGGTGGTGAGTTGGCTTCGTTGGTGGGGGAGGATGCCGGACAGGACCGGCAGGCCCAAACGTATTGTGAGGGTCTGCTGGGAACGCCTGGCAGAATCTCCTGTCAGGCGGAGCTTCAACTCCCACCTCCGGGAGAGCTTCACCCATGTCCCGGAGGAGGTGGGGGACATTGAGTCCGAGTGGACCATGTTCCGTGCCTCCATTGTTGAGGCGGCTGTCCGGTGCTGTGGCCGCAAGGTGGTCGGTGCCTGTCGTGGCGGCAATACCCGAACCCGCTGGTGGACACCGGTGGTGAGGGATGCCGTCAAGCTGAAGAAGGAGTCGTACCGGGCCTTTTTGGCCTGTGGGACTCCCGAGGCAGCAGACGGGTACCGGCAAGCCAAGCGGGGTGCAGCTGCGGCGGTCGCCGAGGCAAAGATCCGGGCGTGGGAGGAGTTCGGGGAGGCCATGGAAAACGACTTCCGGACGGCTTCGAAAAGGTTCTGGACCACCATCCGGCGCCTGAGGAGGGGGAAGCAGTGCATTATCAACACTGTATATGGTGGGGATGGTGTGCTGCTGACCTCAACTCGGGATGTTGTGGATCGGTGGAAGGAATACTTCGAAGACCTTCTCAATCCCACCAACACGCCTTCCAGTGAGGAAGCAGGGCCTGGGGAATCGGAGGCGGGTTCTCTTATCTCCGGGGTCGAAGTAGCCGAGGTTGTTGAGAAACTCCTCGGTGGCAGGGCCCCGGGGGTGGATGAGATCCGTCCGGAGTTCCTTCGGGCTCTGGACGTTGTAGGGCTGTCATGGTTGACACGACTCTGCAACGTCGCGTGGACATCGGGGGAGGTACCACTGGATTGGCAGACCGGGGTGGTGGTCCCTCTTTTTAAGAAGGGGGACCGGAGGGTGTGTTCCAACTATAGGGGGATCACACTCCTCAGCCTCCCTGGGAAGGTCTATTCAGGGGTACTGGAGAGGAGGGTCCGCCGGATAGTTGAACCTCGGATTCAGGAGGAGCAGTGCGGTTTTCGTCCTGGACGTGGAACTGTGGACCAGCTCTACACCCTCGGCAGGGTCCTAGAGGGTGCGTGGGAGTTTGCCCAACCAGTCTACATGTGTTTTGTGGATCTGGAGAAGGCATTCGACCGCGTGCCTCGGGGAATCCTGTGGGGGGTTCTCCGGGAGTATGGGGTGTCGGGCCCCCTGATACGGGCCGTCCGCTCCCTGTATGACCGGTGTCAGAGTTTGGTCCGCATCGCCGGTAGTAAGTCGAACTCGTTTCCGGTGAGGGTTGGACTCCGCCAGGGCTGCCCTTTGTCACCGATTCTGTTTATAACTTTTATGGACAGAATTTCTAGGCGCAGCCGTGGTGTTGAGGGGGTCCGGTTTGGTGGCCTCAGGATCGGGTCTCTGCTTTTTGCAGATGATGTGGTCCTGTTGGCTTCATCAGTCCGTGACCTCCAGCTCTCGCTGGATCGGTTCGCAACCGAGTGCGAAGCGTCCGGGATGAAGATCAGCTCCTCCAAGTCTGAGGCCATGGTTCTCAGCCGGAAAAAGGT
>JABWDL010000167.1:0-23214 GCA_015343265.1 Pao palembangensis | reverse complement strand
TCAATACCCCCCACTGGCCTCTGTGAGGAAAGGGGCTTGTTTTCTTTGCTTAGTTTAAATACCTGTAATTGACCACGATCTTACAAAAAAACAAAGCTGAGTTAATTAGCAAGGATGCTAATAAACAAAGACTGGCTTTCTTAGAGATGGGACAACTGCTTTTCTCCCAGCACCTCCCTACCTGTTAGGAGCCTGTTATCACCTGTTCTCTCTATTCTCCTGATGTCCATGAAAAATTAACGTTGACACAATGCAGCATCTGAAGTGGGTTTCTGTTGTCCCTCTGAAAAAGTTAAGGTGAAATGTCTCTTGCAACTGTTTTTTGACCTGGTTAATATTTTTTCAAGGGCGAGGAAAAAGAAAACAAACATTGAAAAATTACATGAGTCAATCAAAGTAGCTCTTAAAATGTGTAAGGTACTTTTCAGATCCTACATTAGCCCACACAAACTCAATAAAATAAACAATAAGATCACTATTGGTGTGGGTGTGGAGTGGCTGGTACTCTTGATCACTTATTATTTACTGCCCAGAGGTACGAACAGCCCTGCGATAGGCTAGCGACCTCTCCTGGGTGTACCCTGCCTCTCGTCCCTTGACAGCTGGGATAGGCTCCAGCAGACCCCTGCAACCCAAAAAGTAGGATAACGCAGGTATAGAAAATGGATGGATGGAGGTATGAACATTTTGGTTGAAAATGAAAGATCACGTTTGACAAAAACCTAGTTATGCCCGGCGCTCTGTCTGCTGGGAGGTAGGACAGAAGGTGGGACCTCAAAAGAAGTCCAGCATTTGTTAGATGTAGCCTTTCTTTCAGTTAAACAAATAATACTCATTTATTAGAATTAAGGAAACTAAAGTGTTCTAAAGCTGACTAAAGGGTTATGTGGAACTTTTCTACATGGAAAAAGTAGCCTGGGTTCTTCAGAATTTGGGCAGGATTTGCCTGTTTTGTCTGCCTGATACTGCCTATCCTCCTGTGTGTGACCTGCTGCTAACATCCAGATTAAAGAGCTTGTTTGCTGGAGTTTTGATACCACCTTTGTTTGTCTTTCTTTGGACTTGGTTCCACACTCCTTTGGTCTTTTACACACAGTTGCTTAATTTTGACTCTGCCAATAACTGAGTTCTTCAGAGATCACAAAATGCTGTGTGGAAACAGTAAAACTGAAGCAGCTGAGAGGGACAAAAGAGAGTGACGGCTGCTTCTTCTTCTGAGAGGGAGGGAGAGATAAAGCAGAAGCAGGCCTGCGAGGAAAGAGAGAAGCTTGGTAGAGCTGAAGCGGAACAAGAGCGACACCTTTGGAAAAGTTGAAGCAACTCCATTGAAGGAACAGAGAGAGGTAAGGAGACAGTTAAGGGAGGAAACTCAATGACATGCTTGAGATAAACTTTCTAAGTTACCCCCCTGTTACTGGAATGTTTACGGAGACTGTGAGGAACACACGAAAGGTCAGGGGTTGGGGGGTGGTTGAGCTCCTTCTCAGACTTTCCAGTGTTGTGTTTTGGACTGATTCCCCGGTTTGGACCTCGCCTGTTTCTGACCTGTCTTGTTCATCCCAGCCCTGGTTATCGACCTTGTTCTCGGCCTGTTTCTGCCTCTTTCTGTTCCCACTCAAAAATACACTATATGCATTTGCATTGCGACTACAGCTTTCGCTCCGTCCTCCGTCTCTGCACTCTGCAAAAACACAACGGTTGCGTCAGCGCGGTGCAGCTTTGACAGAAAGCTGAAAACAAAATCATGTACGACCAGACGGTATTACCACTTTGCAGCTGGAAAAACAGTCCACATTGTAAGCATTGCATCTGAAATCACTTCCATGCCATGTCTTTTTTATATTATCCCTATAAAAAGGATGTGACGCATCATAAACACTGATATGGGTCAAATTTTCTAAAATGACTGCGAGACAACCCCCACAAGACCTGGGACCTATTAACCTCAGGGAGGACCCTTTGGCACAGTTGAAGAGTTTTGACAGTTGTCCTGATGTTTTATTTTCTCTTGGTAAATGACTTCCTGTGAGACAGGAAGTCATACATGCATGTCGTGCTCTCCGTGTTTCTGGATTACTGTCGTTCTGAGTTTTCAGGGTATTTTATTTTTATTTGATTTATTTATTTATTTATTTATTTATCATTTCCTGAGTGAGCTGTCAGCTGCCTATATACTGTGAATAGCTCTTTGCGTTAAATAAGAGAAACTCCGCCTTGAATCCTGTCGGTGCTGCTTTTGGTTCCAGTTTATAAATCGTGTTAGTTTGTTAATATGTTTTTTTTTTTTTTTTTGTTGCTCTTTCAAGTAGCATGACGGAATCTTGAAACAGTAAAATAATAAATCAGACAAGTGATAAATAAATGACAACATTAATGAATGAATGAATTAATTAATCAATTAATTAATCAATTAATTAATTAATTAAAATAACAAAAACAATGGCAATACACACAAATCACAACACAATCACACAAGTACAAATTCAACAATGATTAAGATTTACATTATTATGGAACTCTTTTAATGCTACACTGATCGAGTTTATTTAAGTGGTCCAGAGGTTGACACTAGTAAGTTTGTTGCAGATTAAAATACAAATATTAAACGTTCCAAAACAATAAGTTCTTAATTAATAATAGTAATTATCATAAAATAGTTTAGGCTTGTTAAAACTTTGTTAAATAAAAATACAAAATAAGTACTTGATATACCGGAAATAATTCATTATTTCCGCTTTATCATAATAAAGTCCTGTGTCGCCCTCTATTGGTCACATTTCTTCCAACTCGACAGGCCTGAATCAATGACCTGGATGAGTGAGAATCTACACAGACATCTGTAAATTAAAAAACCTCTTAAACGATATGGGTGTAAAGTAATGACGGTGTTCAGATAATGATGACATTGAAGCCTAATGCAAAAAATGTATTTATCCTGCTGACATTTAAAGTTTTAAAGGAAACAGTCTGTTTTTTTTTTTTTTTGGAAAAAGTAATTTTCTTTAAATCCTTCAATCCTTTGCCAGAATACCACGGGGACATGAATGGATGTAATCACAATTTACAGACACCTGGGAGCAGAGTTTCCCCAGTTTGGGAGAATTTAACCATTTATATGATCCATATTGTAACGATTTTAAATGCATAAATATTCCCACATTTCTCTAAATGTGTTTGTTATTTGTCCAAACTTTTAAATAGAAGAAATTTGATTCCCTGCTTCTTTCTTTCTTTCTTTCTTTCTTACTTTCTTTCTCTCTTTTAAATACATCCCTGCCTCAAAATGACAATCAGGTTGTTTGTTCACAAAATGAAAATGACGTTCTTCTATCATATAATCCACTAGATTTATGATTTCACTTATTGATTAATGTATATACTACGATCTTAAATGACTAGTTCTACCACTCAGTGATTCCAGCATGTGCAGGTATAAAGTGGAATGCTGCACAGCTTGTTGTGAGCCATTAAATCCATTTTCATCCAGATTTGTAGCTGTTTTAAAGCTGCTGTGATGAAAGTTGGATCTGAGGAATGATGCTGAGATTGTAGGAGGAGACAGGAGCTCATCATCATGGTGAAGAAGCTTGTGTCTGAAGCACAGGAGCTCACAGGAGTCAAAGTTTCATCTCAAGTCAAAAGAGCCCGAGAAAGAAGAAAGCCAAGTTAGACTATAGTTCGAGAGATCCTTTCTTTAGTTATACATGATTATGGTGGATTAGTAAGGAACAAAATGTTGGACCTGCTGGTCTTCAAAATTTCATCAATCAAAAGTGATCAACAACAACAAAACATGATAAAATTAACAAAACAGCTGAGTAAAGGGATTGTTAAAGAGACAATAGATTCTTCCTGATTACATTTATTATCTTTTCTTCTTTATAATAATTCCTTTAGTAGCTCTTGGTAATGGTTCCATGATGTAATGGTTAGCTGAAAGATCACTAAATACAGGTCAAATTCAAGGTCAAAACTCAGTGCAGCCTTCTTTTGCTACACACACTCTTTTAATGCTTACAACAAATAAATTATCTCTTCAAGTTCATTCATAAAAACTATTTATTTTACTAATTTAGTTTTTTTTTGAAAATGTAATTTAAAAAATTCACTAAATGATTCACAAAAACAACCAAAATCGTTCATCATGCTTCTCATATAAGGCGAATAAGAGGAAAACAAAACTTCAACATATACGAAAGGGAGTAAGAAGTTAAAACTTTTAAGTTTTAAGTAAAATGTAATCCCACACTCTAATTCACTTATTCCAATCAATTCTATGAAAAATACTCAATAAAAAACAAATTCACCACTAATAATTTTGCTTAAGCAGAAAAACAGTTAACTTCATGACTACACATCAATTAATCAGTTGCAAATCCATACTACTGCACCCCCTAGTGGTCATTATGTTCATCTTCTAAATCTTCTAAATCTTCTTGATCAAGTTTTATCTGTCTGTCATCCAAAATTTCTACTGCTGAGTGTTGATATGAAACAAGATGTGAAAGTAGCCAAACTATAAACACACTTATTTCCTTCATCTGTCAGTGGTCATAATGTTATTTCTGCTTGGTGTAAAATCTCAATGATTCTAGACCTTGAGCAGGACCAGCCTTATATGGGGGATCATCCTGCAGATGGACAGATCAGTGAAGGAAGAGAAGAGATTGAGCAGGAAGAGGTACAGAAACAGAAGAGTAGACAGAATGTATGCTTATCTTCATCCAGGCAGCAGTAAGATGTGGTGAGGCTCATGACTGAGGAGGCTCCAACTCTTTCAAAGTCAGATTGACAGATGGATCAACCCACCAGAGCAGCAGGTTCACCATGAAATCCCAGCAGGAACATTGACAACTGCTTATGGTTCATATCTCATGTCAAGAAGAGGGGAGGTCTGCCCCTGGGCCTGTGAGGAGGAGCAGCCAGCAGAGGGTCTCAATGAGCAGAGAAGGCTCAGGCAGCTTCAGCCTGATTCACACCTGAAAGAGGAAAATGCAGCAGTGACGCAGCACCTGCAGCAAAGCTTAACGGCAGAATATTTCATTACAGTATGTTGTGTTTGAATGTGTCAGTGCAGATCTGGAGCAGTGATGCAGCACACAGAGCAAGGCTTCACAGCATGACTGTCACATTGTAGCGTGTTTCAGGTGATTAATGTGTTAAAAAGGGTGTGACAAAGGTTTACAACATGATAAAGGATGCTAATGTTAATTAATAATCAACTGCTTGTGTAACCCAGGAGATTATTGGGTCCAGCGATTTTTAAACTGAAGGAATACTAGAAAAAAATGTCTGAATGAGGCAGCTCAGACATTTGCTGGAATCTGAAACTACACGGGCTGTAGGAAGAGGTGATCTGCATCCACCAGGTGCTGCTGCCATCAGATTCTGAGTGACTGTAACCAGAGCTTATCCACACAGTCCACCGCGCTGGGGCGGAGAAGCCTAACGGCACCAGAAGCATCACCTCACGGTTCTCTTCCTGTGTACACAGAGCTGTGGTCTGGGCTGCAGCAAAAAGATGATCCTAGCTACCTTCAAGACATCAGTCTGGGCTCCAGGGATAAGGTGACCAGGCCACAAGCAGATGTGGCCCCTTCATTCTTCTGTTGTTCTGTGCTCAAGTCTCTTCTCCACTGATACGTCACGGTGGAGAAGAGACAGATGGAGAGTTCACTGATGTCCTCAAGTGAGTCTGCTTCTCTCCAGACGCCCATAGTGACTCAGTGCTGTCAGTCCAACATCCATCCCATAATTAGGTGATCGAAACCATCCTCTGCTAAGTGGAATTATTGCATTTTGCCAGTTTGGGATTAGCATCTATGATGGTGATTATATTCTTTAAATGTTGTCATTGGACTCAATTCAACATATTTTACTGTTAATTAACGGAGCCATCTGCTGCTTTGCTTCTATCTCATGTCTTCCAGCTTCTGTTTATCTTCCATGATCAGTGAGTCTGTCCAAAACAAGGTTATGAGCAAAACAAGTGAAATCTCAGCATGTGCTGGACACTCGGGTGAAGAGAGGGGCGGACCTGTCAACCAAGCACCACCTGGTGGTGAGTTGGCTCTGATGGTGGAGGAGGATGCAGACAGACCAGGCAGGCCCAAACGTATTGTGAGGGTCTGCTGGGAACGCCTGGCAGAGTCTCCTGTCAGAAGGAGCTTCAACTCCCACCTCCGGGAGAGCTTCAACCATGTCCTGAAAGAATTGGCGGACATTGAGTCCGAGTGGACCATGTTCCGTTCCTCCAGTGTTTAGGCAGCCGACCGGAGTCGTACCGGGCCTTTTTGGCCTGTGGAATTCCTGAGGTAGCCGACGGGTACCGGTGGGCCAAGTGGAGTGCAGCTGTGGCGGTCGCCAAGGCAAAGATGGGAAGAGTTCGTTGAGGCCATGGAGAACGACTTTGACAATGCTCAGATTTCACTTGTTTTGCTCATAACCTTGTTTTGGACAGACTACACTGATCGCAGAAGATAAGCAGAAGCTGGAGGACATGAGATAGACGCAACAAAGCAGATGGAACCATTAATTAACAGTAGAATATGTCCCATTGAGTCTAATGACAATATTTAATTAATGTAATCAACATCATAGATTTTAGTCCCAAACTGGGAAGATACAATAACTCCGGTTAGCAGAGGATGGTTTCGATCCATCGTCCTCTGGGTTATGGGTCCAGCATGCTTGACTGGAAGAGTCAGCAACAGAGGTGGAGTTGTCTGATGCTGTAGTTGTGTCTCACCTGTGGCTCTCAGCTGCACCACCCACCCTATACTAAGGTTTTCTGAGGTCTACAGAAAACCTCCCCACACAGATCAGTACCTCCTTTTTGACTCACACCACCCACTGGAACACAAACTAGGTGTTATCAAAACCCTACAACATAGGGCTAAAGAAGTACCCACCACAACCCGAGGGAAAAAGAAAGAACAGGAACATCTGAAAACAGCACTCAAAACATGTGGTTACCCAGACTGGGCCTTCACAAAGACCTTCAAAAAACGAGACCCCAGCAAAGAAGAGGAAAGAAATAAACGTCACAGATATTTAATTCAATTCAATTCAATTCAATTTTATTTATTCAATTCAATTCAATTTAATTATATAGCACCTTTTACAAAAAAGGTGTCTCTAGGTGCTTTACAGAGGTAGAAACCCAGAGCCTGAACCCCCAGGTAAGCACAGTGGCAAGGAAAAACTCCCTTTTAACAGGAAGAAACCTTGAGCAGGACCAGGCTTACAAGGAGGAACCATCCTGCTGAAAGTCGGCTGGGTAATGGAGGAAAAGAAGAGGAAGACAGGACAGAGAGATTAAAGAGAGAGAAAGAGAGAGAGAACAGATAAAATTATAAGAACGGATACAATCATAGAAATACAAACATATCAGACATAATATATATATAATACATATATACATGATACCGCTTAACAGGTTGTCTCTGCAGAATGAGAGAGAGAGAGAGAAGAGGGGGAGATAGACACAAAACAGCAAGGAAGACTGGACACACTGATAATCCCGGTGAGAAGAAAAGGAGGAAAGGAGCTGGTATTGAGGAAGTGGGGAACTGCTCAGTCGATCATGTTTGTGTCCCCAGCTGCGTAGCCTGTAGCAGCATAGCTGTGCTAAAAATTGAAGAATAAGAGTCTGATGGCCCTATTCTACCTGTAACTGTGAGAACTGACTGACATCTTCTTCAATCGCTTTAACACTGCAGGAACTGTCCACCTCCAGCCAGTAGCAGGCACCCCCCTCCCCCTCCCCCTCCCTCCCCCGTCTCCTGTGAAAAACCCAGCTCACACCTCAGACTACACCACCCCTCCCCCTCCTGACACCTCCACACTGGCTATCACTATGGAACAGGTGAGGTGTCAGCTGCAGAGACTGAAGGCTGGTAAAGCACCAGGACCTGATGGAGTGAGCCCCAGAGTCTTGAGGGGCTGTGCTCCCCAGCTCAGTGGTGTCCTGCACCAGATCTTCAGCCTGAGCCTGAGTCTTCAGAGAGTCCCCCTGCTGTGGAAGACATCGTGCCTCGTCCCTGTCCCGAAGACGTCGCGCCCCAGCGACCCTAAGGACTACAGGCCCGTGGCACTGACCTCCCATATCATGAAGACTCTGGAGCGACTCGTCCTGGAGCAGCTGAGGCCCATGGTCCAACAACTGCAAGACCCTCTCCAGTTTGCCTACCAGCCCCATCTTGGTGTAGATGACGCCATCCTGACCCTACTCCACAGAGTCTACTCCCACCTGGACAAGCCGGCCGCCACTGTGAGGATCATGTTTTTTGATTTCTCCAGTGCGTTCGATACCATCAGGCCGGCTCTGCTGGCTGAGAAGCTGGCGGTGATGCAGGTGGATGCCTCCGTGGTGTCCTGGATTGTGGATTACCTCACTGGAAGACCACAGTATGTGCGTCTGCAGAGCTGTGTGTCGGACAGAGTGGTCAGCAACACCGGGGTTCCACAGGGGACAGTCCTGTCTCCCTTCCTCTTCACCCTCTACACCACGGACTTCAACTACTGCAGCGAGTCTTGCCACCTTCAGAAGTTTTCTGACGACTCTGCAGTGGTAGGATGTATCAGCGGTGGTGACGAGGAGGAGTACAGGACTGTAGTGGACAACTTTGTCACTTGGAGTGAGATGAACCACCTCCAGCTCAACGTGACAAAGACAAAGGAACTGGTGGTGGACCTGAGGAGGACCAAAGCTGCTGTGACCCCCATCTCCATCCAGGGGGTCAGTGTGGACGTGGTGGAGGAGTACAAGTACCTGGGGGTGTACTTGGACAATAAACTGGACTGGAGCAGGAACGCGGATGCAGTTTACAAAAAGGGCCAGAGCCGCCTCTATTTCCTGAGGAGGCTGAGGTCCTTTGACATCTGCAGGACAATGCTCAGGATGTTCTACGAGTCTATGGTGGCCAGTGCCATCATGTACGCGGTAGTCTGCTGGGGCAGCAGTCTGCGCGTGAGGGACACTAATAGACTCGAGAAGATCATTAGGAAGGCTGGACATGTTGTGGGGGAGGAGTTGGACTCTCTGACGGGGGTGATGGACAGGAGAATACTAGACAAAATCTGGACTATTCTGGACTCTCCCTCCCACCCCCTCCACAAGGTGTTGGCCAACCAGAGGAGCTCTTTCAGCCAGAGACTGCGGCTGCCGCGCTGCTCCACCGAGAGACACAGGAAATCTTTCCTGCCTGTCGCTATCAAACTGTTGAACGCTGCACTTTAATCTTACAATTCACATTGTAGATAAGTGTAAATATGTAAATAATGTAAATAATTATAGTGTGATCTTTTACTTTATTTTATTTTTATCTCATGCTCTGGTTTGGATTGCTTCTGTAACAAAGGGAATTTCCCCTCGGGGATGAATAAAGTAACTCTGTCTGTCTGTCTGTCTGTCTAACTAGATCTATCAGCCCTACACACTTTGTTTGAGGCTAGCTGTACGCTTCACTGAACAGAAAGGTTTGACGTTTGATCTTAAAGGCAGACGTGGTGTCTGCCTCTCGGACCCAGGTTGGTAACTGGTTCCACAGTAAAGCTGCCCGATAGCTAAAAGCTCGTCCTCCCAGTCTGCTTTGATGAATTCTAAGAACTACTAATGAGAAAAATCCATGGTGCTCATTCCTGTCACAACTCTGGCTGCAGCGTTCTGCATGAGCTGCAGGTTATTAATGGAATCATTTGTACATCCTGTCCTATCCTATTTCTCATCAGTAAATAAAGTCCATATCTATATTCTATTGGGTCAGTAAACATCAAAGTGCTGTTCTTTATGTCTTCATTGGCCAAGGGACTCTGGTCCAGAATCACCCTGAAAATACACTAAATGCGTTCATGTTGCAGCAGCGGCTTTCACTGTTTCTGCCGTTCAGCACACCGGCTGCATCAGGAGCTGTGCGACCAGACAGGACGCTGACAACAAAATCCTGGGTTCAACCCCCATCCACGCCCTCAAACTAGCTCTACCATTTGTCTTTATACAGGCGTAGTAAACATACAAATTCAAAGCATTATGCATCACAAATGGTCGGTAAGTATGCATCCGTGCAACCAGCGCATTTTCAGGGTATTTCTTGTTTCAGTTTTCATTTTTTTTTCCTGTTTGCACGGAAACATAGGCCAGGGCCATTCATGGGGAGTTGGAAGATGGAGATGCTACTTCTGCTATCAACAAAACTGTTGTAAGGAAGATGAAAAACTGGAAAAGCAACACTATACTGCCAACTAGTAAAGCTAATTTGAAGGTACGAATGGGGATTGAACTCACTCACCTCTGGTTTACAAGATCAACACCTTACCAGTTGGCCACCACACCCACATTCTAACATTGAATATTGGAGAAAAGCTACACTATTAGGCAATTTCTAAAGTTTGCCTTGTGGCTTAATGAGGCCATGGCCATTTAAACAAGGTTCAATACACCATCCATCCATCCATCCATCAATCCATCCATCCATCTTCTGAAAGAAGTTTAAATACAAGAAAAAATAATGTTAAGAAGCCAAATATACTTGAGAAAATGCCAAAAGAGTAAACCATAAAAGAAACAGACCATGCCTATATTAACTACACCAAATAGGTTAAATACACCAAAATGCATGTAAAGAAGTTGAAGATACTTGTTAAAAAATTAAACCCCAATTATAAAGTAGCTTTGAAGGCATGAATAGGGGTTGAATCCATGACATGCAACTATGGATCACCATTTTGGATTTACGCTCTTTGAATTGCTTTCAATACATGTACAAACAAATATCAAGGAATACAATAAATATATGTTTTTTACAGAAGCATTTTGCATTCACCTGATAAAACATAACTGATGTTTTTTTCTGAGAAATTCGTTTGGTTTGTTTTTTGGTGTAATTATTTCTGTTTTTCTGACTTAATTTCTTTCCTTTTGTTTGTTTGTTAAACAATAGTTCTTTTTGTTGAAGTAAATGTTTTCTTGTTTTTTGTGGTAATTCAATTCAATTCAATTCAATTTTATTTATATAGGCACCTTATACAATAAAATTGTCTCTAGGTGCTTTACAGAGGTAGAAACCCAGAGCCTGAACCCCCAGGTAAGCACAGTGGCAAGGAAAAACTCCTTTTTAACAGGGAGAAACCTTAAGCAGGACCAGGCTTACAAGGAGGAACCATCCTGCTGAAAGTTGGCTGGGTAAAGGAGGAATAAAAGAGGGAGACAGGACAGAGAGAATAAAGAGAAAGAGAGAGGGAGAACAGATACAATCAACAGAAATACAAACAAAATACAATCATAGAAATACAAACATATCAGACATAATGTTACATGTTACGCATAATACAGCATAGCAGGTTGTTATAAAGAGATGAACGGTATAAGCAGGTTTAAAGGGAACAGCATAGGCAGGTGCTGACAGTGGACCCTGAGTTTGCCAGAGGCCGAGGTCCGCGCAGCACAAAGGCCTGGAGACGGAAGACCTGCAAAAAGGAGAGAGAGAGAGAGAGAGAGGGAGCGAGAGAGAGAGAGAGAAGGGGGAGAGACACACAGAACGGCAAGGAAGACTGGACCCAGATAATCCCGGTGAAAATAAAAGGAGGAGAAAAAAGAAGAGAAGGAGGAGAGGACGTGAGGGAGTGGTTGGTGTGGGGAAGTGGGGAACTGCTCAGTGGATCATGTGTTTGTCCCCAGCAGCGTAGGCCTATAGCAGCATAGCTGTGCTAAAGATTGAAGAATAAGAGTCTGATGAGCCTATTCTAGCTGTAGCTATGAGAACTGACTAAACTAGATCTGTCAGCCCTACACACTTTGTTTGAGGCTAGCTGTACGCTTTACTGAACAGAAAGGTTTGAAGTTTGATCTTAAAGGCAGACGTGGTGTCTGCCTCTTGGACCCAGGTTGGTAACTGGTTCCACAGTAAAGCTGCCCGATAGCTAAAAGCTCGTCCTCCCAGTCTATTATGATGAATTCTAGGAACTACAAGTAAACCTGCACTCTGTGATCTAAGTGTTCTTTTAGGAATATACGGAACTATAAGATCCTGCAGGTATGAAGGAGATAGTCCATTGAGAGCTTTATATGTTAGAAGGAGAATCTTAAAGTCTATTCTAAATTTCACTGGAAGCCAGTGAAGAGAAGCTAAAACTGGAGAGATATGCTCCCTGGTGCTGGTCCCTGTCAGAACTCTGGCTGCAGCGTTCTGGATCAGCTGCAGGTTTTTAATGGAATAATTTGGACATCCTGACAGTAATGAGTTGCAGTAGTCCAGTCTAGCGGTAACAAAAGCATGGACCAGGTTTTCAGCATCACTCTGTGACAGGATGCTCCTGATCTTGGCAATATTATGGAGGTGAAAGAAGGCAGTCCTATAAACCTGTTTAATATGAGGGACAAATGACATGTCCTGGTCAAAGATAACTCCCAAGTTCCTTGCAGCCGTACTGAAGGACAAAGTAATGCCATCCAAAGAGAGAATGCTATCTGATAATCTAGTCCTCAGATGTTTAGCTCCAAGAACAATGACTTCAGTTTTGTCTGAGTTTAAAAGAAGGAAATTTGAGGTCATCCAGTCTTTTATGTCTTTGAGACATGCCTGGAGTATGGCTAACGGCTCTGTTTCATCAGGTTTCATGGATAAATACAGCTGTGAATCATCGGCATAGCAATGGAAATTTATGCCGTGTTTCTGAATAATATTCCCTAGAGGGAGCATGTAAAGAGTGAACAGGCTTGGCCCAAGCACTGAACCCTGTGGAACACCATGATGAACCTTTGTATACTCAGAGGAAACATCATTAACATGAACAAAATGAAATCGATCTGATAGATAGGATTTAAATCAGTTTAGAGCTGTCCCTGTGATCCTAATCTCATGTTGTAGCCTTTGTAATAAAATGCTGTGATCTACAGTATCAAAGGCAGCACTGAGGTCCAGTAAAGCCAGTACGGAGATAAGGCCATGGTCTGATGCCATGAGGAGGTCATTAGTGACTTTAAGCAGTGCTGTTTCTGTGCTGCGATGAGCTCTGAAACCAGACTGAAACACTTCAAATAGACTATTCCTGTTTAGGTGATCAGTTAGCTGATTGGCAACCAGCCTCTCTAGTATCTTAGAGATGAATGGGAGGTTGGATATCGGTCTATAATTTGCTAAGACACCTGGGTCAAGTGTAGGTTTTTTAAGTAAAGGTCTGATAACAGCAGTTTTAAACGCCTGAGGTACATAACCTGTGGTCAGAGATAGAATGATCTGATATAATACTGACGCCCCAATCAGAGGAAAGACGTCCTTGAAAAGCTTAGTTGGGATGGGGTCCAGGAGACATGTGGTTGGGTTAGATCCATTGATGGCGGAGGTCAGCTCAGAGAGGTCTATGGGCAGGAAGCTGTCCAGAAGTGGATCAGGACTAGACGGGGTTGCTAACAAGGGCAGCTCATCAGTTGTCATGGAGCGACCTTGATTGATCTTTTCTCTAATGTTAGTGATTTTATTGGTGAAGAAACTCATAAAGTCTTCACTGCTAAGAGCTGCAGGAATAGAAGGCTCAACCTAGCTGTGACTCTTTGTCAACCTGGCTATGGTGTTAAACAGAAAACGGGTTGTTGTTGTTGTTGTTGTTGTTTACATTGACAGAATATCTAATAACCGGTAAACCTACCATAGAGCAGCAGCTTAGCTTCAACAGTGCACGCAAACACGTGATTGTGTCAGGGCAGCTGACCACGGTGCTGCTCCCTCTGCTGTCATCATTCTTCAGGCTGCGTTTTTCTGGGCTCCTTTACCACCAGTTTTCATGCTCCCAAAAGCGGGTCCTTGTTTAACTTCCACCTCAGACTCGAGTGGAACAACTTCCAGCTCGAAAAAGTTTCGATTGTTTCTCTTTTTTCTCCTCTTAACGTTTGATTTCAGTGGGCAACGCCGCTGAACCATGAATATTTAAGGCGGAACATGCTAATAAAGATCGGTTTCAGCTGATGCATTTATCAAGACACTCTGTGTCGTACACTGGGATGGACGACTATATACAGATTCTGAGTAGATTCTCACTCATCCAGGTCATGGTTATCCAAAGTTAGATCTCTCTGTGTCAACTGGACTGAAAGGTTTCCTTGAAAACGTTTCGCCCTCTCTCCAGAGAGCTTCGTCAGTTCAAGGAGTCGCAGGTTTCAAGGAAACCTTTCAGTCCAGTTGACACAGAGAGATCTAACTTTGGATGACTATTTACAGAATTTTCATAAATCACGTGTCTCTTATCGTACCATGATTCCTGCACGCAGATCTGTACACGTTCCTACACAAGATTGATAAATGAGGGCCACTGAGTCTGTCTATTTAAAGTACACATGGCATGATTTTCGGTGTCTTTGACGCCACTCACCCAAATTGGGGTGACCTTAAGTACCTTGAAGACTTGAGTAATGACCCTGGCGACGCCCCACACGGAGTCGCAGGTATGAACTGGATATCCAATCAGCTAGATATCCAGTCTGCTTGTTGACAGACAGACAGAGACAGAAAGACAGAGTTACTTTATTCATCCCCGAGGGGAAATTTCCTTTGTTACAGAAGCAATCCAACCAGAGCATGTAAATCAAACAAGTTAGATAAAAGATAAAAAGATCTCACTATAATTATATACATCAGTGACGTATTTACACTTATCTACATATGTGAATTGTAAGATTAAAGATTAAAGTGCAGCATTCAACAGTTTGATGGCGACAGGCAGGAAAGATTTCCTGTGTCTCTCGGTGGAGCAGCGCGGCAGCCGCAGTCTATGGCTGAAAGAGTTCCTCTGGTTGGCCAGCACCTTGTGGAGGGGGTGGGAGGGAGAGTCCAGAATAGTCCAGATTTTGTCCAGTATTCTCCTGTCCAACACCACCGTCAGAAAGTCCAGCTCCTCCCCCACAACATGTCCAGCCTTCCGAATGATCTTCTCGAGTCTATTAGTGTCCCTCACGCGCAGACTGCTGCAGACTCTACTGTGAAGTAGAAAGAGCTACAGCCAGTGAGAACACCCATGGGCTTGGCCACAAAATAAGAAAGTGAAATGGAGCAGTACAGCTGCTGCAGCAGAGCAGAACACAAGAAGCGACAGCAGATGTAAAAAAGTAGTTTTGCGAGGTCAGTGGACACACCAACCCTACTCCACGCTGACTTTTTGCACCAATCTGCACGCCACTACCACCGCAATACAAACAGAACAAATGTTTTCTGCAAAAACTGCGTAGTTGTGACACTGATGTTGAAGCGACTTGAACTTGTGTCACCCTCTCATGTTTTTTTGTAAATTGTAATTTTTGAGCTGTACATAGTTGTTTTGTAGTTTTAATAAAGGTGTGTGCTAGTCCGTGTTTTTCAGACTAGAAGCCCCCCCGCAGGCGAATCTGTCAAAAAATGTGTCATGAATAAGAAAAATAAATTGCTATAAGTTACATTTTGTGGGGGACATTTAGTATTACAAAATCCAGGACCAGCAACAGACTTTTCATTCGTAAGGGCAAATTACCTCCCGTGTCAGTCCTTGTTTGGAAAATGGCAGCGCAGTCGGTCATGCCCCTTTATGGAGAGAATCGCACTGTGTAAACACTCCCGTCTCAGACGAGTCTTGTAGCGTGAACTCCCAGTGCTCCCGCCAAACCTGTCCAGTTGTGCAATGTGAACACCAGGGAGCCCTGCTTACTCGAAAAAACCGTATTGTGTGTACTTGTGGTCCTGAGGTCGTCTGGAGGTTGACGCTAATAAGTTCATTGCAGATTCAAATACAAATATCAAATGCAAAAGAACAGTAAGGTCTTAATAAATATGAATAATTATCAGAAAATAGATTAGACTTGTTTTAATCTTTTAATTCTACAAAAATAATATAAATTCTGTCGACAGTATTTCCTGTACATCATGATAAAGGCCAGTGTCGCCCTTTATTGGTCACATTTCTTCTTATGCGATAGGCCTGAATTAATGTTGGTTACTTTTTTTTTTTGTTATTTTGTCGTAAAAATTGTAAAAATTTGACGCAATACTTACTTCATAACAAACAAGGTAATTGTTTCAAATGAGAAATAAATCCTTCATGATATGTTTAAGAACAATGAATATCTGCAAACATCTTTAAATTTAAAAACCCCTAAAACGATAAGGGTGTAAAGTAATGATGGTGATGGTGATGGCCATGATTTCATTCAGAACCACTCATTAAAGTCAGTAAAGCCCTTGAAGATGAGCTCATTGAACTCTTCATTTCAACTTGTGTTTTCATGTTTCAGTGGCTGCCAAGTGGCAAACGCTTAACACGAGCCTAACTTTGTTATAGATGTCGAACATGTACATATGTCTGTTTTGAAGGACCATGGGTGAATGGAATTTAGAATTGAGATTTAGCTCAAGTGTCCTACTACTATTTACATTCTGCATTTCTGGATGCTGATCGTCTCCCCCCTCCTCCCTCCATCTATACTCTCTTCATTATATAATCATCTGACATTTTAAGCCTCCAAAAAAAAAAGATGTAGTTCACCCCCACTCATTCCCTAAATGAGTAGAAAAGGCAGAATTGAATAGTTATCCTGAGCTGAATTCAACCTTTCCACGTTGTCCTTTGATTACCCACCTTCTGATGATGTCACTTCCGGTTCTATGCCTTCTTTGTTGCACGAGGGTGGATGTAGAAGAAGATAAATCATCTTAGCAGTATCAGGTTAAGGACTTAGGCGCAAGGACGAACCCAATCGGCTTGGGAGATTACCTTTCTGGAAGTTGAATTTCCATCACTTCATTAATTTGATTATGCAGAGTTTACTGTGAAACAATGAGGGTCGGCAACTTTACTGTCACCCGGCACTGACATGGCACACCATAATCACTGACATACACACACTGTCTCTGTTATTCAGAGGTTCAGCATTATGTGTGTTCAGCTTAATCCGTTTATCAGTAATACCCATCCATGACCTGCCTTGGTTTGCGTCTGACCCTGTGGAAACAGACGTACATGTATTGAAAGCTATTCAGAGAGTAAATCCAAAATGGTGATTCATAGTTCAACGCCTATTCAAGCAACTTTATGATTGGGGTTTACTTTTCTAACATTTTCTCAGTATCTTTAACTTCTTTACATGCATTTTGGTGTACTAAACATTGTTAACATAGGCGGGGTCTATTTCTATTAAGTTTTACTCCTTTGGCATTTTCTCAAGTTTTGGCTTCTTTACATTAATTTTTCTTGTATTTAAGCTTTTTGACATAGGTGTTGTCTCGTAAAGCAAAAATCTTGGGTTCAACCCTCATCCACACCTTCAAGGCTAATTTCCTCAGTTGTCTGAGCACTGGAGCTTTTCTCCAATATTAAGATTTTTTTATGTGGGTGTGGAGGCAGAGTGGTAAAGCCAAGTACACACGGCACAATATTTTCGAGTCGGCGGGGCGCCCGGGTGTTCACACTGTGCAACTGGATAGGATTGGCAGGAACATTGGTTGTTCACACTACAAGACTCGTCTGAGAAAGGAGTGTCGACACGGCGCGACTCTCTCCGTCAGGAGGCATGACTGATTGCGACAGTTTCCAAAGAAGGACTGACACGGGAAGTACGTGGCAGTGTTGTAATTAGCCCTTACAAATGAAATGGCTGTTGTTGGTCCTGCATTGTAATAATAAATGTCCCCCACAAAATGCCACTTATTTTTCTTGTTCATTGTGCATTTTTTTGAGTTATTCGACTCCGGGAGGACTTCTAGTCCGAAAAACACGGACTAGCACACCTTTATTAAAACTACAAAACAACTATGCACAATTTAAAATTTAAAATTTACAAAAAAAAAAAAAATGATGACAGAATGACACAACTTTTGTTCTGTTTATATTGCAGTGGTAGTGGTGTGCAGATTGGTGCAAAAAGTAGGCGTGGAGTAGGGTTGATGCCGAGAGTGGCTGACTGAGAGTCTCTCGTGTCCACTGAAGTCGCAAAACCATTTTTTGATCTTCTGTTGTTTCTTGTTTCTCTGCTCTGCTGCAGCTGCTCTACTGCTCCTTTTCACTTTCTTATTTTGCAGCAACGTCCATGTCTGCTCTCATTGGCTGTAAAACTTTCTATGTCACTACGAGCAGACTGGATATCTAGCAGGTTTGATATCCTGTGCTGTGTGTACTAGGCTTAAGGTGTTGTTCTTGTAAACCAAAGCTCATGGGGTCAATCCCCAACCATGCCTTCAAGCTAGCGTTACCAGATGTCTTTATACTGTGGCTTTTCTTTGTTACTTTCTCCAGTTTTCTCATCTTCCTTACAACAATTTTGTTGATAGCAGAAGCAGTGTCTCCATCTCCCAACTCCCCCTGAATACCCCTCTAAGAAAAAGGTTCTGTCACATTTCAGCCCACAGTTTACACGGAAAAGGCATTTTCATGGTGCCCTGATCAATATTTCCATGCAAACAGGAAACAAAATGAAAACTGAAAAAATTACCCTGCTAATAAAAGAGTGAGAATCTACACAGATACCCTGCTAATATGCACTCTGACTGCACTGATAGATACTTACTGACCGTTTGTGAGGGAAAATGATTTGAATGTGTATGTTTACTACGCCAGTAAGACAACAACCAACAACCACTTGAAGGTGTAGATGGGGGTTGAACCCATGATCTTTGGTTTACAAGACCAACACCTTACCACTTGGCCACCACAGCTACATTCAATTCTGGATAAGAGCTACAGTATTCAGACAAAAGTTTGCCTTGAAGGTGTGGATGGGGTTGAACCCATCTATACGAGACCACGCCCATGTAAAAAAGCTTAAATAGAAGAAAACATAATCTAAAGAAGTTTGAATATGCTTACAACTTATAACTTTGTAAGTTGTTTATAAAAAACAACTTACAAAGATGCTTAGGAGACATCAATGGGGATCAAACTTATAATCTTTGATTTAGGAGAGCAACACATTACCACTGGGCCACCATGCGCATATAATGAGTTTCAAAATTGGAGAAAAGCTCAAGTATTCAGACAACTTATAAAGTTTGCCTTGAAGGTGTGAATGGGGGCTTGAACCCGTGATTTTCCTTTACGATACGACGCCCATGTAAACAAGGTTAAATACATCAAAATGTAGAGCAGTTGAAGACACTTGAGAAAATCCGGAAGACCCTAAATAAATACAGTTTACATACAAGAACACGTGGGTTACGAACGAGGAAATGTCGCAGGACGAGGCAGAACGTCAACTTTTTGGACGTTAAATCCAGCGGCTGATGGCTACATCCTCATCCAGGGGAACTAAGAATTCATTTCATTAATAAATTGATAACTAGTTAAACTAATTGTCAAGGGATGTTAGGGTTAGTTAAGTTAGATGTTAGGTTACTTTCTGTACAATTCTTAAATGCTGAGTTGAGTTGATCTGAGATCCTGATCTTATTGATGGTCCATCTATGTTGTTGGCCAGAAGTCTACGTGAGAACTACAGGATTAAAGATTCTCTGTGTGCACGTCTTAAACAAATTGCAGATCTGCAGTAGGTCCGGCACTTAAGGTTAAGTGCCAACCATTCTACCTGCCGAGAGAATTTACTGCTATTTGTCTGGCAGCTGTACACATCCCTCCCAGCTCCACCAACAGCAGGAGTGAGGCATGGAGGAACTCCACCAGCACACTTTTACACTACACACAAAGGAGCCTATAAAACCTGTGGTTAGCCTCACTGTTAAGAAAAATATTAATTTTTTTTTAAATAAATGAAATGAAAAATGAATGTTCCAAAGAAGAAAGGCCTCTTAAATATGAAAGTGACAAAAAGTAGTTCTTATGTTCTTAGAAGATGAACAGAAAGTGAAACATGTGGAAAAGTAATTGAAATATTCACAGTAAAACTAAAAATAAACCAAAAAAAACAGGATATGAAAGAGGACAAGTTTGTTTGGTAGAAGTGAAGCAAAGACAGGAGGAACAGCAGAGAAGCAAAGAGGAGAAGCTGGGAAAGCAGAAGTGCTCACGCTGACGGACATAGACGATAATGTGACCAGATGATGAGACAGACATGAAGAATCAAGACAAAAGCCCCAACCTCCTCCTTACCCGCCTCCAACACCTCTCCCAAAATTATTCTTTTTATCTGAATTTGGCTGACTTAAATTTTCCTGAAACCACAGTTGACATTAAATTGACATGAACTAAAGTGACTGAGGGACATGACTTGAGAAGTGGGAAACCAGGAGAGGTTTGGAAGGGAACAAAGGCAGAGCACTCACAACAATCTGCAGGACCTGTTGGTCCAGATATTTAGCCAGTGGTTGAAGTTCCAAACCCAGTGGGCACATTACAAATTCACAATGTTTGTCTACCGACCCTGGACTGAAGGAGATGTGCAGAAGGCCGTAGACAGGGGTTACACACCTGAAACAAGACCTTGAGAGAAGCAGAACAGAACTAACTAATCTCATGGCTAGATACAGAACGAAAGGTGTTGAAACAGAAAGAATTTACAGAAAAGATTTGGGTGCAGATTTGTGTTGTATATGCGGATACTGGAATTCAAACAATGATCAAAAAAACTTGATTTATGATTCTGTTCATTTAAGAGAGAGTGGCTGAATTAAATGGCAGAAAGAAAAATAAATACAGGACAATTGCAAATTGGCTTGGAATGAATCTCACAACACAAAAACCAGGAGTTTGTCACGTTTGACATGACCAACGACAGCCTGTATAAACAGCAACTTAAAAATGCTCTGTTACGAGGCCTGACACCAAAAATAAGCAGGTTTGTGACAAAACATATGGTGAATCATGGCACAGCGAGACTGAGAGATTTTATACAACATTGTAAACACGCAGAACAACATCTGACTAAAGATCAAAAATTGACAAAATATTTATGTGTTGGGCACGGTGGTGCAGTGGTTAGCACTATCGCCTCACAGCAAGACGGTTCGGGGTTCAAATCTCAGCTCTGGACTTTTTGTGTGGAGTTTGCATGTTCTCCATCATGAAATCCTCCCTGGTTTTCTCCCGCAGTCCGAAAACATGCTTGTTAGGTGAACTGAGCAATCTAACCTGACCATAGGTGTGAGTGCTTGTCTGTCTCTGTGTTAGCCCTGCGATAGGCTGGCGACCTATCCAGGGTGTAACCTGCCTCTCACCCCTTGACAGCTGGGATAGGCTCCAGCAGACCCCTGAGACCCAAATGTGGATAAAGCAGGTACAGAAGATGGATGGATATACGTGTTGGAAGATAATAAAGGGGAAGAAGAGACTGGGTTCTTTCAAACAGAATCACTACACAGAAGAAGAGGATGAAGAACAGGCAGGAGCAGAGGAAGATGTGGGGGCCAATGCGTGTGTGTTACCAGTGTGGTAAAGTTGGACACTGGGCACAAGACTGCAGAAGCAGGCTTGACAGACAAGAAGAGTGTGGAAAGACTGACAGTGATCAATCAGGAGGTCAGACGCAGACACACACAGTGATCAAAGAGGAGAACCACAACCCACAGAAACAATGAATTTGTCTGAACTAAGATGTGAAACCAGAAGAAATTTTGACTCTAAACAGACAGATTGTAACATTTTTGGGTGACTGCAGAGCCACAAAAACAGCACTCAGCACCGTGGAGGTGAAAGGCATCACTCACTCCACCCAACCTGTTTTTAACATGTTGACATCTGTGATCCACTCATGGGTCTGGGAACTGGAGTGATTGCTGGAGTGATTACTCTCCGCATACCAGTGATGTGTTGTGATATTCGAAGCTGGTGAGGTGCTGACGTCATCACAGATTTACAAACATATAAATCCTACAAACTACATTTAATTAAAAAAAAAAAAAAAAAAAAAAAAACTTTATTGTGTTCTTACATTCATACATTACAATAAAGTCCATCCGATGCTCCTTCTGAACAAAAGCATCGATAACTTGTTGGTAGAATTGTTCAATGTCTTCTTTTAGTTTTAAGTTTTTAAATATATAATTCTCCATTTTAAAAGTAAAGCCAGGCGAATAGAAAAAATAAATGACCACTTCTTGCAGCGTGCTGTCACTGAGTCTGCAGCTGCTGAATCGTAACAAGAATCCTTGGGATCACCAGCGCCCCCTTGTATGAGGCACGAGCCCTGCGGCCGCACCTATTAAATGCATCATCTAAACTATTACTTCATATTGGGAGAGGGAGCGATACGGTCTGAATACAGCATGTAAGGCAAAGTCAGCTGAGTGGTTGCGCAAACCAATGGTGAGGCACGGCCGGCTGGTGCCTCACTTCAGGTCTCGCCGTATTTGAACACCAGTAAATGTGGAAATTCTGCCATTTTAATAAAAAATAATGTAAAACTGGTGTGTCAACTGGACTGGAAGGTTTCCTTGAAAGCGTTTCGCCCTCTCTCCAGAGAGCTTCTTCAGTTCTAAGCTTGCTGGGGCAGAGCTTGAACATATAGCCCTGTGGACCATCAGCATGTTAATGGCCCTGGTGGTCACCTGAGAGTCGTTGGCAAGGTCGTTCACCTAGTTTCAGTTTGGGTGCTTCCCCCTTCCCTAGAGTGGTCTAACTTTGTAAAACTGGTAAAGTTAAAGGAAAAAAAAACTTTATCTTACAAATCACTATGTAAATACATCCATCCATCCATCCATCCATTTTCTTCCGCTTATCCGGGGTCGGGTCATGGGGGCAGCAGCCTAAGCAGGGAAGCCCAGACTTCCCTCTCCCCAGCTACTTCGTCTAGCTCTTCCGGGGGGATCCCGAGGCGTTCCCAGGCCAGCCGAGAGACATAGTTCCTCCAGCGTGTCCTGGGTCTTCCCGGGGGCCTCCTACTGCAGGGACGTGCCCTGAACACCTCACCAGGGAGGCNGGACGTGCCCTGAACACCTCACCAGGGAGGCGTCCGGGAGGCATCCTTACTAGGTGCCCGAGCCACCTCATCTGACTCCTCTCAATGCGGAGGAGCAGCGGCTCTACTCCGAGCTCCTCCCGGATGGCAGAGCTTCTCACCCTATCTCTAAGGGAGAGCCCAGCCACCCTGCGGAGGAAACTCATTTCGGCCGCTTGTACCCGCGATCTCGTTCTTTCGGTCACTACCCAGAGCTCATGACCATAGGTGAGGGTAGGAACAAAGATCGACCGGTAAATCGAGAGCTTCGCCTTTCGGCTCAGCTCTCTCTTCACCACAACGGACCGGTGCAGAGTCCGCATTACTGCGGACGCCGCACCGATCCGCCTGTCGATCTCCCGCTCCATTCTTCCCCC
>JABWDL010001622.1:0-11301 GCA_015343265.1 Pao palembangensis | reverse complement strand
CCCCGTCATCAATCATCTTTTGACATAAGGTGCCCCCTTCTATCTCTAATAAGAGTGTTTTTAAGGTGTGGAACATGGTTGTTAAAGAAAGGAGGGGACAGGCGGAATCGGCATACTGGCTCCAGCAAGAGCCGGTTTTACGGGGGACTAAGTTGGACCTTCCCAGCTGGATGGGGAAGACGATGGCCAGGAAAATGGCGACTGCTGGAATCGTCACACTGGGCCAGGTGGTGGCGCTGACAGGCCCTCAGATGGACGACCCCTCTGGCCTTGCTGCCCGGCTAGGATTATGTTCACTGAGGACCACAAAAACTGCTGGACAATTGGAAGGCGAAACTTTCGGGCCATGACCGTCTGCTGCTGATCTCATCCACAGACATGGTGGTGGGAGAAGAACCCTTTCCTGCCTTCTTCCTTGCACCAAATTTTAAAGACTGCTCCGGTCCCCTACTTAAGAACTCTTCTTTTACTTCACTACAAGACCCATCCGGAAAAATGATATCCAAAATGATGGTGAAGACCATAAACAGAGACTGAACCAGAGAGCTGACACACCATGGAGGAGATACCTGAACCTAGCTCCAGCCTGCGGACCACAGTGGAGGGCGCTGTACAAGCCTCCACTCTCCAAGAGACATGCTGACTCCACTGGAGAGTCCTCCACGGTATCCATCCATCCATCCATCCATCCATCTTCTTCCGCTTATCCGGGGTCGGGTCGTGGGGGCAACAGCCTAAGCAGGGAAGCCCAGACTTCCCTCTCCCCAGCCGCACTGCTCCTCCTGCATCCGAGGTTCGACTATCCGACGGACCCTCCTCTCCAGTACCCCTGAATAGACCTTGCCAGGGAGGCTGAGGAGTGTGATCCCCCTATAGTTGGAACACACCCTCCGGTCCCCCTTCTTAAAAAGAGGGACCACCACCCCAGTCTGCCAATCCAGTGGTACCTCCCCTGATGTCCACGCGACGTTGCAGAGTCATGTCAACCACGACAGCCCTACAACGTCCAGAGCCCGAAGGAACTCCGGACGGATCTCATCCACCCCCGGGGCCCTGCCACCGAGGAGTTTCTCAACAACCTCGGCTACTTCGACCCCGGAGATAAGAGAACCCGCCTCCGATTCCCCAGGCCCTGCTTCCTCACTGGAAGGCGTGTTGGTGGGATTGAGAAGGTCTTCGAAGTATTCCTTCCACCGATCCACAACGTCCCGAGTCGAGGTCAGCAGCACACCATCCCCACCGTACACAGTGTTGACAATGCACTGCTTCCCCCTCCTCAGGCGCCAGATGGTGGTCCAGAACCTTTTCGAAGCCGTCCGGAAGTCGTTTTCCATGGCCTCCCCGAACTCCTCCCACGCCCGGATCTTTGCCTTGGCGACCGCCGCAGCTGCACCCCGTTTGGCTCGCCGGTACCCGTCAGCTGCCTCGGGAGTCCCACAGGCCAAAAAGGCCCGGTACGACTCCTTCTTCAGCTTGACGGCATCCCTCACCACCGGTGTCCACCAGCGGGTTCGGGTGTTGCCGCCACGACAGGCACCGACCACCTTGCGGCCACAGCACCGGACAGCCGCCTCAACAATGGAGGCACGGAACATGGTCCACTCGGACTCAATGTCCCCCACCTCCTCCGAGACATGGGTGAAGCTCTCCCGGAGGTGGGAGTTGAAGCTCCTTCTGACAGGAGATTCTGCCAGGCGTTCCCAGCAGACCCTCACAATACGTTTGGGCCTGCCGGGCCTGTCCGGCATCCTCCCCCACCAACGAAGCCAACTCACCACCAGGTGGTGATCAGTTGACAGCTCCGCCCCTCTCTTCACCCGAGTGTCCAGAACATGCGGCCGCAAGTCCGAGGACATGACTACAAAGTCGATCATCGAACTGCGGCCCAGGGTGTCCTGGTGCCAAGTGCACATATGGACCCCGTTATGTCTGAACATGGTGTTCGTTATGGACAATCTGTGCTGAGCACAGAAGTCCAACAACAGAACACCACTCGGGTTCAGATCAGGGGGGCCATTCCTCCCAATCACGCCCCTCCAGGTCTCACTGTCACTGCCGACGTGAGCATTGAAGTCACCCAGGAGGACGAGGGAACCCCCAGAAGGAGCACTCTCTAGTACTCCCTCTAGGGACTCCAAAAAGGGTGGATACGCTGAACTGCTGTTGGGGCCGTAGGCACAAACAACAGTCAGGATCCGTCCCCCCACCCGAAGGCGGAGGGAGGCTATCCTCTCGCCCACCGGGGTAAACTCCAGCATACAGGCACTCAGCCGGGGGGCGACAAGAATCGCCACCCCTGCCCGCCGCCTCTCTCCGTCGGCAACTCCAGAGTGGAAGAGAGTCCAACCCCTCTCGAGAAGGCTGGTTCCAGAGCCCTTGCTATGCGTTGAGGTGAGGCCGACTATATCTAGTCGGAACTTCTCGACCTCACGCACCAGCTCAGGCTCCTTCCCCATCAGAGAGGTGACGTTCCACGTCCCTAGAGCTAGCTTCTGCAGCCGGGGATCGGACCGCCAAGGTCCCCGCCTTCGGCTGCCACCCAACTCACACAGCACCCGACCCCTTTGGCCCCTCCTGCAGGTGGTGAGCCCACTGGAAGAGGGTCCCATGTCGTTCCTTCGGGCTATGGCCGGCCGGACCCCATGGGCAAAGGCCCGGCCACCAGGCGCTCGCCAGCGTGCCCCACCCCCAGGCCTGGCTCCAGGAGGGGGCCCCGGTGACCCGCGTCCAGGCAAGGGAGACTTGGTACCAAATATTTCATTCATCATGAGGGGTTTTTGTGGGCTGCGCTTTGTCTGGTCCCTCACCTAGGACCTGTTTGCCATGGGAGGCCCTACCAGGGGCATAAAGCCCCAGACAACTGAGCTCCCAGGATCATAGGGACACGCAAACCCCTCCACCACGATAAGGTGGCAGCCCAGGAGGGGCCTCCACGGTATCTTTCCAGTCAACTCCTTTGTGTCAACTATTAATGAGATGTTTTTCAATTTTCAAGCTCTGCCCCAGCAAACTTAGAACTGAAGAAGCTCTCTGGAGAGAGGGCGAAACATTTTCAAGGAAACCTTTCAGTCCAGTTGACACAGAGAGATCTACTTTGGATAACCATGACCTGGATGAGTGAGAATCTACACAGACATTAATGAGACGGTGGAAGATAAGTGTCCTTTCTGTGACCACAGAGAGACAATTTTTCACTGTTTTTATGAATGTCAGCGTCTATCACCTTTGTTTTTATTCCTACAAGTGGTTTTTACAAAGTGTGGGGAACTTTTTAACAAGCAGTCTTTTATTCTTAGTTTTAGATACACACGTCATCAAAAGTGCCAGCTTTTAAACTTTTTTTAGGGCAGGCCAAGATGGCAGTGTACTTAAGCCACAAGAAGAAGATAGCGGAGGGGGTTAGTGTTGAACCAGTCACGGTGTGTGTCAATATGATCAAGTCCAGACTCCTCATTGATTTTAACTTTTACAAGGAAACTGGAGATCTGGACTTATTTGAGCAGGAGTGGTGTTTTAATCATGTTCTTTGTTCTCTGACGGATGATTCATCGCATTTTGGAGATGCACTCACGTAAATTATTTATTTATTTATGTATTTACATATTTATTCTGAATTTGAGTGTAATATGGATGATATGTGTTCATTGTAAAAACGGCAAGTAAAGCTTGTTTCAAAATTCAAATTCTCTCTCTCTCTGAGTGTGCGAGGTGGCTTGTGAGCGTGGAGCTGAGAGCGAATTTGAATCTTTATTCAAATTTCTTAAAAGTTTTCCTTTGGAAAACATTTTCTTTCTTGGGTGAGTGTGTGTATGAGTTGTGTCCTTTATTTCTTTTTTTGTTTGTTTGTTGTTTTGTTGGCTTAGGTTGTGTGTGAGTGTGTGTGCTTGGCCACGAGGCCACTTTTGTCTGGCGTAATGCCAGTTGTTGGGACTGCACCTGCGGAGTTTGAGAAGCTGACTCGCCGTCATGTGGTCAAACTCAACCCAGTGCAGTGCTTGGTGGAGGAGGCTGCTCTGGCAATAGGAGACGTTGTGGGGCATGAGAGCGTCAGGTCGGCGTCGCGGATGAACGGGGCGATTGTTTGCTTTCTGGATAGCACGGCTAAGGTTAGCGAGCTGGTGGAGAAGGGAGTAGTCATACAGGACACTTTCACCACCGTCTCCCCTCTCTCTAACCCGGCCACTAAAGTGATGATATCCAACGCACCCCCGTTCATAAAGAATGAGTCACTGGTGAAGGAGCTGTCCCGGTACGGGCAGCTGGTCTCCCCCATCAGGATGGTCTCATTGGGCTGCAAATCACCGAAGCTCAAACACGTCGTTTGTCACAGAAGACAGGTAATGATGATTCTGAAAGACAAAGAAAGTCACCTGAACCTGTCCTTCTCTCTAAACGTCGATGGATACAATTACATGGTGTTTGTGTCCTCGGAAAACATGAGGTGTTTTGGCTGTGGAGCGGAGGGACATCAGGTCCGTTCCTGCCCCGAGAAATGCGGAGCTCAATCGACTCAGCCTGCCGTGCTGCTACCACTGGCGGGGCTGCGAGTGAGGTTCTGCGGTCTTTTGCCCCTGCTGTGGCTGGCTCAGCCCCAGATTCAGCCACAGTGGTGGCTCATCCTGCCATTGTTGCGGAGCCGGTGGCTCCCGTTCCGATGGCGGCGCTCCATGGGGGAGCTCCCCCCACTGAGGAGCCGCCCTCGGTCGTGGAGGCCCCAGTTACCGTAGAAAATACTAGTGTGGGAGAGGTTCCCGAAATGTCGATCCACTCATCAGTGGAAGAACCTGCCTCGCGTTCTAGTAGTGAGAACGAACAGATGATAGATGATATTAAAATTGTTAGAAACAAGAAAAAAAAGGAAAAGAAGAGGGTCACACTTGAGGAAACGATTGAAGATATGTCTGAGGATGAATTATTGAAAATCTCAGAAAAAAGGAAAAACACGGACTTAGGGCAAAGAAATAAGTCAAAAAAGGCAAATAAAGAATTAATGGCGTCAATTGAGCCAGCAAGTGAACTTGCACAGTCTCAGGACAATGTTGGACCGGTTTACTCACTGACCCAAATTAAAACGTTCCTGGAGCAGACCAAAGGAGCCTGACTGCCGAATGTTGGAGAGTTTTTTCCTGACCTACTCTCCTTTGTCAGGTCAGCTCGGGCTCTAACTAGGAAGTCATCAGGGAAAAGCAGTGAGGAGCTTTTAAATGACCAGGAGATTTATCGTCGAAGAAAACTGGTCTTAAGGGTAAAAAATCAACTCATCAATGATGATGATGATGGCTTTTAGATTATTTTACCTTTTAATCAACGCTTTCACTGCTGATATTTATTTTTTATCAATGTGTGATTTTAATATCAGCACCCTAAATCTTAACGGAGCTAAGACTGATTTTAAAAGAGCTGCTGTTTTTAGACTGATGGACATTAAAAACATTGACATAATGCTCGTTCAAGAAACCCACAGCTGTCCAGACAATGACAGTGACTGGAGAAGAGCTTTTAATGGGGAGGTCATTTTAAGCCACAGGTCCAGTCTGAGCGGAGGGGTGGGAATTTTATTTGCTATAAGGTTCCTACCTGTCTCTTTTACTGTTGATGAAGTCATTCCTGGTGTTTTACTGAAAGTTAAAGCTGTTTTTGAAAATGTTAAATGTGTGTTTTTAAATGTGTATGCTCCCACCAACGTGGTGGACAGGGCAGCATTTCTAAACATTTTAAATGACTGTCTTAACAACTGCGACAACGATGGTTTTACCTTTCTAGGAGGGGATTTTAACTGCACAGAAAATCCATCACTGGATAGGAACCACCCTGAACCGCACCCTGGCTCATCCCACTCAGACAGATGACCAAAAGCCATGACCTGTCTGACGTGTGGAGGGTTTTTAACAGTCAACAGAGACAGTACACCTGGAGCCACTGCAAAGACAGGGTTTTATCGTCAGCCAGACTGGACCACTTTTATTGTTTTAGACACCAGCTTAACATTTTTAAAAGGTGTTTTATCCAGCCTGTGGGATTTAGTGACCATTACCTTGTCTCATGTTGTGTCTTTATTAAAAACATTCGTTTAAGGAGCGCCTATTGGCATTTTAACACTGCTCTTTTAAACGACCAGGCTTTTAAATCAGCTTTTAACTGTTTCTGGACATCCCACAGAGAGAGCAGGCCTGCCTTCACCAGCATCCAACAGTGGTGGGACTTCGGCAAGACCCAAATTAAACAACTGTGCCAACAGTACACCTGCGACGCCACTGCAGAGCTAACCCACTCTATGAAGGATCTGGAGACGCAAGTGGTAGAGCTTCAGGCTTTAGCTGACTCTACAGCAGATCAGGGGCTTTTAGACTCCCTAAAAGCAAAAGAATCGGCCATCGCCAACCTGCTAGGCATTGCAGCACAGGGAGCTCTGGTCAGGTCCCGCTTCCAAAACATCAAGCAGCTGGACGCCCCTTCTCAGTTCTTCTTTGGGCTAGAGCGAAAAAACGGACAAAGGAAGACCATTCGCTCTTTACGAACGGGTAGTGGCTCTGAAGTCTCAGCCTCGTCTGAGATCAGGAACTTTGCTGCCGGTTTCTACAGAAACCTCTTTAAGAGTGAGTGGACACATAGTCCCGTCCAGCAATGCCTCTTCGTCAGTGGTCTCCCTCAAGTCAGCACTGCTGACAACAGGGAACTGGCATCTGAGGTGACACTGCAGGAGCTCCACGCTGCCATCTTGAGTCTGAAAAGCGGCAGAGCTCCAGGAATAGATGGCCTCCCTGCTGCATTTTACAAGACTTTCTGGCCCATCATCGGAGAAGACCTGCTCCATGTAGTCCGCGACAGCTTTATGTCTGGCAGACTACCTCTGAGCTGCAGGAGGGCCGTCATCACCTTGCTGCCAAAGAAGGGGGACCTGCAGGAGCTTAAGAACTGGAGGCCGGTCTTCCTGCTGTGCACGGACTATAAGATCCTGTCTAAAGCTCTGGCCTTGAGGCTGAGGAAGGTGATGGCGTCAGTCATACACCCTGACCAGACGTACTGTGTGCCCAGCAGGCTCATAAGTGACAACATTCACTTAATTTGGGATGTTTTAGAGCTCTCCAGTTCATTGGGATTACAAACTGGCCTGATTTCAATAGACCAGGAAAAGGCTTTCGACCGGGTTGAACACCAATACTTATGGCAGACTCTGGCTGCCTTTGGGTTCAACCCAGGCTTCGTGGCCAAGATCCGGGTGCTCTACAGCGGCGCAAGTCTACCACAAGTGTCTTAAAAATTAATGGTGGTTTAAGTGCACCTTTTGAAATCGAGAGGGGTGTGAGACAGGGCTGCTCTCTCTCTGGGATGCTGTACTCCTTAGCCATCGAGCCTCTGCTCCACAGGTTATGGAACAAACTCAAAGGTGTGTGTTTCCCCCAGTGTGCTGTGCCTGTCAAACTATCTGCGTAATGATCCTAATGATCTTATTGTTTTGACAAACTCACAGACTGACATCGACATTTTAACTGACACTGTGAATGTTTTTGGTTCCATCTCTTCCGCCAAGGTAAACTGGGGGAAGAGCGAGGCTCTGATGGTTGGAGAGGGGCTGGAGAATCGACTTAGGCTGCCTGGTGGTCTAACTTGGAAGAACGGTGGGGTAAGATATCTGGGTATCTTCCTTGGAGATGAAACTTTTAAATTGAAAAACTGGGAGAAGCTCCTTGAAATGGTCAAAAGTCGCCTTGACAAATGGCGATGGCTTCTCCCAAAAATGTCCTATAGAGGCCGGATTTTAATTGCAAACAACCTGGTATCATCCTCCCTCTGGCACCGGCTGACCTGTGTCCATCCTCCAGCCTCTCTCCTGTCACAAATTCAAAGGGTTTTAGTTGATTTTATCTGGGACAAGTTACACTGGGTCCCACAGAGTGTCCTGTTCCTCCCCAAAGAAGAAAGAGGACAGGGCCTTGTACACTTGGTCAGCAGGAGCGCCACCTTTCGCCTCCAGTTCCTTCAGCGTTTCCTGACTGGCCCGACAGATATTCCATGGAGACCCCTGTCCCGCTGCATTCTGCAGCGTTTTTACAGCCTGGGCATAGATTTTAACCTGTTTTTAATGAAAACACAACTAATGAACATCTCTTCCTTGCCTGATTTTTATAAGAGTGTTTTTAAGGCCTGGACTCTTTTAAAAAAAGAAAGGACAGACCAGGCAGAATCCCTTCACTGGTTGCTCCAGGAGCCGGTTCTGTGGGGAACCCGGTTGGACCTTCCCAGCTGGGCAGGAGAGAACTTGCTGACCCGTCTCCAGACCGCAAAGATCACCTCGCTGGGCCAGGTGGTGGAGGAGACAGGGCCCAATCTTGAAAACCCCGGAGGACTGACTGCTCGGCTGGGACTGAAGTCAGAAAGGGTTGTCGGAAAGCTCCTGGAGCACTGGAAGAGGAGACTAACTGAGCAGGATCTCCTGCTTTTAAACTCTCCACAGACTCCAACCGAAGAAGACCCTTTTCCCGCTATCCTCTTGGCACCAGATCTCAAAAGCTGTTCGGGGCCTTTGTTGGACAACCCACATCCCGTTTCACTGGACAGCGCCACTGGGAAAACATTATACAAGCTATTGGTAAAAGCAATAAACCGGGACAGATTACACAACAGACACGACACCCCATGGAGAGAATATCTGGATCTACCTCCGTCATGCAAACCAGAATGGAGGTTTTACAAACCTCTGCTCTCAAAGAGACACGCGGACCTCCACTGGAGAGTTCTCCATGGAGCAGTGGCAGTGAACACTTTCTTGTCCACTATCAACACAGCAGCAGACAGCGCCTGTCCTTTCTGTGGAGAAAGAGAGACTGTTTTTCACTGCTTTTATGAGTGTCACCACCTTTTACCTCTGTTCCGGTTCTTACAGACAGTTTTTAACAATTGTGGAGAGTTTTTTAGCAAAGTTTTTATTTTTGGGTTTAAATACAGTCACAAATGCAAGCATAAATGCCAGCTTTTAAACTTTATTTTAGGGCAGGCAAAGATGGCGGTCTATTTTAGCAGAAGACAAAAGACCAACGGCGGGGTCGAGGTTGAACCGGTCAAAATCTGTGTGAAAATGATTCAAGCCAGACTACTGATCGATTTTAACTTTTATCATAGAAACAACAACCTAGATCACTTCCACCAGGTTTGGGGTTTTAAACAGGTCCTCTGCAAAATTGTAGACAACTCCTTACAGTACGGAGACGTCCTCTTACAAACGTAAAGGTTTGCATGTATATTTCTTCTATTTTATTTTTTCTATTTATTTATTTATTTATTCACTTGTTTATCTATCTATAATTTATCATATCTTCTGTTTCTACCTTGACTTTGTTTGAGAAAAACGGGAAATAAAGTCCTTTAAAAATCAAAATCTCTCTCTCTCTGAGTGAGGTGACGTGTGAGTGTGGAGCTGAGAGCGACTTGGATTGTCAGATCGAGTCAAAGCACATAAATCTATTTTTTTTCTATCTTCATTTTGGGTGTTTGTACTCTGGGTGAATCACTTTATTCTTTTGGGTTAAAATAAAAGGGTTTTTAGTGAGTGAGTGTGTCTTTTTGTTTCCGGGTGAGCGGCGTGCTCCTAGCGCGATGCCCACAGCAGACGCTGCCACCGCCAAGTTTGAGAGTTTGACTCGTTATGCGATCAAACTCAGCCCGGCGGTGCAGTGCTCGGTGGAGGAAGCGGGTCTGGCGGTAGGGGCGGTGGTTGGCTACAGCAGCGTCAGGTCTGCGTCCCGAATGAATGGAGCCAATGTTATGTTTCTCAACTCGACAGCCAAAGTTAGCGAGGTGGTTGAGAAGGGAGTCGTAATCAGCGACACATTCACTCCAGTCTCCCCACTCGTAAACCCAGCAGCCAAGCTGATCATATCAAATGTGCCTCCATTCGTTCCAAACGACATGCTAGCAGCTGAGCTGTCACGGTTTGGGCAACTGGTGTCACCCATTAAAATGTTGTCACTTGGGTGTAAGTCAGACAAACTTAAATACGTTGTGTGTCACAGGAGGCAGGTTTTCATGATTTTAAAAGACCGCGGTAGCGAGCTGAACCTGTCCTTCACGTTTAAAATCGAAGGCTTCAATTATATGGTTTTTGCCACGTCAGGGGTGATGAAGTGTTGTGGATGTGGGGTGGAGGGACATCTCATCCGCTCCTGCCCGGAGAGGAGCGAGGGGCTGCGTCCCTCCGCGCCCGAGCCCGCACCGTTGGTGGTGGGAAAAGGGGAGCCGCCTGGGACTGTTCCGGTCCCGGTGCGGTCTGCTCCGGGGGCCTTTGAGGAGGTTGCTGTTCCTGTTCAGGAGGGAGTCTCCACTGCAGACGCCCCCCCGGTAACAACGACTCCAGCGGTCCCGGTAATAGAATAGAATAGAATAGAATAGAAATACTTTATTAATCCCAGACATGGGAAATTGACTTGTCCCAGCTAGTATTAACATATTTACAACATATACAATGCAATAAATAATTATGACAATGTGCCACGTGAAAGTAATACTGGAGCACATCACAGCACCAGGGCTGTGAGTCTCCGTCAGACGGACTTATTGAACAGGGTTATTGCACTGGGCAGGAAAGATTTCCTGTATCTGTCTTTGTGGCAACGGAGCTGAATCAGTCTGTTTGAGAAGGAGCTCCGCTGCCTGTCCAGGAGTGGGTGGAGAGGGTGGTCCGGGTTATCCAGGATAGCTAACAGTTTGTTTAGCATCCTCCTCTCCACCACAGCTTCCAGGGTGTTCGGTTTGCAGCCAATCACAGAGCCAGCCTTTCTGATCAGCTTGTTCAGTCTGTTGGTGTTGCTGGCTCCGATGTTGCCTCTCCAGCAGACCACAGCGTAGAACAGTGCACTGGCAACAACAGACTGGTAGAAGATGTCCAACATCTTACTGCACACGCCAAAGGATCTCAGCTTCCTCAGGAAGTAGAGTCTGCTCATCCCCTTCTTGTACACAGCCTCGGTGTTGGTCTTCCAGTTCAGTTTGCTGTCTATGTGCACGCCCAGGTACCTGTAGTCCTCCACCACCTCGATGTCGATGAAGTCGATCACCATCTCCCTGGTCTTGGCCACGTTCAGCAGCAGGTGGTTCCTCCCAGACCACTCCACAAAGTCACTCACCAGTGTTCTGTACTCCTCCTCCTGTCCACCACCGACCACTGCAGAGTCATCAGAGAACTTCTGCAAGTGGGCCGACTCAGAGTTGTACTGAAAGTCTGAGGTGTACAGGGTGAACAGGAATGGAGACAGCACAGTCCCCTGCGGTGCTCCCACGTCACTCACCACCACATCAGACAGAGCA
>JABWDL010000166.1:0-18213 GCA_015343265.1 Pao palembangensis | reverse complement strand
AGACACCGAGACGTGTCCAGGCTAAAACCTGAGTCTTTGGAGACGATTCGTATCCACATTCTTCAATAAACCAATAAAATTCATTTGTTTTTGTTGTCAGTGATCACTCACAGTTCACCCATCACTCGTTCCGGGTGAACCCTGAGATATTCACACATGTTCTGGTAAACTTTAACGCTCACACATGTCTGGAAGTCCTGGTTCAGTCCTGTGGAGCCTGAACAGACCTCAGACGAGGGAACAAACGACAGAATCAAACTCTCCTGATTCAGACTGTTTCCTGTTTATGGAACAGCAGGAAGTCGCAGATCTGAAGGTAAAGATGAGGCAGATACATCCGACACAGACGTGCTGAGAGGTTCCAGAGGAGCCGTCTCACTGTTGGGAGATCTGATGTCTCCTGAAGGGATCCAGAACATGACCTGTGACATCATGACCTTCACCACACCCACACCCACCACCCACACCGACATGATGAAAAGCAGCAGAGGAGTCTGACCTCGGGCGGCTCAGCAGGCATCTGCTCCTGTGAGTGCTGCTGGTTTTACTGGAGCGGATCCAGTTCCTGTGCTGCCAACACGAACGTGGATGGAAACAGAGCTGCTGTGACATCGCGCAGGTCCGTCAGGTCAGTGGTTGCACCTGTTCCAGCACCTTCTCGGTGTTTGCTGCCCGATTTCTGACTTCACTCTGACAGTTACCCACAGAAAGGTCTTTATCCTCTGATCACACTGATTTTATCCTGCTTTATCTCATGATGGCATCTTCCAGCAGACGTCTGCTGCTGATGTAATAATAATTTACCCAGGAAAGTAAATAACAATAATTGTTAAAATGCTGGATGTGAGCCTGTAAAGGTTTTTATCTGTAGGTTTTACAGATACTTGATGATTTTGACCACCTCAGTTGTAAACATCTGACAGTGGCACTCATTTTCTTACATTTTTTTATTGAATTTACTTTATATAATTGCTGCTGAAACAGATTTTTTTCATTTATGCTGTTTTTCCCCATTTTACAGAGAAAAAGGATTTAAAAAAAAAGGTCGTGGAACAACCATCGTTGTTTGGTCATTAATCTGACCAGTAGGGGGCACTCTCGCCACCCTGATCAGGAGGTGTTATATATTTTTTATATCTTTTTTAAATATATAAATAAGGTTTTCAAGTTTGATTACAAATGATCAGATAAATATAGTCAAAATGTGTTTTTAGATCTTAGATTCTCTTAAAGTATCAATGAGTCTTTGTTTAAAGTCGCATAAAACATCCCGCAAACTAAAGTGTAGATGAATCCAGGTGTGGTTACCTGTCAGATCTGGTGTCTTTCCAGGTGATGAGATGTTCCTGAACGCCTCCTCACCTAACGGTTCCCTGCTGACAGGGGGCGGTGTGGCCGAGAACAAAGACAGCTTTGTTACTGCTCTCACCAAGAACATCGTGGCCATGCTGGTGTGGCTGGTCCTCAGCATCATCAACAGCAGCATGGTGTACACCTTCCTCCAGCACAGGTACACAGCTCACCTTCACACCAGCCTGTATCACCGTGGCGATGACTCCAGGAGAAACCAGCCGTCTCTGCTTCCAGCCAGTTCTACGAGAACCCGCGCTACATCATGTTCATCTACATGGTGATCAACGACGCTCTGCAGCTCAGCCTGGTCACGGCGCTCTACGTGCTCAGCTACATCTTCAGGATGATCCACGCCTCCGTCTGCTGCTGCCTGGTGATTCTGAGCCTGACGAGGACCGAGCGCTCAGCCCTGAGGAACACCGGGCGACGGATCTGATTGACCTCTGCTGTCTTTCCTTCAGATCATGATGGCTGTGCTCACCACCCGCTCCACCCCGCTCATCCTGGCTGGCATGGCAGTGGAGCGCTACATCTCCATCTGCTTCCCTCTGCACTACAGCCAGATGTGCACCACCTCCCGCACCCTCCTGCTGATCGGCTGCATCCTGCTGCTCGCCATCGCGCCGCCCGTCTCCGATCTGCTCATCACCGTCGTTCACGAGCCCCCCCCATTCTTCCACGGCAGCATCTTTTGCGACCACCCGCTCCTCTTCCGCCACCGCTCCATCTACTACAAGAACTGTGTGTTTGACGGCGTCTACCTGTCCTTCGTGGCTCTGGCGCTGCTCTACACCTACTGTAAGATCATGCTGACGGCGCACGCGGCCTCGGCGGGCTTGGCCTCCATAAAGAGGGCCAGGAACACGGTGCTGCTCCACGGGGTGCAGGTGGGTGCTTGTCTCCTTCACGCCTGGGTTGAGACGCTGATGTTTTGGAACTTCCTGTTCTGTTCCAGCTGCTGCTCTGCATGCTGGCCTTCGTGGTTCCGTCCCTCCAGGCGGCGCTCATCTCCCTCTTCCCCCACCTGGGTCTGGAAATCCGGTACATCTTCTTTCTGGTCGTCTACATCATCCCTCGTTTCATGAGCCCGGTCGTTTACGGCTTCCGGGATGAGCAGTTCTGTAAGTACTGGAGCCGCTACCTGGCCTGCTGCGCTGCCAACCGGGTCAGACCACTGAAGGTGAACCTGTAGGTGAAAGTACAGACAACTGTTGCCATGGTGATGAGCATGCTGCAGTCTGACTGACACTGATTGAAAGAATTCTAACTAAATCATCATTTTATTAACAAACAGCAGGTTTATATATGAAGATCAGAACCAGAAGAGTTCCAGAATCAATGATCCACATCCAAAATCTGGATTCATTCTTATTTTTTTAAATACTCTACTCTCATGCAAATATCTTATTAATGCTGAAAAACCTGTTAAAATTATTGAAGAAAGAAAATGTTTTCATTTTATTCTTCAATAAAGATATTCTGACATTTTAATTCCTGGCATCATATTTTGTTTATTCTTGAATAAAACATACTGTAAAATGCTGCGAAGGTCACACTAACTGGGTAGCTGCTGTATATAAATAAATAAATGAATATTGCACATTTGCTCGCCTGTCCAGTCTGAAATCTGTGATCAAGAAAAAGTCACAAAAGGTTCGTCAGCTCATGGGTGCAGAGCAGCTTCTGGCCGCTAGAGGGGAGTATCATCATGCCTATTCGCTTTTATTTAAACTAAACCAGTTCAACAAAGTCTTGTGTCAGTAATTTGTTTTTCAGACTTGAACATTTTTGGTATGTGAATGAAATGACGTTATTCGACCGAGATGTGCAGAATTAAGGCTAAAATACTCCAATATGGGACTGACCCGACTGGCTTGGATGAGTCTTTACAGTTTACTTTCAAATGCGCATTTATTTTTTTCACATATTTGTGATTGTGGGCACTGTTATGTCGCACAAGATGTTTGAAATTCCATCAATTAAAATTGTGTTAAAATTAAAGCTGTTTCATTAAAGCGTCCGCTAAATGACTTAACCTCAATGTCAGTCTGGATCTGAGAAATCATGGAGTCGACTGAAAGTCATTATCGCCTGAGCAGTCAGATCAGAATATTGATCCCGTTGGAGACTCGTATCCTGTTCCGGAAGATGACGGAAAGAGCCGAGGTATGCCGAAGACAGAAGAGTGAGCTTCGGATGGAGAGCTGCTCTCTCCTCACTGAGGAGTCTTTTCTCTGCAGTGATTTTACGCAAAGTTTGGATCTGACTAAACTGAAGAAGAATATTTTTTAAAAGCAGTTTTCGAAAGAGCAACAAATTGAACAGATGCGTCATGGGATGAATCCGACACGTGAGGATGAAGAAAAGAGCCGCGTAAGTGCGATGGTCCTTCTGTCGTTTCCCACAGTCAAACCTCCTCACAGTTTAGCTTCTCTCCTTCTCCTTCGGCAAATGGAGGATTATTCGTTGGCTGTGATGTTTGTTGTTATAAACTTTATTTATGGATGCGGGACTTCACATTTCCGATTGAATCCAATTTAAATGAGCAACAATCAGAGTCTAGTTTAGAGCTGGAGTCGGATTTAAGGTCAGGAGCTTGAAATCGGAACTTTGAAATGAAAATCGGAAACGTTTAAATGTTAAACGTTAGAATTCCGCATAGAATTAATTTAATTAATTTTAATTTAAAGATATAATTTTAAATGAGATATAATGTTAAAGTTTATAATGAGGTAAATTCTTTTAATCCAGAGTTTCGTGTTTAGAGAATCGTCCAGATATAAATGAAGCCAATTCTACTGAAAATGGTGCCACCGTTCTGGAGCCGGAGAACGGTTTTATTTCTGTATCTGCATCACATTTTGGTTTTATTTCTGAATCCAAACCTGAGCGCGGCAGAATCGGATTAAAGCGCAGCGGGATCGGATGGCTGAGGTCCATTAAGGACCATTAGGTGAACACCTGAGCTCATTTCCTGCAGGAATCACAGCGAGATTTCATTACAGCCCTTCAACCGCTTTACTGCTGCTCCCAACCCACCAATCAGCGCTCAGGAGGTTCACGGCAGGGGGCGTGGCTCGGAGCACAGCAGCCAATCCAGACAGCTCAGCATCAGGCGGAGCAAAGTATGAAAACGGAGGTCTGTTGTTGAACAGGCAGGTGAGGAATTTAAGGAAAAGTTCTCCGACCTCGATCCACATCCCTTGGTTAAGGTCTCTTGTTGCTAGGCAACCGCACCAAACGGGAGTGATGCTGTTAAAATGTAAAGGTGTTTGAGGCAGCATGTTGAGACCCAACTCCGAGTGATGGCTTCATCAGGGAAGAGTCAGTGTTGATTACACCGCAACCTTACTCACAGCCTCGTAACCAGGGTGACTAGAGGAAAACGCTTGTTTCCAGTGCGTTCCCGCCAGCTTCCTGTCCCTCCCTCTCTCCAGGTGTAGCCTTCAGTGATGGACCTTCATCCTGCGTCATCACTCTTTACCTTCTGACGGTGCTGCTTTTGTTGTTTCATGAACGGTGACACAAATTCCAGTGTAGAAGTTGCTGCGGTTGCTGGAACTTGTTCCCATTTTGGAATGTTTGTCTCTACCCTCGTCTCGCTTGTCCGTGCGCAGTAACCATGGTGACGGAGAGCGTACCTAGCTGGATCCGCCAGGACTGCGAGGAGGCTCTGGTTCACGTGAACGTGGGAGGCCTGAGGGAGAGCCTCTGCTCCAGCACGCTGAAGAAATTCCCAGATACCAGGCTGGGAAGACTGCTGGCGTGTGACTCCGAGCAGGACATCCTGCAGGTAGGTCTCCAGGTCTGGATCCGCCCCCAGCCGCTGCTGATTCTCCTCCATCGTGCAGGTGTGCGATGACTACGACGTGCAGCAGAGGGAGTTTTATTTCGATCGGAATCCTGGCCTCTTCCGGTACGTCCTCCAGTTCTATCAGACGGGAAAACTTCACATCATGGAGGAAGCGTGCGTCTTCTCCTTCAGGTCTGACCTGTCCATCATCACCTCATCATCACCTGCTTACTTCCTGGTCTTTGCTCTCCGCTTGTGTGTTGCTCATGTGTGTTGCTGAAGATGCTCCAGCTTTAGCCGTGACCCAAGGTGGAGCTGATGTAGCTCATCAGCCTCAAGGTCCAAGGTCACCGGGGTCAAACGGGCCAGGCTGCAAACGCAAACGTGCTGCTTGTGAAAACGCGCCTGTTTCCTGTTCAGATGAAGCAGATCTGACTTTTCTGCACAGTCAAGAGATCGAGTATTGGGGCATCAATGAGTTCTTCCTGGACAGTTGCTGTAGTTACCGTTACCATGACCGCAAGCTGGAGAGCGCACGCCGCCGCAGCTGGGACGACGAGAGCGACGCCAGCAGCGTCGACACGTCCGTGGACGAGATTTCGGATCTGAACAAGTAGGTAAAAGGGCTCGTCTCTCCTGGGTTCTGCCGCTCTGGCTCATCGCCGCTGCCGCCGTCACAGAGACATGCAGCACTTCCAGGAAGTCCGCTACGGGAGCGTCAGGAAGTGCCTGTGGCTGACGCTGGAGAACCCGGGCTACTCCATCCCCAGCAAGCTCTTCAGCCTGCTCTCCATCGGCGTGGTGCTCACATCCATCGCCACCATGTGCATCAACAGCATCCCTGAGTATCAGGTGGGCGGAGCCTCCAGCTGAGGGAGTTTGGTGGAGTGCTGCCACCTGCTGGTGATTCTCCGCTTCACACGTACAAACAGCAGATTTGCGGTTAAAAATAAAACATTTTGTTGTCCAGACTTTTGATGAGGAAGGGAAGTTGGTGGAGGACCCGACCACGCGGGTTCTGGAGGTGTTCTGCTCCTGCTGGTTCACCTTTGAGGTGAGAAATGCGAACTAGAAGATGCTGGCGAGCTGAAGGAAGATGCTGATGAATGTTTTCATCTTTGAGGTGGTGGCGCGGCTGCTGCTGGCACCCAACAGGAAGAAGTTCTTTCATCAGCCTCTGAACATCATCGACATGGTCTCCGTGATCCCCATCTACATCACCCTGACCTTTGACCTGACCGTGGGCTCAGAGTCTGACCTGGGAGACCTGGGTCGACTCATACAGGTTCTGTCTGTTTAGGGTTCTGGACCAGCTGCTGCACAGCTGACTCTTACCGTTTTTAAACCGTACAGTGTTTTGAGTCTTAAAGATTTACAGTATTGTTAAAAAGAACCCAGTAACTGCAACGAAAACCAACCCGTCAGCATGTTGCTGCCTGGTTCTGGTCCGTCTGCTGCCTGAGCCCACGTTTGCTGCCTCTTCCTCCCTCAGGTCTTCAGGTTGATGAGGATCTTCAGAGTGTTGAAGTTGGCCCGACACTCGACTGGACTGCGCTCGCTGGGAGCGACGCTGCGGGTAAGAGGACGAACACGCACGTACACACACACAAACACCCGTCTGATCTCCTGCGTCAGTATTCGTACAGACTGAGTAAATTAGTCTAAATGCTTCCTACGCTGGCTGTAAATTAGCCTAAATGCTTGCGCTAGCTAGCATTTAGGCTAGCAGCAGCCCTAAATGCGTTGCTCTCTTCGCTCCCCTGAGCGTGCTGCTGGATCTGATGCTCTTCTTCCTCACTTCCTCAGTATTTGATGCGATGATCCTGAGATCTGGGCAGCAGCTCAGGTTTCAGGCTCATCCATCACAACCGGGGAGAGCGCTTTCAGAACAGGTAAGTCAGCAGGATGAGGAGCTTGAATGAGGCCCGATGGTCCTCTGGGTTTCCATCCATCCTGTTTACCTTCAGCAGCACTTTAGTGGATGCTCTGCATTCGTGAGCAGCATCAGAAGCTGAAACACTCAGAGCAATTTGGTGCCTGTCCTGCATTCCAACTAGACTAAAAGCTACAAGATGGGACATTTACACAGCCTGAGCTCCGGTTCTCCGGGACACAGTTGAGAAACGTTCACCTTCCAGCTCAGAAACAGAAAGTTTCTCATTGGTAGCATTCTGGACACGTCAGTCCCACTCAGGGGACATCAGCAACCAACCTGTCCACCTTGTGTCCACAGCACAGCTACCGGGAGGTGGGAATCCTGCTGCTCTACCTCGCTGTGGGCGTGTCCGTCTTCTCCGGCTTCGCTTACACGGCTGAATACGAGGAGGTAGGGTTGGAACCTTCTGCAGCCCTGGTTCAAGCAGGTCCATGTTTGGAAAGTTCTGGTCCTGCTGGACGAGATGAAGCCAAACAACAGCGACATTCACGTTCCGTTCTGCTTTTAAAGAAAGGTCAAAGGTCAGCTTGTCGCTGTTTCCAGGATGTGGGTCTGGACACCATCCCAGCCTGCTGGTGGTGGGGGACGGTGAGCATGACCACGGTGGGCTACGGAGACGTGGTGCCCGTGACGGTGGCGGGGAAGCTGGCTGCCAGCGGCTGCATCCTGGGCGGGACCCTGGTGGTGGCGCTGCCCATCACCATCATCTTCAACAAGTTCTCCCACTTCTACCGCAGACAGAAAGCCCTGGAGGCCTCGGTGAGGAACAACAACGGAGGGCGGAGCCAGACCGGCCAGGACAGGGGGGAGGGGTCAGAGGGGGACAGCCCACGTCTGGACCACGAAGGTGAGGGAGGCGTGGTTAACTGCAGCTACGTGGAGCACACATCCTCCCCGTCAGCACCGAAGGGTGGGGAACCACGCCGGCCGGAACCCAACGCAGGTCCCGGACCCGCCTGGACGCCAGCGGTCCGGTCACGTCTTCCATGAGGCGGCGTGTAGCTCGCGGATGTAGCGCAGGTCTGCAGGCGCTCCTGTGACATCAGCAGATCCTCCCCTCCAAGCTCCTCCCAGGAACGAAAACCAGTCACGGACTTTGAGACTGTGTGGACTTTGTTGCATGTTTTCCTCATTTCCATGTAATTACCTCATATCATTATAGTTGCAGCACATTTTGAGGACTATTTAAGGACGGCTGCTGTGTTAAAAGGCAGAAACTAATGAAGTGTGTGAGCAGCAAGCAGGAAACGGAGCTGGGAGCTTCTGGAAGAACTCAGGAGGCTCCATCACGCTGTGGTTTCCTGTGTGGATGGGCAGAAGGTTAGAAAGAAGATTATCATGAATGTGTGTCAGAGTCAGAGGACCAACCCCCGATGATGGATCACAACCACCATCGTCACCATCATCATCACAACCACCATCATCATCATCACAACTACCATCACCACCATCACCACAACCACCATCACAATCACCACCACCACCATCATCACCACCACCACCACCACCGCTGTCGTCGTTCACCTTCCTGAAATCCTCCTGATCAATCTAATAAAATGAATGATGTCACCATCCAGGCCTGAAGCTTCTGTCAATAATGAGGCAAAAATGTACTTAATGTTTTTATTAAGACGAGTTTAAAAGCAGATGAGACAGGTGGAGACGTCAGCAGCAACAGCAGCCCCCACCAGAGAGACGCAGACCTCAACACGTGGGGAAAAATCAGGGCTGGGGCCAGGTTCAGGGTCAGGGCCAGAGTCAGGGCTGGGGCCAGGTTCAGGGTCGGGGGCAGGGTCGGGGCCAGGGCTGGGGCCAGGTTCAGGGTTGGGGCGAGGGCTTGGGTCAGGTTCAGGGCCATGGTCGGGGCCAGGTTCAGGGTCGGGGCCAGAGTCAGGGCTGGGGCCAGGTTCAGGGTCGGGGGCAGGGTCGGGGCCAGGGCTGGGGCAGGTCCAGGGCCAGTGTCAGGTTTAGGGTAGGGGACAGGTTTAGGGCCAGGGCCAGGGCTTGGGTCAGGTTCAGGGCCAGGGTCAGGTTCAGGGCCAGGGTCAGGACCAGGACCAGGGTCATGTATCACAGTAAAAACAAGCCAAACAGGCAGGAAGAGGAAGACACTGAGGATCAAAGCAGAGAGCATCTCTGTATCAGCAGGACTTTCTGATCCTGAGCTAATCTGAGCCTGATCAGGAACTGGTCTCTGATCCTGAGCTAATCTGAGCCTGATGGTTCAGATTATCTCCAGGGATTACCACGTTTTAGAATAATCAGTTTTTAACAGTTTCTGCATTAAAAATGTTTGAACTCATAAAAAACCTTTTTTGTTGTAACAGGAGAGAAAGAGCAGCAGCAGGCTGAAGCTGGGGAGAACGCAGCCGTTTGTTCTTCGTCTGTAATAAATTAATCCAGCAGTTCCGAACCCTTCGAATCATCAGATCAAGAATATAGAAAAATAATCTGTGCTGACTAATATATACAGACCTGAGTATGTACATCCTCACCTTTACTGTACAGTCCTGAGAAGCTGGTTTTCACCAGAACGTCAAATACAAAAACTGGCTTTGACTTCCTGTCTGCGGCAGACGCGAGGACGTGTTGATGCGAGCAGAGCGGAGCATCTCCTCCTCCAGAGGAGTCATGTGACACCAGCGTTTCCAGCGGTTACGGCCTCTGCTGAGACCCGGACTCAGAGAGAGAGAGAGAGAGAGAGAGAGAGAGAGAGAGACAGAGACAGAGACAGAGAGAGAGAGAGAGAGAGAGAGAGAGAGAGGAGTAGCTACAACCAGAAGATCAGCTGATGGAGAGGAACCAGACCAGGAGGAACCTCTGCTCAACCAGAAGATCAGCTGATGGAGAGGAACCAGACCAGGAGGAACCTCTGCTCATTAAGACAGAAAAAGCAGTTGAAGAAGACAGAGAGGGAACATGGCTCAGGAAGGGTTCTGGGTTGTCTCAAGTCCTCCCAGGTGTCCAGACCTCAGCACTCCGATGACCATCAGGCAGGAACCTTGTGCTTCCTGCTCTCAGAACCTCTGCTGCTGGCGTTTCTTGGCCTCGATGGCCTCCAGGATGGGCTTCCTCTTGGCCTGGTACCTCTGGCGCACCTCCTCGATCTCCTGCTCCATCTGTGGGTCCAGGGAGGCCAGACGGAGATGGAGCTCCTCCACCGACCAGGTGCTCACCTGCAGAGACCACACCTTTACTGAAGCGATCACAGAGCTCCTGACCAATCAGCTGGCTGCTACACCACTTCCTGCTCTGTGGACCATGTGACCCTCAGCATCTGCTGGATCTGGCTGGGGCTCCTCCTGAGCTGCATATGTCCTTCCTGTGAGTGGGGCTGCTGGTGCTGCTCCAGCTTTAGCTCTTCCCCGAGGGATTCCTGCTGGGAAGAGCTGGGAATTCCCCCCCAGCTCTTCCCAGCAGCTCTCCAGCTCCAGCTATTAGCACCACGATCGATGCGGCTAAAATAGCAGCGAGGACAGAGAGAGAGCACGGTCCTGCAGAACCCCAGGAACCCAGAAAGACCAGGAACCAGGAACCCAGAAAGACTAGGAACCAGGAACCCAGAAAGACCAGGAACCAGGAACCCAGAAAGACCAGGAACCAGGAACCCAGAAACAGGCCCGGCTGGATTCTGCGCTGGTCAGAGGCTGAGCCCGCGGACGTTAGAGCTCATTCCAGCAGCAGGAAGCTGCTGAGATATCAACATCTTAACGTTGAGCAGAAAAAATGATGCAAACGCATTTTTTACTCCTGGAGAAGAAAAAAACACTTCACATCATTAAATATTGAATATTTACATCTGACAGGAGAGCTTGCCTCTCTCTCTCACACACACACACACACTCACTCATAAATATAATATAAAGCTTCTCTGCAAACCTGAGTAAAAGCATGGAGGGTTCAATACCTGAAGACTGGTCTTTGACCTTCTGTCACTGCATCACCAAAAACCTGTCCTTTGGCACCAAAGTGTGTTTTTGTTTTAATCTAAAGCTAAATTCTAATCATGGCTCAATGGGGCTTCTTTAATTTACTGCTGAATCTATTAAAAGAAACACACACACACACACACCTAGTCTGAGAAGGCAGGAGGAGGAGGGGACATCTGAGAAAGGAGGGAAGTTAGCGTGAAAGAAGAAAACCAATAAAGGAAGAATAAAAATAGAGAAGTGGGGAGAGAGCATTGATGGAGCTTCGTTGTTCTGTGTCCTCTCATGAATAATTAGCTGCATGTCTCCACCCCCAGCAGGAAACGAGCAGAATGAAGACGGCTGGAGGACGGCTGAAGATCAGATGCAAACCTCCTGATCCCAGTCAGCTGACTGGAGGAGGGACCCGGATCCAGCTGAGAGCTTCCAGGAAGAGTCTTAAAAAGATCTGCTGCTGGATCCAAAATAACCCTGACAGGTCTAAAATTACAGCAGGCGGTGCGAGCTGTCAGACATCTGAGGGCGAAGATGTTGCTCCTCATCCCCCATCAGAGGCAGGTTTCATCAGACATGAGGAGCCTAACGCGCCTTCTGATCACCACAGTCAGACTCAGCTTCCCTCCAGCCTGGACTCAGGGCCAACAGGACTCATTCCCTCTCAGATCTGAAGCTCCTTTCATGCTTTGATCTCCAGGGCTTGGGCGTGATCTGACCTTCTGGCAGCAGAAAGCACATTACTGGAGTGGAAACGCAGCCTGTTAGTCTAAAGGACGTTTAAGCAGGACAAATGGCTGCTGCTTCCATTAAATATTAACAGGTGACCTTTAAATGGGCGATCTGCTCCTACTGGAGCGCTCAGCCGCTCACTCAGACCGCATGCGTCCAGCTGAGGTGGGAACGTGTGCAGACTCAGTGATGGTGACACTAACAGGAAGTGACAGCGACCTCCATCTGACCCTGAGTGTCCCACCTGACACCCCCGTTTCCACCGGATGCGCTGCGTCTCCGTCCCGATTAGATTCCATGCATCAGGTTCCACTGGCTGCGGCTCCGCCCACAGCAGGGCTCCGGCTCCACCCACAGCAGGGCTGGGGCCTCCGCTTCTGTTTTGGACGGACGGACAGAGCACGCCGCAATAAGCTAGCACAAGGCATCACGTGCAGCACAGGAAGTCGGGTGCGAAGAAAAAATAAAACATCCGGAAATCTTTCAACGTAAAAGTTCCCGTATTTAGAGCGATGTTTTTTTCATTATTCCATGTGTAAATCATCTTTTTTTTTCATTATTCCATGTGTGAATCATCTTTTTTTTACGTTATTACATGTGAATCATCTTTTTTTTTACGTTATTACATGTGTGAATCATCTTTTTCTTGGGCCGTTTTATCTCGTTTGTGGGTGTGTGAAACAACATCACAAGTTAACTTATTGTTTGCAGCACCCAACTTGCTGTCCAACACGCGGTGGATGGTGCTAGCTTGTTGCGGCGTTCTCCGTCCATCCAGACGCATCCGGTGGAAACGCCCGGATGGCAGAAATCAGGACGACTGATGGGGACGCACCGCATCCGGCGGAAACCCGGCCTCTCTCCCCTGCTGATGCTCTGCTCTTCCAGGAACCATCCTCCTGCTTTTGGAGCTGCTGCTGAACTGATTCTGTTTAAGTCAGATCTGATGAGCGTTGAGGGTTGAGAGACACACAGGAGCAAGCACAGGAAGCAGCGCCTGCTCCTGGTTGGGCTGCGGAGAACGGCAGGTCGTCAGGTGTGGACTCACCACGCGCAGATCTCCTTCAGGCCTGCGCTCGTCTGCATTGTTCTGTCTGGTGATGACCTCGTCCTGCTCCTTCTGCTCAAAGTACTGCAGGAAGGACGGCTTGGCAGGCTGCAGGGTCTCCTCACTCCCTGTGAGACACACAAGCAACCAGAGGACAGGTCAGAGGTCACAGGGCCGAGGAGGCGCCGCAGGGTGGAAGGACAGAGTCTGTGTGTTCAAAGATGGCGGATTCTGCTTGGGTAAATCGGAGTTTTGAGGCGAGCCCAGAGAAGATGGTTGAACCTGAAGACTCTGAAGATGTCCCACTATCGGTGTGACATGAAACCAGACTCTGATCCATCGTTCAGATCCGCTTTCACAACATACACGAGTAAACGCACTGATCTGACGCTAGCATATCAGAGCCTCACATCCGCTGATGTACGTTTGCTACTGGAGAGCATGAAGGTATTTTAAGCCCATAAAATGTCGATGACATTAAAAATTCAGACTCGGAGAAGGCCGCCAGAGTCAGCGCTGACCTCCCAGACGCCAGCTGATGAGACAAGCAGAACAGCCTAAAACAAATGTCAAACAGTCTGCAGATGGTTAACGATGCTGGGTTATAAAGAGGAGACAGGCTGGTTGGGTTACAGGTGGATTCACAGCTGACTGGTTGAGATGGTTTCTCATCTAAGAGCTCACAAAGGAGACGACAGAGAGGATTTGATCATTCTGAGACTAATCACTGCAAATGAAAAGCCTCTTTATTATTCAGAGAGGATCAATACCTGATCTAATGTCTCCTCTCCCCACACACACACACACACACACACACACACACACACACACACACACACAGTCTAAATGTTCCTTTGTTAATGCAGTTTGAAGCACCAACAGTGGAGATCTATACTAACTCAGTAAGGAGATGGGACACTGTGTGTGTGTGTGTGTGTGTGTGTGTGTGTGTGTGTGTGTGTGTGTGCGCGCGCGCGGCTGCAGGCTGGACTGTCTGCACAGCCTCTGCAGGATAACATTCGTCTCATTATGTGCTTTAATATTGCGACGTTGACGCTTGTTCCATCAGCCGGGCTGGAGTGGATGCTCTGGAGCTCCAGATTAAAAAACACACACACAACAGTGGACATGTGGTCATGTCTCACTGGGGCTTCAGTATAAACACACACCCAAACCAGCAGCAGCCAGACTGAAATATCACTGAACAACCAAACTGCTGCTGTTCTTAACGATGTTACACAGAATATCAAATATTATCAGCCGGTGGGGTTGCTGTCATCATGGCTGCATCTGAACAACCTAAATAAAGAACTCTTTGAGCTGTCATCATCTGGGATTATTCAGAGGTAAAATGTGGTGATCTCATTGTATTACCCACTTCAGAACATGTATTTTTACCACAGTTTGAAGTATTTTAGTTACAGATACTCAACTAATTCCGCAGAAAAATTATATATATATTCTTAAACTGAATTTAAAAATTACGTTGATTTTTTTTTTTTTTAATTTATTATCACTATTATGTCTCACAGCATAAATTGGTCCAAACAGACATAAAACAACTAACCACTGCTCAGAAAGCAACCTGTGCTGACATCCACAGATATACAGTCATAAACTAACTCTAATCTGATGAATATTTACAGAAATAAACATGATTAGATAACAAGACAAACGCGCTTGCTTTTCTCTCGTTCGCTGGTCAGACTGCGCCCCCTAGTGGACACCCGCGAAGCCAACATCTGCTTTGCAGTTAATGAATTCCTCCCAAAGAGGGAACTTAATCAAATAGCTGCTCATCAACAGGTCCTGTGTGCTTGTTGATGGTTAGAGGTTCTTACTTTTCATTGTGCCAGCGTCTTCGTCGTCAGAGTTGATGACCAGTGTGCCCAGCATGGTGCCCGTGTCCTCGTGGTGGATCATTGTTCCAGCCAGAGAGCCGGCAGCCCGGATGGTTCCAGAGTGGCCCGTTCCTGCTCGCACCATCGTGCCCTGATCCACCTCATCCTCGTCCTGCAACACACAGGCGTGAAGATACAGACTTCACAGGTGCTGAAGGCGTGATGGAGATCTTCTCCTCTTTTTAGATCTTCTCATGTGTACCGAGTTCTCCTCGTCCTCCCCGTCCTGGTCTCTCTGCTCCGCCTCCTGTTGCCTCTTCAGTTTGATCTCCATGGCGTCGCTGATCAGGCTTCTGAGGACGGACTTGGGCTTGGATGTCTTGATGAACGGATGCTGAAAGACAAAGACACAAAAGAATCGACTCCAGAGAAAGCAACCAACGGCCATGAAGGTGGTGCTCGGTTGGAGCGACAGGCTGGATGTGCCTCTTTTCCGCCCATGTCTGGTACTTCCTGTCACCTGTAACAGCTGTGTGGCCGTCGCTCGCTCGTCTGGGTTCTTCACCAAACACTGACTGACAAAGTTCTGGAAGGACTCAGACCACAGCTCGGGCTTCCTGAAGGTCGGAGGAGGGTTGGTGGGGATCATGAATATGGCCTGAAGGCGAAAACAATCAGCTATGAAGATCAGTAACACACACACACACACACACACACACACACACACTCTTACCCTCATGGGATGTATGTCAGCGTAGGGCGGCTTCCCCTCGGCCATCTCCATAGCCGTTATTCCCAGAGACCAGATGTCGGCCACGCAGTTGTAGCCGTTCTCCTGAATGATCTCGGGCGCCATCCAGAAGGGCGTTCCGATGACGGTGTTCCGCTTGGCCATGGTGTCCTGGTGAAGACGCAGAGGACAGGACTGAATCTGTTCTTAGCCGTCAGTCTGGGTGGAGCTTAGGCAGGTCAGCCGCTCTGGACTTCCTGTGCTGCACACAGTAACTTGTGCTAGATTTTTGCGGCGTGCTCCGTCCGTCCGTCCGTCCAAAATAGAAGCGATGTCTATTTTTGAGGAGGGCAACGGAGGCCCCAGCCCTGCCGTGGGCAGAGCCCCAACCAGTGGAAACTGACGCATTGTCTTGAATGGAATCTACTCAGGACGGACGGAGACGCAGCACCTCTGGTGGAAACGGGGGGAAGGGAGAAGCTTTAGCTCCGTCTGTGCTGGATCCTCTGAAGATCCCGTCTGAACCTCTGCAACCACCACCTGCTTTCTTCAGAAGGAGCCCTCTCTAACTCTACTCACAGTGAGCTGTCCGGCCACTCCGAAGTCGGCTAGTTTGGCCTGGCCCTCCGTGTTGAGCAGGATGTTTCCCGCTTTAATGTCTCTGTGGATTTTCCTCATGAAGTGCAGGTATTCCAGACCCTTCAGCGTGGACTGCAGGATGGGGGCGATCTCCTCCTCCGTCAGCTGCAGCACACAAACGCAACAGATCAGCCACAACACGGCCCACAGACGTGTGTGTACGCGCGCACGGAGACATTTTACCGTCTTATTGCGTATTCGGATGATGTCGGCCACTGATCCGGCGCCACAGTATTCCATAACGATCAGCAGGTCGCTGTTCTTGAAGTAGCTGCCGTAGTACTGGACTACATGGGGACTGAAGAGGTGGAGATCAGAGCGCGGTGAGAGCTGCACACGTTTATTCACCTGGGCCAGATCCACCATCCCACTCATCCTTCCTCACCTGTTGCACTGCTGCATGATGGAGATCTCCTTAATGATCTCCTGGAGATCCGACTCCACAGGAACCTGCTTGATGGCAACGATCTCCCCAGTCTCCTTAGAATGAGCTTTAAACACACAGCCATAGGAGCTGCAGACACACACACACACACACACACACACACACACAGCTCAAGGTAAACACCCATATATACACACAAATATAAAAGAACTATCTAAAATAAAACAGTGGTTTGATGCAAACAAATTGTCTTTAAATATAACTAAAACAAAGTACATTATATTTGGTAATAAAAAATGCAAAACATAGATTGATGCTGTGGTTCTCGAAAGAGTAAATGAAATAACATTTCTTGGAGTAATAGCAGATCATAAATTATCCTGGAAACCACATAACACATGTGCAGACAAAAATGTCCAGGACATCAGCCATATTACATAAAGTCAAGTATTTCCCTAATAAAGCTACAGTGTATATTTTATATTCTTCTCTCTTACTGCCTTATATGACTTATTGTTTAGAAATTTGGGGACACGCTTACAAGTCAAATACAAAACCCATATTTATCCTGCAAAAAGAAGCCTTAAGAATTGTTAATCACTCCCCAAATAACAAAACAAATATTTATTTATTTATATTTAACGGACGACTGGAAGAGCAGTAACTAGATTTCAGTTTAAAAAAATGTTTAAAAATGTTTAAAATGTTTAAAATGATGTCAAAATTGTGAATCTGATGGTTATTTTGTAACTGTATATTTTCAAAAATGCACACTGAAGTGTCAGTTTAAGGTAGATGTGACTTTGTAACAAGGGTGGGTGGTTTAAGCCTCGGCTCCAGCCGACACCTTTTCGGTTGGTTTTGTTATGATGTAAATTCTTGATGGCTATTATGGAAATGTTTGCCTCAACCGAAATAAATAACTTTCATCATCATCACCCATCATCCAGTCCTGATGGAGAATAAAAAGCTGACAGAGAACCAGGCCTGACTGTGACAGAGGAAGCACACGTCAGTCAGACATTTGGAACAGGAAGAGATTAAGAAACAGGAAATGAAGAGGGTGTTGATGCTGGCGAGCATGACGGAGAGTGCACGACTGAGAGAGAGACGAGAAGAGTGATGAAAGAGAGAGATGTTGAGCTGGGGTGGCCAGTGAGGGACGGCTGCCTTTCTCACCCTTCGCCCAGCTTCTCCAGGATGTCAAAGACTTCCTCTGGCTGTTTGGTCAGACTGTCCTCGCTCAGCTTCTTCAGCTGCCTGCAAGAGAAACACAAGAAGACCACCACAGTCATCAGTCCACGTCCAGTTCCCGTCCTTCTGCTCTTTTCAGTGCTCCAAAGTTGACAATGTTCCAGATATCAGCATCTTTTCAAAGCTACACCTACTGGAAGATGTTTCTCTCAGCACCACACTAAAATCCAGATGTTTGATAAATCCAGATGAGACAAAAATATCCTACACACAAACACATCCTAACACAACCCTCATGCGAGACGCTTCAGAGGAAATATCCCACCTAAGGTCAGATCAACGAGGGTGGAGAAGTATATTTTTAGAAGCTTTCTTTTCCAGACTTTGTCCACCACCAGCAGAACAACCACAAACTGCAGAAGAAAACAAAGATGGAGGACAGAGATACTGAACTGCTGCTGCAGCCTGAATCTGGATTTCTGCCTGAACTTTGCGTGACTGGATCTACCAGATATACCAAGATTCAAGCTAGCCGTGTCAGCTTCATGAGGAAGTGATGATTAATAAAAAATAAAACAGCGTTTAACACAAACTTCATCATGACAGAAAGTCCACAGTTCCCACTGACACAAACAGGTG
>JABWDL010001615.1:0-12575 GCA_015343265.1 Pao palembangensis | reverse complement strand
TGATCATTTATGAGGAGATTAACAAATAAAGAACTGCTGAATAATGATGCTAAACTCAGGGGTCCCATAGTACTGTATCCACTCTGCCGAGTATAACCATTTTGTCCACTCTATCCCAGTATGACCAGTCCATTTATCCTCACCTTAACTGTGCTATAATGTGGGGTGAAGCCATCCCAGCTGCCTTCAGGCTAAAAGTGGGAACACGCTCAACAAGTTTCCAGCTCTTCTCAGGGCTAGCAAATATGGAGCTTTTCCACAGGCTCCTGTTTAAATCAACTGGGCTCCACCCCCCATGGAGGGGCCCTACGGTGCGGGGCCGATGTTCTTCACTTCTATATGTGTCACTAATGATTAGACCATGAGACAGTACTTGCCTGTGCGTATTTGTGATATTAAGGTGAACTGCTTCACAGAAGCTACACAAGGCTGCATTTCACAGCACAATATGTTGGCCGGGCATCAGCAGCTGCTGCTGTGGGGGACCGGGGTGCTGACGTTGGGGAGGGTGGAGGAATCCTCCGGGTCTGAGGGACAAAGCTGAGACTGTGTCTCACAGTCTTTTCCTGCCTCATCGTCAGTTGGAAAATAACAAACTGAGCAAAATAAACAAGAACATAGAGAATATTCTTACGGGCCTCGACTTCACCAGCGAGCGTCTCCATCTTTCAAGTTCCTGTTATCTGATCGTGCAGAGAGGGGACTCCCACCTGCAGGCCCTCTTTAATTTTTTCTTTTTTCTTCACCACTTTGTCCTTGCAGGGTCAAGAGGAGATCACAGCAGTGCTCTGAAGGCTTTACTGGCCCCTCCTCTGCTACCACAACACCTTCCAACATTTGTCCACAAGGGGGTGGAGCCAAGAACCCTCCGCTTTCCAGCTTAGCGCCCTCCGCCCTAGTTTTTACCAGGCCGTTGTTGCCAGCCTGTTCTTTGCTGTAGTCTGCTGGGGAGGCAGCAACACCAACAGACAGAACAAACTGGGGCCCGTTTCAGAAAGCGGGTTTACCAAAGTCAGTCTCAGAGCCGAAGTTCAGGGTTGCGAAACCCTGAACTTCGCTGAACTCTCTTTGATTAATTAAAATATCCATAAATTGAACAAGATGTTGTGAAAAAACACAACAAAGGTGAGTTAAATAACAAGGATGCTAATAAACAAAGACAACTTGGGTGTCTTAGAGAAGGGACAACCACTTTTCTCCCAGCACCTCCCACACCTGTTAGGAGGTGCTTCATTCTTTTATCCTGTTGATAAGTGTTGAAATTAATCTGCCTCACTCTTTCTCTCCTGATTTACATGAAAGATTAACGTAGACACAACACAGCCTAACCCTAACCCCTAACCCTTGTAAATGTTTACAAGAGAGAGCTGCTGGTGTGGACTGCGGCACACAGAATCACACTGCAGCTCAATGAGCTCCAGCTGCAGGTGGTCCGGAGCGTCATCAGGTTCCGCCGAGAAAAAAGATGATCTTCTCAATCGCTGCAAAATCCCAAAAGCATTGTCCGAACTCTTCAGCCAGAGATGATATGTCTGCCACATACCTCCTCGTTTGCACGCTGATATTGCTCTCTGGGAAGCAGAGAAAGTGAGGTCATGATTTCCTGCAGCGCTGGGACATGCGTGCTATGGGACTGGCTTTGTGACAGGTGTCTTTATAAAAAGCAGCAGTTTGGTTCCAAAGGCTTTGATGTGTGAATACAGTTGGCTTCTGACTGCATCTAGCCCCTGAAGGCTAGTGTTCAGCACGTTCAAGAGCTTTGTTGTGTCAACTAAAAAACCTAAATCAGCCAGCCAAGCTGGGTCACATAGTTCTCAGATCGGTTGTCACTTTTCTGCCAAGAACTCTCCGATTTTCTGCCTAAGAGAGGAGAAGTGCTGATAGCCCCGACTGAGCTGACTGAGCATATTCAGCGTGGATGTCGATTAGAAACTGTTGAAACTGGTGGTGGCACAGGGCTTTGGAGCAGATATCACTAATAGCTTTAATCACGGTTTCATAACATGCTCATATTTGAGATGTTTGGCACATAGAACCTGCTGGTGAATGATTCAATGGAATTTTACAGCTTTACCCCCGTCTTCGCTGACTTTGTTCCATTTTAGTGTCGATAATCCACTCCGGTCACCGGTCATACCAGGTGTGCCATCCGTAATAGTCCCAAAAATTTGATTCCACGGAGGTTTCATGTCTCTTCTTCAATGTCTCTGCAACCTGCTATGCTGTATTATGTGTATGTATATTATGTCTGATATGTTTGTATTTCTATAATTGTATTTTGTCTGTATTTCTTTGGTTCTATGATTGTATCTGTTCTCTCTCTCTCTTTATTTTCTCTGTCCTGTCTCCCTCTTCTTTTCCGCCTTTACTCAGCCAACTTTCAGCAGGATGGTTCCTCCTTGTAAGCCTGGTCCTGCTCAAGGTTTCGTCCTGTTAAAAGGGAGTTTTTCCTTGCCGCTGTGCTTACCTGGGGGTTCAGGCTCTGGGTTTCTACCTCTGTAAAGCAGGTAGAGACAACTTTTTTGTAAAAGGTGCTATATAAATAAAATTGAGTTTAATTTAATTGAATAGCCTACGTTCATCTTTTTGGGTAACTCCGGAAATGCACCGCAGTAAAAACCCTGTTCGCGCCCAAACGCTTCATCTTTCATTCATCCACCATAAGAGGTCAGCGGGCTTTTTCTGTTGCGCTCTTTTTATTCTGGGCGGCTGAATGTCAGCGCATATATTATTTGCGACAAGAGGACGACAGTGTGCCACTGTGTTTTTCTTTGTCAGGTCAACCAAATAAAGTAACGCTGAGGAACCAGCTGGAGTCGCTGTGTGACTATCAACACAACGCAGAACACACCGGTTCCACAAGTTAATAGGAGATTAAAAAATTGGTTGTTTTTCTTACGTGTTCTACTCTAACTTACTTTTAAAATCAAGTAATCAGTAAAGTAACTGAACTACTTTTTAGATGAGTAATCAGTATTCTACTTATTTTTTCCATGTAATTGTGGCAGCACTGATTTTTATGGAAGCGTACTGCTGCCACAAATAAAATCTGAGCAGTAACATCGTTAATACGTGTTACGTTTATTGCTTGAACAATATATTTTCACGTGATAACGTGATCATTTATATTGTAAAAACATGATATTATGTTGTAAAAACGTGATCATTTATATTGTAAAAACGTGATAATTATATTGTACAAACGTGATAAAGTTCAGGAAATCATGTGATGAGGAAGCGATGAAACGGTGTGCAGGAGAGCGGATGAGTGGAAAGAAATTGCTCATTTAAGGGACTTAATTAACCCATACTTCATGCTTGGAATGAGATGGCGAGATTCTGCAGTTACTGAGCACTGTTGACGATATTGTGATCAGTATGTGCACGCTACGAAGGATCTTAAAACTCATGGGACTGTCTGAAGGAAGAATCAGTCCGACCCTATGGAAGTAGCACCATTTCTAATTGATCGGTTGGAAGGATATGGCAGGCACCATGGATCCAAGCTCCACTATCTAAGCTGCATCCAGGCTGGGTCTGTGCTGACCCATAGCACAGTGAGGCTTCTGTTAACGTTTCTGGACCCCGTGGTGTTGAGCAAAGATGGAGAAATGTCCTGATGCGACGCATGTGTGTCAGTCCTGGGCCTAACTCTATGTGGCATGGTGACTCCTACCACAAACTGAAACCGTTTGGTATTTGTATAAAGGAGCGATTGATGGATTTTGGAGACTCAGTGTGGCTTCATGCATACTCAACCAACAGCAACCCTAAGATCATGGCTGCTTATTTTTTAGCAGAAGTTGAAGAGGATGGAGACAGCTGCCAGAGTCCGCGCATATCTGGGAACAGAAAATGTCACAATGGCAGAAAAGCAGAGATTTATAGGATGGAGTACGGATCGTCAACAATAACTTATATTTCTGGCTCCAGTAACCACAATCAGCGCATCGGGAACTGGTGGGGCTTGTTGAGAAGGCGTCATGCCCAGTCCTGGATGAAGCGTCTTCAGGAACTAAAGGACAACGACTGTTTCTCTGGAGACTTCTTGGACAAGCAGCTTCTGTTGTTTACTTGTGTAAACATCATCGAGGTTTGTGATTAGCTTCCAGTTCCTGTCTTATTCAGCCCCTGCATGTATATCTCTCTCTGCTCTTGTGTCACACACACGCATGCACGCAAACACACACATCTCCTTAATATGCCGCTTTCTTCATCAAATCATCTCATCTTTCTTTTCACCATCGACTTATCCCCCGCTCCCTGGCCTTTTCAGCATTGGTTGCCTGTCTTCTTCTCCCGTCCCTTTTCTACCTTATTTTCTCTTCCTTTTGAATTCTTTTTCCTCCTCTCTATTTTATCTTCTCATCTTTAATCCCTCCTTTCCTCCTTTATCGGCCTTTTCCTCTGTCCCTGCTTTGCTATAGTTTCCACTCCTTCTTACATCCCTCTTGTCTCATTTTTGTGTCCCCTCATCCCTTTATTCCGCTTGTTGTTTATTTCATTATCTCTTGCCTCATTATTCTTTATGCTTTCCTTTCGTTATTGTCTCCATTGCTCCAACTCTTCTATTTTCATTTTTCTCCATCTTTCTATACTCACCCAAGTTAGTAAAAACCAGAAACAACCAACATAAATATTGTACAAATATTGTACTTTTTATTTTACACTACACCCCACACTACTTTTGTATAGAAAGTAAAAGTAAAGTATTTTACTTTTAATTTAATTTACACACTTTTATTTTAGCAAGGTTTTGAATGCAACTTGTAGTTGAGTATTTATTTTCAGAGTGGTTTTAGTTCTTTTATTTAGGTAAAGGATCTGAATTGTTCTTCCAACTTTGTGAACTGACAGATTAATGTGAATTTGTGAAATGCAACAATCATTTATTTCTTGATATTGTAATTATTATGTAAGAATAAATAACACAATTAAGAAATCAAATAAATTCTTTTTCATTATTTGCATTTGTGGTGAAGAAAACAGTGTCAGGTTATTTACGGGAAGGGACCCAAGAGCGACACAACAGTTGTGCTAGGAATCAAGGATTTATTCCACAATGAACAAAACAAGAATCAGGAGATGGCAGGACAAACCAGTCAGTGATCCAAACGGACAGGAGGCACAAGCGATCCTAAACAAACGACCTGAATAATTCAACAAGCAGGAAGGGGTACAATGATCCGACAACCAGGTTGTTCCATAGTCAGCACTTTTATGAGGTTGTCTTTGATTACTGACGAGCAGCAGCATGGTTCAGGTGTGCCTGAACGGGAGTGCGGGACAAGTGTGACAAGGAGGGGAGGGTGAGAGCTGAAGCAGAGCAGAGCAGCGGCTGTGACAAACAGAGATTTTGATTCTTGACAAGGCACATCTGTGCATTTATTTCCAGTTTCCAAACGCAGTGAGAACATGTACGGTTGCCATCACAATGGAGCAGAGTGATGTCTCCCACAAAGTAGTGTCAAACCACATGCTGTTGCCAAAGTCACTTCTAATCACTAAAACTTGACAAACACAACTTAACAACACAAAAACAGCAGTGAATAAATGAATCATCACATCACAACTCTGAGTGAATGAACCAACAGGTGAGAGCTTTAAAAGAGCTGTGTATTGTTTAGTCTACACATTCAAATGCATCTCCAGCTGTCAAACAGACAGACGTAATATTGCTTCAACATACTTGATGAACATTACCCCAACAGGTAAAACATTAAATGTCTAAAAGTTCCTTCAAAAACAAAACAGACAGATTGAGCTGCAACTAGCAATCATTATCACTGATTGTTGATTATTTGGGTCAAAATAACAGAAAACAGTGAAAATGTTGATCGTCATTGTTTTCTAAAGATCGAAATAATGTCCCCAAATCTTTTATCACACTTCTTTCTTCAGTTCACTTTGTCACAGAGGAGTACTCACATTTAAGAAACTCAAGAGAATTTGAACAAAATGACTCAAAGCAGTTGAGTCATGGATAGTTGGCAAATAATTTAACCACTGATTTATAATTGTTTAATTGTTGCTACTCTACAGCAAGCTATATGTTGTTTTTGTTGTTTTTTTATAACACATTTCACTTCACTTCAATTTGTCAGGCTACTGTTCAAAATATGTCAGCCTCATATTTTCTGAAATGCATTTATCTTCCTACAGTCTACTCTTCACCTTTGTTTTCAATACATCATTTTTGGTTCCTTCATGACTAAGATTTTACCACCACAAATACGTTTCCTCCAGCTTTAGCTCGTTTCCTTTAACATTTTACAACGGCTTCACCTTGTTTGAAAATACTGAAAAGAACTAAACACCACTTCTGATGCCGTACAAGATGAACTGAGCTAAACTATGCTAAAGTTGAAGGGGCTCTCAGGAGCCAGGATACTGTCCATTTCAGTGCTAGTTCGGGGTAGGCAGTATGTGTCCATGGCAGCTCCAGGACCGGACCACAGGTATGTGCTACTGGTCGTCGTGCCAGTCCAACTGTTGGTGTGAACAGGACCTCGACCTTGTTAACACAGATAACATCTGACCCTGTGAGAAACCTTAACAGGCTTCTGAGTCCTGCATCATCCAGACCCCTGATGTTCTGCTGCAAAAAACCAAAGCTCTGGTTCTCGGCTTGAGTTGGAGGAGATGCATCCAGCAATTTCAAAAACTTTCTTGTTGTTGGCTTTTTATCCTCGTACATTCTCAAGACATCTTGTGGGCTCACAGATGCTTCTTTTAAGCAGTGGCCAGCGACCAATGACAGTTTTTCTGCTGCGTATCTTGGCTTTTGGATCAGCTGCTTGTGTGCCACTTTCAGAAGGATGTCGTTCAGATTTCTGTGTGTCAGAAGCACTGTCACATCCAATCCAAAAGATCAAGTAGTCCATCCCTGTCTTCACCTACAAGATCTTCTTTTAAGGCAGTGGTTATCAGATCTCTATCTGACCGTCTTATGAACTGAAGCAGACTCTCGTAGAGCATTCCATCTGTGACTGCACCCTCACCTGCCATTTAGGAGACAGCGATGGAACCCTTAGGTCCTCTCCTTCAGCTGTGTGCTCCATGAACTCTGTCCAAAATGCAGCATACACATCTCTTGAGACACCGTCTGCACCAGCTCCTTTGTCATCAATGTAAGTGTATCTCAGGGCTTGTTTGAGGAGTGTTGCATCTTTGAACTGGCTGATCATCTCCTCCAGCAGATTAACCCTGTGAAGTTTTATGGTGATAGTGACGACTTCATATGATGCTGTAGAGCTGCTTGCTGCATCACTTACAGATGCTGCCACTGGAGGATTGCCTGCTGTGCTTGTGGGAGGAAGCGTGTTGGATGTGATGACTGGCTCGTTATCGACAAACTGCAGATCTGGTTCATGTATCAACGTGTCATCCAGTTGACTGTCCGTAGGATCTCCAAGGAAAGGGCCAAACACCACCTCAGTATCTGGAAATACACCTGCATCACCCTCATCCAAACCTGCTGACAGAATGACAACTCTTTCTGGAAGATTATCATCCTCTTCATGTGTGGCTCTACGTTGTAGATCATTTTCCTCATCTGCTTTTTCCTAATCATAGTCTTTCTCATCCTCATTCAGCAGGATCTTAACATTCCCATTTTAGCACCGTGTACAGTTCCACAACTGTGATATCTTCATCTAATACGGCTTCCTCTTGAAAGTCTAGTAACTGCCGGCATCAAATCTTCCAAATTTACTTATTCCATTTGGGAAGAAAAGGTCTTTGCCATACTGTAATATGTCAGCTTTTTTGGAATCTTTGGGCACGTCAAGTGTTCTTGTTCCCTCTCCTTTGCGTTTTCTTACTTGTTTGCCTTCATGAATCCACCCCAGCTCTACTTTTCTGGTCTTTTTTCAGCTTTACTTTCATCTTTGATTTCCATAATAAGTGTCTTGCTGCTATCCTATCTCCATATGTTAAAGTTTTTCAAGTGTCCCACTGAATCTAATCAACAAAAGATTATTATATCCAATATATCTAGAGATATCTTAATCATGTCAGCTACATCTTGAGAACATGAAGTAACTGAGATTACTGCTGCTGCCGAGTGACTCTTCTGAAATTTGTACAATAGTAAATGTGATCTGATAAAAGGTATCTGGCATCTAAAAGTTGTTCAAACATGGAGGTTTGGCATATTATCCATTCAATGTTTAATGTGATGTTTAATGTAATGTTAACATTGAATGATTGCTGTGCGATGCACTTACAGATTGGGTTTGTGTAGATGTAATCACTGTGTTCATGATGCAATATTATATTATATTATTTATTTATAAAATATAAAATATTTTGTCTTTACTTGATAGTACAGCTGAAGACTGGCAGAAAAGGAGGTAGAGAGAAATGGGAATGACATGCAGCAAAAAGCTACAAGTGGGAATTAAACCTGGGGCCGCTTCCCAGGACTGAGCCTCAGAACAGCCTGCTCTAGTAACTGAGCCACAGGGACAGAACATTTAGACTTTCCACTAAGTATAGGCCATTTTATGAGAAATATAGGTCCTCTGTGGTTGGGTATATAATACTAAGGTCAAAATGAGATGTTGACTTAAAATATGGCCAAGCGTACCTTGTTGCTCATCATTTGCAGCATATAACAATAATAAACAACGGACAGTATAGTGTAGACATAATGATACAAAAACACGTTAGATTAAATTGTAACCATTCTAAGTGAAGCGCAGTTACCTGAAGTTAGTATGAACCTAGAAACGACCTCCACTAGCTGACAGATGACTAAACGTTATAAATTCGACATATTTATTGTGTTCTGCTCACAGTGCCTAGCCGTCCGTTGCCTGCTGATTAACAGTCCCGTGAGTTACCTGGTTGGCTGGTTAGCAAAGTTACCTAACTTACACTGACCTCACACAAGGTTAAATGACATTAAAAGGCAATGAAAGACCACTTTTACTGAAAGTAGCCTACGTGAAAAACACTCTTAATATCCGTGAGTTTATCTACTCTCCTGCACACCGTTTCATTATTTCCTCATCACATGATTTACTGAAGTTTTCACATTTTTACAATATAAATCATGTTTTTACAATATAACAAACTATCACGTTATAACATGAAAGGTTTCACGTTTTTACAATATAAATTATCACGTTTTTACAATATTAGCAGGTTTTTTAAATATAAATTATCACATTTTTACAGTATAACAAACTATCACGTTACAACCTGAAACGTTTTTACAACTTAAATTATCACGTTATAATGTGACAACATATTGTTCAAACAATAAACATAACGTGTTACTGTTCAATTTTTATTTATGTAGAGAGGCAGCAATACACTTCCGTAGAGTTTTACATTTACTTTCTGATGAATAAATAGAAGTCTTCTGCCACGTGCAGGTTTGTGTCATGATGTCAAAAAGGACAATTTGTCCCACCTGTGACCCAATCAGGCTCCAGTAATCAGGTCCACCTGCGTCCTACAGTCTCAGCCCAGTGCAGCTTCTTTACCAGAGTGGTTTAGCTTCCCTGTCAGACTTTCCAGTGTTGTGTTTTGGACTGATTCCCCGGTTTGGACCTCGCCTGTTTCTGACCTGCCTTGTTCGTCCCAGTCCTGCTTATTGACCTTGTTCTCAGCCCGTTCCTGCCTCTTTTGATCTTCTGGTTCTTGGTTTCCTGTTTGTACGACCGAAGATACTTCCACTAGAAAATACACTGAATGGTCCTCATTCATGAACCGTACGTATGGCAGAAAACTGTGGGCAAGGCTATTTTCACGCAAGGCTCAGCATTTAATCTGGACGTGAGTGTACGATCCGCTCAGATCTCCCTTCAGCTCTGACATTGTGTACACAAGTCAGAGTTGGTGTGGATTCGTGATGCAGCGCAGAAAATCATGTAAAATAGAATAGAAATACTTTATTGATCCCAGACATGGGAAATTGACTTGTCCCAGCAGCATTGTCAGTATTAACATATTTACAGTATAATAGTGTGCAATATCAGTGCAATATGAGTGATATGACTGTGCAATATGCAATAAATAATTATGACAATGTGCCACATGAAAGTACTACTGGAGCCCATCACAGCACCAGGGCTGTGAGTCTCAGTCAGACGGACTTATTGAACAGGGTTGTTGCACTGGGCAGGAAAGATTTCCTGTATCTGTCTTTGTGGCAGCGGAGCTGAATCAGTCTTGAGAAGGAGCTCCGCTGCCTGTCCAGCAGTGGGTGGAGAGGGTGGTCCGGGTTATCCAGGATAGCTAACAGTTTGTTCAGCATCCTCCTCTCCACCACAGCTTCCAGGGTGTCCAGATTGCAGCCAATTAGTGATGGGTAGATGAGGCGTCATGACGCGTTTCGACACATTGCCAAACTGTATTGATACTGCGTCGATAGTGTCACTGAATACTGACCCCTGCTGGACTTTAAAAATCCCTGCAGTCAATGTCGTTGACAGACTCATCTGACGCTGATTTGATGACCTAGTATATACAATAATATAATTCAGTCATTGTATTATTTCACATCTTCATTAAAATTTTAAATGTCTATGTTTAGATACAATCAATAAATAATGTGAACATGTATCATCATTTGAATATCTAAGTGAACATGTTGTGAATGATGAGGCTTGTGGACTGGGATTTTGTTTTTACAAATTTTTATTCAAAAAAAAAAGTTTTTCCAATGTTTTGAAATTGAGTCTGTTTCTCTTTTTTGACACAACTTCTCCAGCTGTCAAACACACGTTCACATGGCACAGATGAGGCTGGAGTACACAGAAATGTTAAGGCAAGTTGGAACAGGTTTGGGGACATTGTCTTATGGTTGTCCCAGTATCTTAAAGGGTCCTGAGACCTGGCAATATTGCCCTCTGCCAGGTATCGCTGCACCTCCTGGATGGCATCAGCTGTGGCACTTCTGGTCTGCCTGCCCACTTCTGCTGAATAACATGCCTGAAGTGGGTGCAGACAGCTGCTGTGAAGACGGTCCTGGCTGGGGCTCATTTGTGCGTCTGATTACAGACGCACATTCTGACCGCAGTCTACTGATGCACTTGGAGGAACTGCGGAACCCGAGTGATCTAAATCTGGGATCTAGAAGTGTTGCTAGGGTCAACACTCTTAATGACTCCAGATTGGAAGTGCTGTCTGTGACTCGACGCTTCAGGTGTTCATGTAGGTGTGTGGCTGCCTGTGTGTGTAAGGTGGAAGCATTATGCTCTAGTGCAAGATGGAGCATTTTCATCATCGGGGTGACCTTTGAACCTGACACTCGACTCTCTTCAGACAGCTCCACTGTAGCTTGATGGAAAGGAGCAAGCACAAGTGTTTCTCCTATGATGGTGTATTCCTCAGCTGTAAGTGGAGTCAAATCTGTCTTTAGAGAGGCCAGAGATACCCACACTGGTTCCCTCTCACCACGTAGCCTTGACAGCATTTCATATGTGCTGTTCCAGCGTGTTGGCACCTCATTGATAAGTTTCAGGGTTGGTCGTCCCATCTGTTGCTGCACTTGAGCAAGCTTCTCCTTGGCTGTAGTGCTTGACTGAAGTATGTGACAATGTGCCTAGCTTTGTGTCTGATAGATGCAAGTGTGGGGATCTGATCACATGATTTTCTAACTAATAAATTGAGACTATGTGCAATGCAAATTGAGTGCCGAATTTGAAGCTGTCTAGTGGATGCAATCATGTTTGGTGCTGCGTCAGTCACAAGACACTTTACTTTATTGGTTGTGGCCCAGTCCTCCATCATGCCCCTTTTGACTTGGGCCAAACTGTCAGCAGTGTGACTTTGTGGGAAGTATTGCACTCCCAACACAGATGTACACAACTGCAAATTCTCATTAATACAGTGACAGGTAAGAGCCAAGTAAGCCTCCATGTCCACAGATGTCCACATGTCAGCTGTTATACTCACTGCCACAGCTTGCTGTACTTCCATTTTCACTCGTTCCCGTTCCTCCTCGTACTTTTTGGCCACCATTTCTTTGATGGTCTGAAGATTACATGAGTCCAACCAAAAGCAAATCAATATATTTAAAGAAGAAATAAATTGGCTATATCAAATACTACTTTAGATAATTTTCCACACAAGCCTTTCTGGTTGGCAAAACATATGAGGGCTCAAGGAGCTGAACCAGTTCCCTGAACCCTTCACTCTCCACAATGCTGAGGGGCTGGCAGTCCTTCAGGATAAAACTGAGCAGAGCCTCATCTACCATTTGCTTCCTGGAAGCTTGATGGTTAAAAATGAAGTAGAGAATAAATTAATAGGAATTATCAACAAAGCAAGTGTGAGTAAGTAGTAGGATGACTGTATACCTGAGTTTATCCTGGGTGTATCTGGGACTTGACCCTATAATGCCTCAGCATTGATGAGGTGCTTTTATTTAAATATGACAGTTCTGTCGAACATATGCGACATTTAACCTGCAGAAAATATGAATAGTAAACTAAGAATCTGTGTAGATTCTCACTCATCCAGGTCATGGTTATCCAAAGTAGATCTCTCTGTGTCAACTGGACTGAAAGGTTTCCTTGAAAACGTTTCGCCCTCTCTCCAGAGAGCTTCTTCAGTTCTAA
>JABWDL010001608.1:0-10720 GCA_015343265.1 Pao palembangensis | reverse complement strand
TATTTCTTCCACGCTTGGACACGCATCTCCGAAGAAAAGACAACAATAACCATAACCCAGGCAGGTGGCCATGAGAGTGTGTTGGTGCGTGAGGACATCAGGAAGCTGGTGGTTGAGTACGTGTCACATGGGCCAGTCAGAGATTGTTGGGGACAGTAAAGACCTCTCAGTTCAAAGTCAGCTCCTGCGCAGATGAAACCCCCTCCCTGGCCTGTTAACATGATGTCAACACTTGAAGAGCTACAGGAAGTGGTAGGACTGTACACGTTAAACAAAGACAAGTTGCTTGAAGTTTGTGATTTCCTCAAAATATCTGGAGACCAAAGAGCTGATGTTAAAAGAAAATCTCACTTATCACTGATAAATTATATTTTGACTTACCTGCAAAGAGAGGAATTATCAGAGTTAGAAGATGAGGGCATGGCTGATTGTTATCACTCAAAGACAAAGTTTCAGACATACTAATGGCCATTAATAGTGGCACAGAACAGGCTGAACAAGAGGCTGGATCAGTCGGACCACAAGAGGAAACACAAAAGCTAAGAACAGAGCAACAAACAGCTCAAACTGTGCAGACTACAACAACTACTGCTATTGTTAATGATCCCCATGTAGGCATACAGTTATTGTTCAGCCATAGCCAAGCCCATTCTGGCGCAAAGATTTCAAGATTTGTGGGCAAATAAGTGAACTGGGCCAGAAGAATAAATTGACATTCTCCAGCCTTGCTAGTCAGATTGAGAACAGCCTAAACAGATGTTATCCTGAGATTGAAATAGTTGATGCTGTAATCAGAGCAATCTCCCCCAGCTTACAATTACGCAGCTACTTGGAAGGAAAACCCAACCTAACTCTCCCCACACTAAGGTGCATTCTGCGCTCCCTATTTTTAAGAGAAGAGTGCAACAGAATTGTACAAGCAGCTTGCTTCAGAAGTGCAGCAAAGCAAAGAGACCCCACAAAGCCTCCTCATGCAAGTCCTAGTTCTGAAAACAGAACGTGTTATTTGCATCTCAAGAATGAGTGAATCAGGGCTTAAGTATGACCCAGATCTAGTCCAACACATGTCTCTTCACACAGTACTTACAGGTCTACAGAATGACAGTGTCGGGATTGACATGCAACTCCTCTTGTTAGGCACTGAAGCCTCAGATGAGCTCCTGTTAGAAAGGCTGAACATTGCCTGTGCTAATGAAACAGAAAGATGGAATAAGAAAAAGGTAAGCACCTCATAGCTAGCCACAAGTGTGTATGTAGTCCAGTCAGTGGAACAACTCCCTGGAAAGTGCCTTATGAAAGAAGCAAGTGTGAAAGTCCCTCCTGAAGTATTAACAGAACTTGCAGAGCTAAAGATGGGTGTTGCCTCTCTTATAGGTCTCAGCGCAGAGATAGGTCAGATTAAGGATAGTCTTGTTAGATTCCCAAGTTTACTCCTACGTTAGAGTAAACATCCAGCTCTACGATAACGGGCCTGAGCTGCTCCGCCGCCCAGTCAGACAGAGCTCACAGGGAGAACTTACACGTGGCAGCTTGTTAAGCTGGTGTTGAGAGGACTCGTCTAGCTGCTGATCATCTTCATCAGTTGTTTTACCCTGCTTCCTTTGAGCAGTCTTCAGAACTGTGCAGCTTAGAGAGGTTCTGAATATCTGCTTCAATCACAATCACTGCAATGGCTCCGCTCATGAATCAGGGAACTTGGTGAATGCTAGATTAGGTTTTAATAGCTGCAGACAGACAGCTATAAGGGTAATATTTTATTTAGGGGTTAAAGTAAAGTAGAGCTGCATCAACCCAGATCTTGGTTCTGCTTCACACAAACACACCTTTATCTGTCAGAGGATATGCTTTTAGTGAGGGTTTATGGCTGATATTCATTCAGCACCGGTGTTATGTTGTTGTCAGTAAATGAAAAGGGTGTTTATCACGACACCCCAGTGTTTATTCCCACATCAACTAATTAAATAGTACAGGTGTTTATCGCGACACCCGGGTGTTTATTTTCTGACCGGGATTTTAACCTTACTTCTTTAATGTTTCGATCTGTATGAATTAATCTAGTGTTTTATGATGAATATATCTACAATAATCAGACTTAAACTTCTCCTTTTGTGTTGTTTGTGTTCAATCGTTGATGAAGGATGGAAAGGAGAATTTTTTCCAAATTCAATACTGAGAGACGTCACAGAGATACTGGACTCACCTGATGATCTTAAAGTGACCGCAGCTAATGGAACTGAAATGCCTTACCTGGGCTGGATAGAGACAACATTTTGACTTGCTAGTGAAACTGGTCAAATAATCAACTGATCATTCCAGTGCTTGTAATGAAAGGCTGTCACCTGATTCACCATATCATAGGTTTTAATGTTATTGAACACATCCTGTCCAAGATTGAAAAGACTAAACAGTACAGTGCTAATCGCAGTGCCAAAACACACAACTGTGCAGATTGAGTTCAACCAGATCTGAACCCCCAGTGGCCAGATGGTCTTGACTTTTATGACACACCGGTTAAAGTAAAGAAAGGTGTCTTCCCTGTCATCACAGTTGATGCCTCTAACACATGATATTATCTTGCCAGGAAGAACTTTAATTGGCACAATTCAATCTGTAATGACAGTGTTACCTTCTCAGATCTTGGAAAATGTCACACCAGCTACAGTTAACCACACTAGTGCCCAGATACCATGTAACAGTAGTGAACAGTGGGACCCACCTGTGAGGGGTGGGTCCCACTGTTCACTACCCACCAGTGGGACCCACCTAGGTGACTTATGTAGACATAAGTCACCTAAGTGCAGACCAGAGACCAATAGTGAAACAGGTGCTTAAGGAAGAGTGTCATTCATTTTTAAGGTCAGACAATGACATCAGCTGCATTAATAGACTTTAAATGAACATACATGCCTGTCAAGTTGTGTGAGTTTTTTGCGACCGCAGCCGTGCCCAAACTTGAAAAACTGCTTGATCAACGTTGAAGGATGCAAGGGACAACTCGTTTCCTCTCGTCCACCAATTTAATTGAATAATAGTTTAGGAATAGGAAGGAAAAGGCTGATAACCTTGGAGATAAACAGAACATACATTTTGCACATTCGTATCTGATTTGCATGTTAACATTCTATAACACTTGATTACTTAACCAATAGATAATAGCGAATGTTAAACAGTGAATGACATGGGATATTGAACGATAGTTAACAGCAAATACTGCACATTAGATAATAGCAAATGCTGAACTTTAGATAATGCAAATAATAGCAAATGTTGAACAGTAAATGTGACCATCAGTTTATACAGCAGGTCGGAAATGAACTACTCTATCGAACATTTCTACTATTAGAACATTTTACCATCTCTTCAATTCAGTATGACTGTTTGACAATAAAGTACTTAAATTTAATCTTAATCTTTGGTTAGCTCAATCAAACACAATCATACAAAGTTACTTCATACCAGTTGCGTCTTCTGGTTGATCAGGGGCTGTGGTCGTGTTTCAAAGATTAATCCAATCTTATTGCACTTTTGTGCGCCGCAGCGAGTGAAGTTGCTTTATATTAACTTTTGACCTTTGATCCTTTCGTCTTTTGATACTTTTGTCCTTTGATCTTTTGATCTGCCCGATTAATTTGCATCTTTTGATCTTCAAGTCCTGAATTCTGGGTTTTGACGAAATACCTCCCACTTGACCTCCTGGTCATTTGACCCAAGGAGGTCACACCAGCTTCTTGTTGTTATTTGTCTTGATTTTGTTGCTCTTCAACTGGAAGTAGGACCACAATCCTCCTGACGTCTCTGTGAAGGATTGTCGCTGGTATGCTGGTTGTGGGCTTCTGCCTTCCTCGGGGGTGTTTCACGACTGACACTGGGTAGCTGGGGAACCCTTACAATCCCTTTTTTGTCAGCATTGGCGCTTACAACCCTCGCAAGTTTGAACTGACCCCTAAGGGCATTCTGATCGGCTAACCAGACGATGTCTCCAATGGCCACATTCCTGTGGGCCGTGTGCGACTTGGTTCTGACAAATAGGTTTGGTCCGGCCAGTTGGCTCCATTTCTTCCAGAATCGTCCTACTTCTGTCTGAATGGTCCTTAATCTCTTGTATGAGTAGCCCTTGAAATCAAAGGTTCCTGGATCTCCCTCGGGCGCGGCTCTGCCCAATAAGAGAGTGTTGGGGCTAACATACTCTATACAATCTTCTCTGCTTTGAGTTCTGGCATCAATAGGTCTTTCATTGGCGAGGTTGGAGGCCATGTACAGGAATGTTTGGAACTCACTCCACGTGAAGACACCGCTGCCTCCAAGATTCTGCAGTGCTCGCATCAGAACGCGGACAGCAGCTTCGGCGGCCCCGTTCCTGTGGGGCGAGTCTGCAGGGTGGATTTTCCAGCTCCATTCTGTCCCATGCTTGGTAGCCTCTTCCTCTATCTTTGATTTTCCCATTCGATCCAGGTATGAGTAGAGGTCTTGGAGGACGGGCCTGGCTCCGACAAAGTTCTTCCCAGGGTCCGTCCACAGTTTCTTTGGATGACCTCTCAATGATGTGAATCGTTGATAAGCCACTAGGAAGCCTTCGGTTGACTGGTCGCTTACAAGGTCTGTGTGCATTGCCCTGGATGCCATACAGCAAAAGACGATCGCCCATACCTTAAGCTTCGTTCTCTTTTTTACTTCATCTCTTACTTCGTAAGGCCCGAACAAGTCCACCGTTGTGTACTCGAAAGGGTTGGCGGGGGTTTGTCGTTCTGACGGAAGGTCAGCCATGACCTGCTGGCACTTCGCCGCCCTGGTTTTCCTGCACAAGACGCAGTTGTCCACAACCTTCTTTGCTACTCTTCTGCCCTTTATCACCCAAGCTTTCTTCCTCATCCGAAGGAGCGTTCCCGCTATTTCTTCATGGTTTGCATTGTGGGCTTCTCGTGCCAGGAGTGTGGCGATCCACTATGAGTAGGGCACGATTGGTACTGCGGTTTTGTCGTCGTCAAAGAACTGGAATCTTCCTCCGCAGAGTAGAAGGCTGGTGTCTGAGTCTCTGACTACAGCAAGTCTGTTGAGCACAGTGTCCGGGAAGGTTACTCCCTCTTGGGCTGCAAGGAAAAGGTCCCTGAGCGCGTGCACTCTCTCACAGTGAGCGCAGCCCCCCTGGCTCTGGTCTCAGTCTTTTCGGGCGAGGAAATTTTCTCCCCACTCGCCTTGCTTAGTGGTTCGGTCTTGGATAGTGTTCTTTTCCACATTGTGACAGCTCTCCAGACCCAGGCAATGACTCTGGTAAGCTTGGCCAAACTGCTAAATTTGTGCATGTCAAGGATCCTAGTTACTGCAAAGCCTGCTGGTCTCCGGGCGCTATCTCCTATCTGCACTCGGGTCAGTGCTACTGTAAAGCACTTTCTCTGGAGCTTGCTTAAGGTTCTGGCACATGCGGTGACCTCTTTGGCTGTTTTCGATGGCCATTCTTCTATAGGCAGTCCCAAGAACTCCGGGCCTTTTTGCCACATGGAGCCCTCTTCAAGGTCTTTCGGAGCTCCTCCCCTTGTCAGGAGGTCGGCGACATTCAGCTCACCTGGGATCCACATCCAGTCTTCTACTGATGTGGATTTCTGGATTTCTCCCACCCTGTTTGCGAAGAACGTCTGATATCCATAGCTTTCTCTTTGGATCGCCCCCAGTACAGTTTGGCTGTCTACCAGGTGGATCCAAAGTTCGACTTGCATTCTGCTGTGCTTCTCAACGTAGTTCTTGAGCCTAGCGGCGAAGACTGCACCGCAGATTTCAGCTTTTACCGGGCCTCCCTTTTGGTCTAGTGGCGTGAGCTTTGCCTTTGACTCAACTAGTCGTACTTGGATGCCCTCTTTCGTTTCCCATCTAAAGTACAACACGGCTCCATAGCTTTGGTCGCTTCCGGCGGAGAACGTTATTCCCCAGGGCGATCCAACCCCATTGGCTGGCGTCAGGCTTCTGTGGAAGGTGGTTTGACTGAGACATATGTACTCTTCAAACAAGTCAATAGCTTCTTCCCTTAGGCTGTCAGACAACGGGTCGTCCCATGTGTACCGTACTGCTTTGCCTCCAGTTTCTTGGAATGCTTTCCTGACTAGGGTGGCTCCTTTCTGTTTGGCAGGCGCCACAAGGCCTATTGGGTCATATAAGCTGGCAATTTGGCTAAGCAGCTGCCTCCTGGTCAGTGGCTTTGGAGTTTTTTCCCTTACCTCTTCCTTTTGGAGGTTCTGGCCTAGCCTCATCTTCTTTTTCTTGCCCGAGAAGTTGATCGAGGTCATGACGTACAGCTTGTCCAAGCTGGCCAGGTACCCCACACCAAGGGCTTTGTTGTCTCCTTCTTTCAATTGGTTTGGGAGAATGAACGCCTGTTCATCTGGTGTTTCTGGTTTCTCTGAAGTTTGTCCCTGCCTCCCACTTTGGCCTGACCGGACCCAAGGCTTGAGGTAGAACCCACCCTCTTTCAGGATTTCTTCCACAGTTTTGGTGGTTCTATCTAATTGGTCCAACTCATTATGGGAAGTTAGGATGTCGTCCACGTATGAATCCTCCTCAAGGATCCTACACTCCTCTTTCAAGTGTGCAAACATGGGTAGTCTTGCTGTCTGTCTCATGGCTAGCTGCGCTATGCACCCTGCCGGACGATCTCCAATGTTCACTCTAGTGATGGCATACTCCTCGATTTCATCACCTTCCCTGTCTCTCCACAGGAACCTGTGGAGGTGCATCTCTAGGTCCTCAAGCCACACGGAGTTATACATCTTTTTAATATCACCTAGTGCTGCATGAATTCCCCTTCTGAATCTCAGTAGCACACCTCGGATGGGGTTAAGCACATCAGGCCCTTTCAGGAGAAGGTCGTTCATACTGACTCCTCCGCATCTTTGACTGCTGTTCCATACCAGCCGCACGGGTGTCGTGACTGAGTGAGGATTTGGTGCTACCAGATGGCTAACGTACCATACTGGTCCTTTCCAGTTGGCTAAGATCTCTTTGGTGAGTTTCTTTGCTGCCCCTCTTTCCACCATCTCGTGGACTTGGGTTGCGTATGCCACGCGCCACTCTGGTTCTTTCTTGAGTTGTCTTTCTGTCCTCCAGAAGGTGGCCTCTACCGCGTTTGTTGTTGGGTAGGGAGGCTGGGTCCTCGATCCAGGGGTACTTCGTGTCCCAGTGAGGCTTCTGGCTGTGGGCGTCTGCTCTAGTATAGGTGAGCCCCTTTTTAATAACCTCTAGTTCTCTTTCTTCGCTTAGTGTCATCTCTTTGCCTCCTGGCTGACAGCTGCCGCACCGGCATCCCCCGCACTTGGGTTCGCAGGCCGCCCCGATGCTGTCCCATCTCCACCAGTCTAAGAACTCTCTTCCTGCACCGATGCTCTTGGCTTTGGTTCTGAAATCCTGCCTTTCAGTGATTTCTTGGTACTTCACTGCTGAGGTTTTCATTGACCGTGCAAAATCAGTTTCGGACATGTGGAGACCGGCTGAGTCTATCACTTCACGGAGGTCTGGGTGTGCTCCACCCACAGTCTTTCCTAACGGGCTGTCCCAAAGGACGAGACTTCCTACCACCTTTTCTCTTTGTGGGGCTAATTCTCCCTCATGGTGACTGATGAGGAGTTCAATATGGCTGGGTCTCTGAAGGTCTTCTAGATCAGCATCGGGGAAGAACTCTTTAAGCTGTTCTGCTTTGACCGGCCTATGCACCTTTGCAATTTTACCTAGGCCATAGCAAATAAGCTCGTGTGTTCCAAAGGTGCCTTTAGGTGTTTTGACTCTCACACTGAGCAAGTATCTCTTTGTTCTAACTTTCATCACCATGCCCCCAATCCCTCGGACAACAATCATGACCTCTTCGCCTCGCAGGCCCAGTCTTCTAGCAGCCCTATAGGGTGACATAGTTGGTGTCTGAGGTTAAGTCAATGAGTGTTCCAATTTTTTGCCCTGAATTGGCAGTCACTTCCAGGAGCATGAGGATAACCGGTTTCTCACATGGGCTTGGGTTCATCGCTTTGGCTGGGCTCTTCCCAGCGCGAGATCCTGCCGCCGCCATGTTGGTGAAGGCCTCCTTGACTTCCCGTGCACCCTCTTGCTTTTCGGTAAAGGTCTCCTTGCCTTTCCGTGCTATCTCTTGCTTTCCAGCGTTGGGTTGACCCGTCTTCTTGGGCCCTCTACCTTTTGAGCCCACCTTCGTACAGAGAAGGAAGTGGTGGTCTGAGGCGCCCCCCTTGCTGCATTCTCCATTCCTGCATAGGTAAGTGTCTTTGCAATCTTTATCCTGCGTGTGACGCGCGAGACATTTCCTGCATGCTCCCAGCTCTTCGACGGCTCTCTGCCTCTCGCTAGGCTCCAGTTCTTTGAACTGCTTGCAAAAGATGATCTTCTCACGGTGCTTTCCATCCCCGCAGACGATGCAACTTTCCCTACTTGCGGTCTTTGTGAAGGCATACTTCCTTTCCAGGCGGACCGGATCTTTCTCCACTCTCTCGCCTACACGAGAGAGTTCCTCCAGCCTTTCTAGAATGCTTTCTTCTCCCTTGAGATACTCAAGGAGGCTATCAAAGTAGTTCTCAGGTGTAACCTGGTTTGAGGGTTTCCTCACAAACCTAAGCCAGTCTTTTTTCAGGTTGTCAGGAAGCTTGCTCTCTATATTTGTGATCACCAGGTCATGCTTGATGATCCCGGGGCTTCCAAGCTCAGTGAGGTCGTGCAAGGCCTTTTCTATAGCTTGGATTAGGTCAATTACCTTCCTTGGCTGGTGCGGCTTTAAGGGAGGGAACCTCTCCAGGTCCCTAATTATCTCCATGGCAATTGTTGACTTATTGCCATACTTGTTCTGGAGCACCCTAAAGATGTCATCGGCACTAGGGTACGTTGACAACCTTAGGCTTCTGCATATTTGTCTATACTGTCAAGGAGTTGGAACTTCTTCACTTCTGCTGAGCTGGATAGCTCCCCCTGCCCCTGCAGGCTCTCCCAATCCTTTTTCCAGCTGTAGAACTCCCTCTTGGATCCGGTGAATCTGGGTAATTTGGTCGCTTCAAGTTTTATGCCTGGTTGTGGAACCGCTGCCTGCTGGACCGCCACTGGTTGAGGCTCAACTTTTATTCCTCCTTGTGCAATCCTTTGTGCGGCGATAACATCTGCCATTCTGGCCTCTAACTTGTTGCCAACTGATCTCAGGGTCACCACTCTGTTTTGCAGGTCCCCTACCCGTCGCGTGGGATCCATGCTACCCAATCTTCCAAGCTTGCGTTTGCCTCTTGGATGAGTCTTTTTACTAGCTCCAGGCTCGCTGGGTCCTCATGGGCCCTGTCACAGGCTTCTTCTGCTTCCAGGAACCTGGCTCCTATTTCAGCTCTGCCATATCGTCCCCAGACTGCTTCCCGGATCTCTTCTAGTCTCCTGCCACACTCTACCTTGGTCTTCTCTAAATCAGCTTGCTGCCGCTGATCCAGCTCATCATCTTCCTCAGCACCAAGGTCTGCCAGCAGGCCTGACTTGTAGTCCTCATTAGCGGCGATGACTCGCTCTGCCATGGATCCCAGCTTGCTGAGCTCCTCCTGCAGCCTCTGCATAGACATGTTGCTCACTCCCCAGCTCAAGAGGTTTGCTTGCCTGGTGAAGGCGGATTTAGTTGAGGTTCTTATCTGCTTGAGCTCCTGCACTGTTTCTGCCATGGTGGCGTCTTCCTAGTCAATTCCCTCTGCGTCGACAGCCTGACTTCTGGTTTTTGTCCTCACTGTCACGCTGGTTATCAACTGTCAAGTTGTGTGAGTTTTTTGCGACCGCAGCCATGCCCAAACTTGAAAAACTGCTTTATCAACGTTGAAGGATGCAAGGGACAACTCGTTTCCTCTCGTCCACCAATTTAATTGAGTAATAGTTTAGGACTAGGAAGGAAAAGGTTGATAACCTTGGAGATAAACAGAACATACATTTTGCACATTTGTATCTGATTTGCATGTATAACACTTGTTAACATTCTATAACACTTGATTACTTAACCAATAGATAATAGCGAATGTTAAACAGTGAATGACATGGGATGTTGAACGATAGTTAACAGCAAATACTGCACATTAGATAATAGCAAATGCTGAACTTTAGATAATGCAAATAATAGCAAATGTTGAACTGTCAGGCAGCTTACAGGAAGGGACCCAAGAGCGACACAACTGTTGTGCTAGGTATGCAAGATTTATTCTACAATGAACAAAACAAGAATCAGGAGATCGCAGGACAAACCAGTCAGTGATCCAAACGGACAGGAGGAACAAGCGATCCAAACAAACAATCTGAACAGTACAACGAGCAGGAAAGTGTGCAATGATCCGACAACCAGGTTGTTCCAGAGTCAGCCCTTTTATGAGGTTACCTTGATTGCTGCTCGTCAGAAACATGGTTCAGGTGTGCCTGAACGGGAGTGCGGGACAAGTGTGACAGGGAGGGGAGGGTGAGAGCTGAAGCAGAGCAGAGCAGCGGCTGTGACATTGAACAGTAAATGTGACCATCAGTTTATACAGCAGGTCGGAGATGAACTACTCTATCGAACATTTCTACTATTAGAACATTTTACCATGACTTCAATTCAGTATGACTGTTTGACAATAAAGTACTTAAATTTAATCTTAATCTTTGGTTAGCTCAATCAAACACAATCATAAAAAGTTACTTCATACCAGTTGCGTCTTCTGGTTGATCAGGGGCTGTGGTCGTGTTTGAAAGGTTA
>JABWDL010000165.1:0-48796 GCA_015343265.1 Pao palembangensis | reverse complement strand
ACTAAGCGTGAAGACTGGAGGTACCCGCGAGTCCAGGAGCAGGTTGTCTGGTTTGATGTCTCTGTGAATGAAGCCCAGCTGGTGAATGGAATCGATGGCCAGGACTGTCTCTGCTATGTAAAACTGAGTAGCCTCTTCACTCAGGGTATCTTTCTTCATCAGCAGGGTCATCATATCACCTGCAGAAAAAAGCAGCAAATGCTAGGACATATGCTTTATAAAAACACAGTGAACTGAATTGTTGCACAACATTTTAGAAGGACAGGAAGAAATGTGGTGTGTCTGAGGGCGGTCAACGGGTTACAAAACCTCACAGAGGGAGAAAACACACGCATTAAAGGAGACACAATTCCTGCACGGATCTCAGAGGGTTAGACAGACGCAGTAAAGATGGAGTGTTTGTGACAGTTTATGAACATTTACTAACTGCAAACATGGTCCTAATAACAATTTATACCATATATATGTCACGCCTCACACCTTAGGCAGGCACTTTATCACTCGCTCACACTCACACAGATCTATTTGTTGGACTCTAGTGTGAACAAACTTCATGTTGCACAACTCTAGTTTACACTCTGTCGTTTTGCAAGAAATGCCGGATGTTTAGTTTATATTTTGCAAGAACGGCCAGGTGTTTCTCTTTTTATTGATTTTTTAATATTTTTTTTTATCTCATAATGTTATTTTAGATTGTATTTTTATTCTGCTTTATTATAGTTTGTGCATTTTTTCTGAGACTTGCATGTCCTTGTGTTTCCACTTTCAAGCAGCCGGAAAAGTAAATTTCTCTTGGAGATTAATAAAATATCTATCCATCCATTTTTAGAAAGAGAAAACCAATCAAGGAGTAGAAAGGACCCGCAACTGATCAATTGGAAGCAATCAAACGTTTGGAACTACTGTTTTATAATGTCAACCTTAGAGATTAGGTTAAGGATAAAGGAGATTCAGTTGATAAGAAGAAAGGGCAGGACCTCCCCACGTAGGGCTGGAGTCAGTGTCTTTCACCCGCCCAGAACAACAATGCAAAAGACTGAGTGGAACTGAGTTTAATCTACACCAACTCAGCTTCTAAATGGCTCTCCAAAAAGTATAAACTAGGGCTGTACTGGATGGTGTGTGCGTGATGTGTTGGATGGTCAGGAGGAATTCCTCCAACTAGTTCTTCAAGCTAAAAAAGCAACCAAATGTCTTATCTTCAGTAAATACATATGTGAAAACTAATTTTTATTATATAACTACTCACTACCATTCTCTAAAAGGCAACCAGAAATGTGTTGTCATTTAGATGTGATGAGTTGAATGACTTATACCTCCAGGTAGGAATTCCATGATGAGGTAGAGGTTCATTTTGTCCTGAAAACTGTAGAACATTTTGACCACCCAGAGGCTGTCGGCTTCTACCAGGATGTCCCGCTCAGCCCGGATGTGACCAACCTAAGAGGCAGAGAGGGATGCTTAGATGTGAATTCAAAGATATTGGCCAAGTACAGCTGGCACACCGCCTGTACTGTAGCTGGGCTACCTGTTCTTTTTCCAGCATGTCAGCTTTCCGGAGGATCTTCATTGCATAAACATGGCCAGTGTCTTTTTTCTGCACCAGACGAACCTAGAGTCAAGGGCAATCAACCAATCACTCATTAATTTATCCATAATGACAGGGTAACCACACAGAAAGCCCCTGGACCCCAGAGGGTTCAAGCATCATGCTTTATGTAATTTAAAGCATTTTTTAAAGTGTTTACCTCTCCAAAAGCACCTCGGCCAATCACTTTCAGGGATTCAAAGTCCTCTAGGCCAAGTCGAGTACGCTTGAGACGCAGAAACTCGGTCTCTTTTCTTGCATGCTGAGAACGGCGCATACGTTTCTGCAGAGATCACGGTGCACAACTGTCTAAAATTCACAGCTACACAATTTTATACAGAGCATCTGTAACCAGCACCTGCTCACAGGAATACCGTAAAGGCTTAGTCATATATTACTACACTGTACAGCTAACAACAACTAAACGACACCCTAGAAACAGCGTGCAGTATTTTCTTCAAAGCATCTAGCTGTAAGCTGGATGTACAATCACCTCTTCGTCGGCCAGTCCTTCCTGATCCATCACTTTCTCCAACTTCTGCTGCCTGGAAGAAAGTTTGACCATGAGAACTCTCTAACAGCCATTAAGCAGCACCCTGACAGCACTTTTTTTGAAAATATGACAAAAAAAAAAGAAAAATAATTACACACGATTTAAAATTTCACTGCACACCCACTCAGAACGCTGCAATGTTACCTCATTTCTCTCTCCTCATGCTGGGCAATGAGGTTACTATAAAAGTTCTCTAGGGTCACTTTGGCCATGGTCACCCTCTCCTTGGTGTGGTTACTCATGGAGAAGCATGAGCTCTGGCTAGTCATTGCCATGATGTACCTGCAAAGGGATGACAATCAGTCAGTGCATCTTGCAAGGATATTGTGCAGTTAGGTCCCCGATTATTTTCCCTTGTTACATTTTGCAATTCAAGAAAATTTTGTGCAGTTTTTTTTTTTTTTTTAAATATAAGTCAACCATATAAATCTACATTTAAAGGCCAAGTGTGGTGCGATACTGCATTACGACAAAACAAATTAAGCAGATAAAAGTTCCAGACACTCGAGAGGTTGCTTTGTGATTTGGTAGTGGATAACTGCAATTATTAAAATACTATTCACTCAACTACGAAAGCAACCAAAGGGGAAATGGGGTGATTGGTAAAGCTGTATCCTTCATGGCAGTGATGACACAATGCCTGGGCCTGAAGTAGTAACTGTTTCCAACTAAAGGGTGTTCCTACTGTAATTACTGCTAGTTCCATCATGCAGACACACCTAGAAGGTGGTTCTTCCAGTAGGCATAGTGCCCAACCAGCTGAGAGGGGAAGGGTTGGCTCATTTGTTTTCATCAATGTCTGAAGTGAATATGTGCTCATTTTTACGTCAATAGTTAGCTTCCAAGAACTATAATATCCCATCCGGAGTTAAAAAAGCGTCTTAAAAAATAAAAACAAAACCTTTTTCAAAAGGTATTAAATATATTGTGAGGCTTTGCTTATCTCTGAAGTTCACAGTCATCTCAAGTGTCTGGACTCTTACATGTAAAATCGAAATAATTAATCTCGTTATATGGTTATAGTGAATGTGTGGTAACGTATAAAATGACGGTATTTTCATTTCAGAGAAAACTGATCCCTGTGAAGTTTTACAAGTGTTCGAAAAGCTGCGTCAAATCAAATAATTTTTACAAGTTTCTTTCCTTCCCCATTGCTAATTGAATCCAAAAAAGCTTTAAAAGAAAATCTGGAGACATTACTCTTTAACAAATGTGACAAGTTCGATTTGCTGTTAGTCAAGTTTGAAGTAAACTTAGCTAGAACACTAAATATCGGCTTCACAAGAGCGAAACGAGTCTAGTTTTTAAAGTCACCATCGGTCATCAGGTAATTTAACAATAAAGGTTTCGAAGTTATTCGAAGAGTCAGCGACAAAAAACACATACACCACTTCCTGGTACTTTTAAATTGTGTAAATATAATGGTTCTTTATCGCTTACCTTTGTCAAAACAGTAATACCTTAACGTCTTCCTTTGCTAAACTTCTTCTTCCTCTTCTTCTAGGTCTTAGTTTTCTTCTTCTCTTGATTAATTGCGGATCGTAAACAACTTGCTTGGTGCATACCGCCACCTACTGTATAAGAGTGTGTTTGGTCATGTTATACAGTCAGTGTACAATTCTTTTAAAATTCTAACTTTTAAACCTGTGCTACCTAAGAAAATAAAATTTGCCTTTCCTGTGTTTCTGATCCCATCATCCTCTAATCCCAGTATAACCATCAGATCCCATTCCCGTCTCTTACTTTTTCTTTAAATAGTTCTCTTGCTCACACTTCTTATAATTAAAAAAAAAAAACATGTTCTACATTTTCTTTCGCACCACAATTTCCACAGTTATTACTGTTAATTTTCCACATTAAAGTCACTGAACTAATTAAACCTGTGTGATCTGTCCTGTGTCTTGCTATGGTTATTTAACCCCTTGTGTTTCTTTCTTTATAACTGACTTTGTTTAACTGTTATGACTGACTTTTGTATTTTACAATACCCTCATCCTTACAGATTATCTTCTTATCTTTTCTGACATAAAACAAACTAATCCCAAGGGATTTTTTTTTTTTTTTGTAGTATTGTTTTCTTCTCCACTTCTAATTTTATCCAAAGGGACGATGCTATTACATTCTTATATGCAGCGGTGTCTCTCCTGCTGGATTAAAGGACTACATTAATGGGTGGGGTGTTGATCTAATGGCCCCAGTACATACATGGGAGGCTCTATATTGAAGTCTATTTTCCCCAAAGTTGTTCTTGTTGCTGTTCCATATATCAGAGACCCATGGTTGATAGTTAATCCCATAATTGCCCTGTATATGTGTATCAGTGACTATTCATCTGTCCCCAAATCACATCTGCTAATGACCTTTTTACCTTTGTTTCCAGTTTAAATACATACACTCCATTTTTATTTCTTATCAAGCCAGAGCTGCAAACTCATTCCCCATCTGCATAGGCTGTCTGTATAATGGTAACTCATTATGATTTATATGAACCTTTTCTTGTAAACATAAATCCCAATTCATTAGAATTTCTCCACCTTCTCTGTTGCTTTCTTTATATTTCCCATCAAAAAAGGTATGTTTCTCTCCCAATAGCCCCATCATCTGCATTTTATACATCCATCTATGTGTTCAAGTACATTTTTTATCATTATATTAATAAAAACTGACTAATTCCAATTCCTATTACAATTTTAAAATCCTCAGATACTGCTGCACCAACCTTGACTTTAAACCTTCTTTCTATTGAGAAGTCTATAATCCTCCCACTGCTGTCTGTGAGGATTATTTAGGTGTTTTTCTGCCTGACTTTCTTCTCCCACTCACTTTTTAAATGCTGACAAGTGTATATTTGTGGTTTTATAAACTGCTATATTAATATGTTATGATTGACTGACTACTTTAATAATTAGTTGACTAGCTGATTATTTGATCAGCTAGTCAAATAATTGCTGAATCACAATTATGTTAATTTATGTTACTGAGATAATGAAATATTACAATAAACAAAAACCAAACAATGCAGTCCGTGTTGGTCTTCCAGTCTTTATCAGATCGTCAGAGGCTGTCTTTGTTTCTCTCTGCATAGTGGAGGTGAATTTACTTGTCTTACATTAAATCCAGCCTTGAATCACAGCCGTAAATGTTGGACGGTCCTGGAGCCCAGATTGTGTCACAGTTTAAATGCATAGATGTGCACGCTGTAAAGAAAGCATTGATTTGACCACCGAGCCTGGACAGCTAGAACCTCTTTCTAAATCAAACAGGTTCAAAATATCTTCTAATCAATGCAGTGTGTTTTCTGCTCTCACTGGAGCTATAATCCAATAAAATGTTGGTTTCCTCTCACACCGCTCAGCCTCGGTTATCCCTCACGGCCCATTAGGCGTCTGCTTTGCTGCAGCACGTACTCTGCTTGGCCCTGGCCTTGCATTTCCCACGCAAGCACCTCTGAAACAAAAGGTTCATCAGTTAGCCAGCTGGGTGTGAGAGGCAGACACCATGTCTGCCTTTGAGATCAAACTTCAAACCTTTCTGTTCAGTGAAGCGTACAGCTGGCCTCAAACAAAGTGTATAGGGCTGATAGATCTAGTTACAGTCAGTTCTCACAGCTACAGGTGGAATAGGCTTCCTTCTATCTCTATGCTGCACAGATCTCAGCCTCTAACAAACCCAGTGTCCACTGTTAGCACCTGCCTATGCTGTTCCCTTCCTTATAACAACCTGCCTATGCCGTATTATGTTTGCGTATTTCTCCCTCTCTCTCTCTCTATTCTCTCTGTCCTGTCTCCCTCTTCTCCTCCTCCTTTACCCAGCTGGTTTTCAGCAGGATGGTTCCTCCTTGTGAGTCTGGTCCTGCTCAAGGTTTCTTCCTGTTAAAAGGGAGTTTTTTCCTGCCACTGTGCTACCTGGGGGTTCAGGCTGTGGGTTTCTGCCTCTGTAAAGCACCTAGAAACAATTCTGATTGTAAAAGGAACTATACAAATAAAATTGAATTGAATCAGGAAAAGGTTTATCTTGCCTGTCTCTCTCCTTTTGGCACTTTGGGGTGCACACATGCTGTGCGGTTATAATTGTAGGGCTGCAGTCTGTCATATGTGTAATTGTACACGTTTAAAATTTCGTCTCTGTCAGAACCAGGTATTGGGACCTACTGTTTGATCAGAAAGCACCCAGATGCCTCCGTCACTTCTGTTTTAGCATTTTCAGATGCAGACTTACAATTTTCCTGCCACAATAACTCCAGAAGCCTCAACAGTGTTTTCCTGAGTATAATGTTGAGGAAAAACTTTACTATTTTTTTTCCCTAAACACCGATTTAAGGGGCGTTCTAACCTGCAACATGGTGCACATGTTAAGATGCGGCTCAGTTCTAAGGATTTTTAAACTATGTACTTTAGTCTTTTTGTAAAATTATTCTTCAAATTACAGATGTGGCGCAGATGTGGCGTTAGTTGATACCTCACATCAATCAAGTTCTACCAGATTTGTTGTCTGTGTAGATTCTCACTCATCCAGGTCATGGTTATCCAAAGTAGATCTCTCTGTATCAACTGGACTGAAAGGTTTCCTTGAAAACATTTGGCCCTCTCTCCAGAGAGCTTCTTCAGTTCTAAATTTGCTGGGGCAGAGCTTGAAAATATAGCCCTATATTGCACTGATATTGCACACTATTATACTGTATTATACTGTAAATATGTTCTAATATGTTAATACTGACGATGCTGCTGGGACAAGTCAATTTCCCATGTCTGGGATCAATAAAGTACTTCTATTCTATTCTATTCTATTCTATTCTGTGGACCATCGGCATGTTAATGGCCCGGGTGGTCACCTGAGAGTCGTTGGCAGGGTGGTTGGCAGGGTCGTTCACCAGAGAGATCTAACTTTGGATATCAGATTTGTTGTGTTACAGGTGGGGATGCTGACATGTCGGATTCCTCCCTCTGCTCAGGGTCAGGAAAGGCCAGGAAAACTGTCTGTGACCCAAGCAGAGGAGCATTTTCTGGCCTTTGATACATCATGACACTATGTTTGATAATACGTTTACTTTAATCTAGACAACTGTCTGTGAATCTGAGCGAAAACGTGTATTGCCCCCTTGCGGTCAATTTTATTTTAATGGGATGAAAGTTGAGGAATTGGAATCCCTGAAAAGATTTTTTTCCCATTTAATCTGAAAAAGTCCCAACACTTCAACTGATTCATAAAATGGAATGGGAACACTTGTTAAAATCATTTAACTGTGAGGTTTACATTCTATATTTCTCTGTGTTCATGTTCAGGCCATCATTATGTGGACGACATTTAAAAATAATAATAATTAAAAAAATGATGTGTAAAAATAATAGCTGGTCACTACTGAATCTTTATTTGGTAAAGTAATGAAATGCCCAGGTCCTGGGCATATCTTTAACTGGGGTCCATGGTATATTTAACATCTTTAATTCCGTCATTTGGGAAGTGGTGCATTAGTTGTATTTGCCACTAGAGGGAGCTCCGATACCATTACAGCGAACAGAAAAGAAAGCAGAACTGAACCTTCAGCGGTCACGGAGTTGCGTCACGCACACAAATGTTTTTGTGTTAGAAGTCCAAAAGAAACCCGAAATTTATTCATAAATGTAGCTGAAATTACTCTTTTGTAGACAAACATATAGAACCTCTGCATCTTACTGGCTCTTCCTCGTCCATCACAGTTTCCACAATATCTAATTTTCTTTTATTTATTCATTGATTTTCCGTGTAATAACGGCAGCTGTTGTTCATATTGCTGAGTAGGTAATTTTTTAGATCAATATCATATCATCTCTCATCATGATAACTTGGTGTGTTGAGTCCCTGAGGTTGTTTTTTTTTTTCACTCAGTATGTTTTTCTCCATCAGAATTTCTCCAGTTCCCCAATGTCTCTGATGACCAGAACCTTAGCATCCTCTGGGGCTATTACAGCCTAATAAATATTTTACCATTTTGTGTCCAAGTATTTTTGATATTTCCTTGGAATCCTTGGATAGTATGCTGCTTTGCATCAAAGCAACATCATATTCATATTACTATACTTGCTGCTTTGAATCAAAGCAACATACAATATTACATGTGGAGCTGTAGTTACATATGTGACCATGTTAACTACAAAATAACACAACGTAAGATATCCTGAGTTCCCTTGTTTTACTAGAATGCAGGGAGGATTCCACCATTGTGTGTGTGTGTGTGTGTGTGTGTAATTGCTACATACTGAGTACCAAAATACTGATTAAAGTAACAAAGGATATTTGGAGGATATTTTGGCTGGTCTTCTCAACTTCAAAGGCCTGTTTGAGACATGGTTTTAACATTAGTGCTGGCATTGGGTTTTGGTTAATTCAATTCAATTCAATTCAATTCAGTTTTATTTGTAGTTTTCAGTTTTATCCTTTTACAATAAAAATTGTCTCTAGGTGCTTTACAGAGGCAGAAATCCAGAGCCTGAACCCCCAGGTAAGCACAGCAGCAAGGAAACCCCCCCTTTTTAACAGGAAGAAACCATGAGCAGGACCCATGGCTATTTTATAGGCAGGAGTCAAGGGCTGGGTAATACATTATGCATATTATGTTGACTTATTGACATGGATAACAAACTAAATCTTCTCCAGGTCAGCTGACAGTCCTGATAGTTCCGGAGCGATGGCGAGCCAGCGCGTCCAACAGAACCAGGATCAAAAGAATAAGGTACGGTGCATCTGTCTGAGTGTCTTTGTTCTGCTACTCTCCATTAATCTTTCTTGTTCACTCTTCATTCTTGCGGAACTTTGGACGTCAAAGCCACAGCCATAAATAATTGTGAACGTGTGGAAGAATGGAAAAAGAGCAAAATAAAAACAGTTGTGTCTGTGTGTGTCCATGTGCAGGTGGTGGATGTTATGCGTAAAGGTGTAGATAATGCATTGACGCCTGACGAGGTGCCTGAATCAGATGACCAAACAAAAGAGCTTCAGGTCAAATCCTCCCAGATTGAAACCAGCATCAATAAACAAAAATTCAAGTCCTGGTGGAAGAAAATAGCGGTACCTGGACAGTGCAAGAACATGAAGGTGCCTCCCAGCTGTAGACTGTCCTATTTTCCCAACTTGTAGCATTATTTTTACAAAAGTAATTTGAAACCTATGCCTTTAAAGGAACCAGGCAGCTATTTGTACCAGACAGTTCTGAACTCTCTGGTAGCTGCTAATTTAAATATTAAATAAGAATACACATTTACAAATTGTTTTATTCCAGTGTAAATAAAAGAATTGCACTGTGACAAGAAAAATGTAGAGACTGCTTTGTTGTTGCTAAAACTTTGCTATTCTGACGTTTAGATTTTGTTGACATTAATTATCCAGATAGTTCACCATTAGCATTCCTGAAAGGACTTATAGAACATCATTAACCTGTAGTGTAGACATTATCGCCACATCTTTACATCTTTACTTTACCATGTGTTACCTTGTTCAGACCGTTTTCTCAGTTTCATGTGCAAAATTGCTATTAGAGGTTCTTGATGGCTATTTCTGGTTGGGCAACCATTTTGAAAAATATAGTTTATACCCTTTATTTTATACCCTATAGTTTATACTGAAAGCCCTTATTCCCATGAATGTTTGTGCAGCTGAATTCATTGTATGTTCACCTCTGCAGATTTGGTACAACCTGATATATGGTCTATTGGTCCTCATCATCATTATCATGAGTAAGTATCAATCTTCTGCTCTGCAAAATTGTGTTTGTTTTCTGTTTTGACATTTCATGGTTGATTTCATCAAAAACATCTACTTCAATTGCAGTTTGGAGTGTTCTATAAGAGGGCAGGGCTGAGGCTTGAGGAAAAGGAAAAGAACAACCAGCACAGCTGATGTCTTTGAGACTGCTCGTTATCGACTACAGAACTTCATGACAGGATTATTGAAGCACAGAACAGTTGCAGGGTGCTGACGCAGAGAGCATTGATCAAATATTTAGATAAAGTGACTGAACTATTAGTGCTTGTCATGTGGCCTGTGTCTTGCTATTTGATAAAATCACTACAATGGGCAGATGTGTTTTTTTTCCCCCACATAATTTTAGTGGGGTTGGGCAGTGTGGCCATTTATCTGGAAATGTGGGTGGGGGGGTCTGCCCCTAACTTTTCCTCTGCTTCCTCCATGTGGTGTGGCCTGTTTGTCAGCATATACAGTGAATATAAAAAGTCTACACACCCCTGTTCAAATGCCAGGTTTTTGTGATGTAAAAAAATGACATCAAAATAAACAACCTCATAACTTTTTCCACCTTTAATGCGACCTATAACCTGTACAACGCAATTGAAAAACAAACTGAAACCTTTAAAGGGGAAAATAAAAAAAAAACTTAAAATAACCCGGTTGCATAAATATGCACACTTTTACACACATACTTTGTTGCAGCACCTTTGGCTTTTATTACAGCACTGAGTCTCTGTGTAGGAGTCATCAGCGTGGCACATCTTGATGTGGCAATATTGCCCACACTTATTTGGAAAACCACTCCAAATCTGATAGATTGTGAGGACATCTCCTGTGCACAGCCCTCTTCTGATCACCCAACAGATGTTCGATTGGATTCAGGTCTGGACTGTGGCTGGGCCATTCCAAAACCTCAATCTTATTCTGGTGAAGCCATTCCTTTGTTTGGATGTGTGCTTTGGGTCATTGTTGTGGTGAAAGTGTCACGGTTCGGTGTAGGACGCAAGAGCGACACAAATGATAGTGACGAACTTAAGTTTATTCCAGGCGAGCAAACGAAGGATCAGGGAATATCAAAAGACAGGTCTACCAGGAGACAACACAGGATCGGTTCCAATACAGCAATCAGACAACGAAACTCAGAAACTCTCTGTACTAGTAGTGATGGACAAATGATACCGAGGCTTTGGAGCTTGCGTCACTCTTCCGGAAGCGGAGTGATTCGAAACGCTGTGTCGGAGCTTGTATCAAAACACCAGTGTCACGTGACCGATGATGTTCGAAGCTTCGAACGTCATCGCTGTTTCGCTTCGCGCTTCATTGCTTCAAAATGTTTCGAAGCTTTTCATTGGCTCGTAGTCTTTCAGTGTGTGTCACTGGCTCATGGCGTTTCAATGCATTCTGAGCCAATGACAGCTTGACAGGTTTGACAGTTTTGAGTGATTTGGCGCCTACCAGCTATATAAGATGAATCATAATGCTTCAAAATGGGGTTGTGAGGAGATAGAGATTTGGAGAGTGAGAGTGAAAGTATTTTGGCAAGTTTCATGGCGAGTACCACCAATAAGCGACGTTCTAAAGTTTGGGAACATTCTGATCTCATACCACCAAATAAGGTATAATGCAGTTTATGGCATATGTTTACATAATTGAATTGTATTTTTAATTTTTAAATGGGTCTCAAAATTACATTTGCTTGTAGGTGCGGTGTTTGCTCTGCACACAAGAGTTGTCTTACAACAACAACACATCATCTATGTTGAGACACTTGCGTGCCAGGCGTCATCATCCCTGGCAATCATCTCCAGCAAACCAGTGACCCTGTCAACACTCGAAATCCTGACAGTAAGCTAAATATATATGTATATATACTGCTGTATATTTATGTATGTGTGTGTTTATTAATTGTATATTGTGTGTATCGTATTCATATAGCAATGTGTCTGTTTAGATTGTCACTCATCCAGGTCATAGTTATCAAAAATTAGAGATCTCTGTGTCAACTGGACTGAAAAGTTGGCACTTTCTGTCACCCACCTACAAGCAGTTCTCCACTCTTTTCATCAACAATCCAAACGTTCACACCGTTTGACCAGACCTGGTGACTCATTAATATGTGACCCAACTGACAAAGGGGAAGCACCCCAACTGAAACTAGGTGAACGACCCTGCCAACCACCCTGCCAACGACTCTCAGGTGACCACCCGGGCCATTAACATGCCAATGGTCCACAGGGCTATATTTTCAAGCTCTGCCCCAGCAAACCTAGAACTGAAGAAGCTCTCTGGAGAGAGGGAGAAACGTTTTCAAGGAAACCTTTCAGTCCAGTTGACACAGAGAGATCTAATTTTGGATTCATATAGCAACCTTTCTTCCACATAGTGTCCAGAAAACAGAAGCTGGATGAGGCCTTGGTGGACATGATAGTTAAAGATGGTCAGCCTTTTTCTATCGTAGAGGATGAAGGGTTCCAAAATTTCATAAAAATCCTGGACCCATCATACTCCATTCCCAGCTGCAAAACTGTAAAGGCAATGGTGGAAGCAAGGTACACTGTAACCAAAGAGAAAGCCTTGGCAAAAATTAAGCAGACTTCAGCTGTTAGTTTGACTGCTGACATGTGGACATCAGTCAATATGGATGCGTACCTTGGTGTGACTTGCCATTATGTGTCAGACAGCCTAGATCTGGCTACTGTGCTTTTAGGTGTGCAGTATTTTCCTTTGACCCACACAGCAGCTAACATTTCAGATGCAATAGCAAATTTGATGACAGAGTGGGGAATCAGTGAAAAGGTCTGTGGGATGGTTACTAATGGAGCTCACAATATTGTGGCAAGTCTTGGTCAGTTAAACCTTAGACATATTTATTGCTTTGCCCACATGCTGAATCTCATAGTCAAAAGATCACTCTGTCACTCTGTCAGACTTCTGAGCTGGAAAACATGCGCAGTAGGGCCTGCAAAATAGTAGCACACTTCAAGTCCAGTTCAAAAACAAAGGAAAAGTTGTGCTCTATTCAAGCTAATATGCCCAAGAGGTTGAAACCAGATGGAACAGCACTTATGCCATGCTCCATAGGCTTTAAAGGCAGAGAGACCCTTTAGGGGCAGCCCTGGCATCACTTAGCACTGACATAGTGCCTTTCACTGCTGATGACTATGCAGCAATCAACCAGTGCCTGACAGTTTTAAGGCCATTCTATCAGGCAACTGTTGAACTTTCTGAGGAAAGGAGAGTGTTGGGGTCAAAGGCAATTCCTATAGCCAAAATGCTGAGACATGTAATTTCTGCTGAATGTGCCCAAATGGCTCCTTGTATTGGTGCCACGCGTGCCAGCCATTTGAGAGTTAATTTGAGTGAAAAATTCAGTGGCTTGGAAAAAGTGAATTCCCTGTCTGTGGCCACCATCTTGGATCCATGGTTTAAACAGACTGGCTTTATCAATCAAAGCAATGCTCAGGCTGCTGTAGAAAGGCTGACACGAGAGTGTGCCAGTCTTATTGATGTGTCGGCAGAAGATGTGCCACTGGAGACTGCAACAACATCTGCCAATGTTGGTGAAGAACATTATAACTTGTGGGCTTTACTGGACAATTATGTAGAGTCTCAGCACCGCACCAGCAGTGCATCTGACAGCGCTGCAGTGGAGATCCAGAGGTATGCATGTTGATTACTGTTGAAACATCAGTTGTTTTATTCAGCTGTTCATTGTCTTACTGTCTGTGTCATAGATATTTGAAAGAACAAATTCTGACAAGAGCAGAGGATCCCCTGAAATACTGGGTGGCACGAAAGACTTTATATCCAACGCTGTGGAAACTTCCATGCAAGTATCTGTGCATCCCAGCATCATCTGTTCCTTGTGAAAGGATATTTTCCAAAGCTGGGGAGTTGGTCAGCCAGAAGAGGCCTGCGACTGAAGCCTACGACAGTAGAAAAAAATTATATTTCTTAATAAAAACCTGTGAATACAAAATTTTCTACTTGTCTGCTTCTGTTAATAAACAAAACAACCAAAACAACCATACAAGTCCCCAAATGACAAACCATTATCTTTAAAGGTTTTCCTTAAAAACACTACACACACACACACACACAAACACCTTTGGTGGACCAGTTTCTGTCTGAGTGTGTTGGAGGGTTTGAACTGTACTGGAATGTCATGTTTTTGGAAGATTCTCCTGAATTTTTCTGAAACTCCAGACAGGTGGGGGATAGAAATACTGTGAATTTATTTCTTTCCTCTTCTTTGCTGGGGTCTGTTTTTTGGAGGTCTTTGTGAAGGCCCAGTCTGGGTAACCATGTTTTGAGTGCTGTTTTTAGATGTTCCTGTTTTCTTCTTCCCTTGGGTTGTGGTGGGTACTTCTTTGGCCCTATGATGTAGGGTTTGCACACTCATCAACCTCATTATCTTAGTTGTTTGTTTTTACTTCACTTCCCTGAAAAATTTCAGTGTTTTTCAGTTCTGCTGAACAGGTTATAGGTCACATTAAATGTGGAAAAAGTTTTTATCTTGGTGTCATTTTTTTACATCACAAAAACCTGGCATTTGAACAGGGTTGTGTAGAATTTTTATATCCACTGTAGGTAAGCATGGCAGATCTCTCTTTCACTGCTGCTACTGTGTGTGCACAGCGAGCTAGCAACAAACGTTTTTAATTTTAAAACTGTCATTTAGACAATTTAAGAGTCCGGCATTGCCGTGTGGCTCACAGTCCGTGGTTACAATTAGCAATTCACTTCATTTACAAGTAAAGGTAAAACCATAATACCCTTTTTAAAAATGTCATCACCTGATCTTTTCACATATCGTCTCCCCTAAATTGTATTTAAAAAAAATTATTTATTACAAAAAAAAATCACATACAGCTTTTTCATACGGCGACTTTATATTCGGAGAGTACATGTGAAGGTTTCACTGGTCGGGACATTAATTTTATTAATGCTAAATAAGAATGTGTTGATTGGCCGCAGGAAGGACAGAGAATGGTGGCAGGCCCAGGGGCCCGTTTCAGAAAGTGGGTTTACCAAAGTCAGTCTCAGAGCTGAAACTCCATCCATCCATCCATCCATCTTCTGCCGCTTATCCGGGGTCGGTTCTCGGGGGCAGCAGCCTAAGCAGGGAAGCCCAGACTTCCCTCTCCCCAGCCACTTCGTGCAGCTCTTCCGGGGGGATCCCGAGACGTTCCCAGGCCAGCCGAGAGACATAGTCCCTCCCGCGTGTCCTGGGTCTTCCCGGGGGTCTCCTACCGGAAGGACGTGCCCTGAACACCTCACCAGGGAGGTGTCCGAGAGGCATCCTGACTAGGTGCCTGAGCTCCTCCCGATTGGCAGAGCTTCTCACCCTGTCTCTAAGGGAGAGCCCAGCCACCCTACGGAGGAAACTTATTTCGGCCGCTTGTACCCGCGATCTCGTTCTTTCAGTCATTACCCAAAGCTCATGACCATAAGGGTAGGAACGAAGACCGACTGCTAACTGAGAGCTTTGCCTTTTGGCTCAGCTCTCTTCACCACAACGGATTGGTTGATCCGCCTGTCGATCTCCCGCTCCATTCTTCCCTCAGTCGTGAACAAGACCCCAAGGTACTTGAATTTCTCCACTTGGGGCATGATCTCCTCTCCTACCCAGAGGAGGCACTCCACCTTTTTCCGGCTGAGAACCATGGTCTCAGATTTGGAGGCGCTGATTCTCATCCCGGCCGCTTCACACTCGGCTGCGAACCAATCCAGCAAGAGTTGGAGGTCAGGGGCCGATGGAGCCAACAGGACCATATCATCTGCAAAGAGCAGAGACCCGATCCTGAGCCGAAACTCAGGGTCGCCAAACCCTGAACTCTGCGACTGAGAGTTTTCGGTTTCAGAACACGTGTTAGTAATTGGTTTAATGAACTCTGAGCTACAGTTACCCCGAGTGACGCTCGTGCACGACGATCTAAAAAGCCTTATCAGTGGAACGCAGAAAACGTGATTCACTATGGCAACAAGTGCAAAAAAAAACTTTGATCATCACACTTGAAGAGGAAAAATTTAATGTTACAGTTAAAACCCTAAGTTGTCAAAGCTTCAGCCTTAATCAGTTAATAATTTAGGCCGTCCATCCATCCATCCATCCATCCATCCATCCATCCATCTTCCTCCGCTTATCCGGGGTCGGGTCGTGGGGGCAGCAGCCTAAGCAGGGAATCCCAGACTTCCCTCTCCCCAGCTACTTCGTCCAGCTCCTCCGGGGGGATCCCGAGACGTTCCCAGGCCAGCCGAGAGACATAGTCCCTCCAGCGTGTCCTGGGTCTTCCCGGGGGCCTCCTACCGGAAGGACGTGCCCTGAACACCTCACCAGGGAGGCATCCGGGAGGCATCCTCACTAGGTGCCCAAGCCACCTCATCTGACTCCTCTCAATGCGGAGGAGCAGCGGCTCTACTCCGAGCTCCTCCCGGATGGCAGAGCTTCTCACCCTATCTCTAAGGGAGAGCCCAGCCACCCTGCGAAGGAAGCTCATTTCGGCCGCTTGTACCCGCGATCTCGTTCTTTCGGTCACTACCCAAAGCTCATGACCATAGGTGAGGGTAGGAACGAAGATCGACCGGTAAATCGAGAGCTTCGCCTTTCGGCTCAGCTCTCTCTTCACCACAACGGAACGGTGCAAAGTCCGCATTACTGCAGACGCCGCACCGATCCGCCTGTCAATCTCCCGCTCCATTCTTCCCTCACTTGTGAACAAGACCCCAAGGTACTTAAACTCCTCCACTTGGGGGAGGGTCTCCTCCCCGACCCGGAGAAGGCACTCCACCTTTTTCCGGCTGAGGACCATGGCCTCAGATTTGGAGGAGCTGATTTTCATCCCGGCCGCTTCACACTCGGTTGCGAACCGGTCCAGCGAGAGCTGAAGGTCACGGGCTGATGAAGCCAACAGGACCACATCATCTGCAAAAAGCAGAGACCCGATCCCGAGGCCACCAAACCGGACCCCCTCAGCACCATGGCTGCGCCTAGAAATTCTGTCCATAAAATTTAGGCCGTGTGTGTGTAATGATAAAATTATAGCTTGCTCATAATTCCTATGTGACTGCTCATATGATTAGTGCATGACCCCCCCCCCCATGTACTTATATCAACTGTGTTCATCATAACTGCGTAAACATGTGCTAGTGAGCTTTGCCTAAACATAATCTTATTAAGTTGTCAAAACAGCTGACAACTTGCTGAATCATTATAAACAGGAGACGACTCCTGCTAAATGTGTGCATCATGCAGCCGACAGATAGGCAATGGGCCTGGTCCATTCTGTTCTGTCTCAGATTTCCTAGCAGGTGAGACCTCCTCACGTTATCTGGGGCCTCTGTGCTCCATGTCCTTGAAAGATGTGAGAACAGGCACTGTTTCTTTGAAGCAAAGATGTAATGAACCTGGCTGTAGATTTTGGAGGACTGAACATTTTTAGAAAGCACATAAGCAAACTGCTACCGGCCAGCTTGGGCAGAAGGCATCATACCAAGTCCGGAGAGGTGTCTTAGTCTCGGCTGAGCATTTTGGGGACACCTCCGGAGACCGGAGGCGGGCGACGATGAGTTCTGCTCCAGTCGACTGACCTCTTTGGCTTTTGATTCACCACTATATTTTTGCCTGTGACTTTTTATTCTTCTGAGTCCATTTGGTTGATGTATTTTTCTTCAGGGGGCTCAGCACACAGCCCTGTGGTTCTCCACACCAAGAAAACCAAGGAGATCATTGCTGACTTCAGGAGGCACAGCACCCACTTAGCCCCCTTCTACATTAATGGCGAGTGTGTGGCGAGAGTCCACACTTTCCAGTTTCTTGGGATCCTCATCTCCGCTGACATCTCCTGGACAGAGAACATCACAGTGGTCATCAAGAAGGCTCAGCAGCGGCTACACTTCCTGAGGGTCCTCAGGAAGCACAACCTGGACTCCATCCTGCTTTTTTTTCCAAAAGCCATAACCATACTAAACTCTCACATGCACTGAACCCCAGTCTATTCCCCTGACCCCCCGGACTTCCTTCTATCCACTCACTGTGCAATACCTGTATCCTGCATGCAATAACCCATACTTCCTTGAACTGTGTATATATTCCCAACATATCCGCACTAAAAATTTTATTCTATTTTTATAAATGTATATATTGTATATATTTAAACATGTTTGCACTGAAGGAGTTGCTTTTGATCTTGTTGTACATGTAAAAAAAAGATGTATAATGACAATAAAAGGAATTCTATTCTATTCTGTTCTATTATATAAATTCTGGGAGACATTTTTTGGAAAAAGACAACCTCTGGTGCTCTGCATCACTTTTTTGACACAAACACACAGGCAGGTGCCGTCTGATCAGACTGAAGCTGGAAAACATCCTGCAAAACAATTCTCCCCATTATAGATAAAAGATTTCATGACCTTGTACACCGAAAATGCACATATTTTCAAGAAAAAAAAGTTTGTTCTTATGCATTCCACTCATTTAACATTTCTATTCTATATGTGTGTTTGAGCCACAGGTGCAACCCAACAGGCAGAAAACAGCCTTGGCAGAAAGTTAAGAAGAAATACAAAAATATAGTTAAAACATGTCAGATATGATTTAAATACAAGCTATTGTGTTGTTTAGCCGGTCCTCATTAAACGGCGTTCATTCGCTTCATTTAACCCGTGATAATGATATTTAATTAAATCCCCTAAGAGAAATCCTCTAAACAAAGAAAAAGCCAAATCGTTAGCCTTCCCATCACTGTCAGTATTTAGTACTGTCTATATGAATGCCTTAAATGCCTGTTATACATGCATGTCATCCTCTGTCTGCCTGTGAGTGGAGATTAAAAGAGGTTTTCATCTGCCAACTGTGTCGCACTTTCCTTAACGCCAAACCTGACAGAATGATCTGATCAGAAATGGATCCAGCCCTGAACGCTTTGCGGGAGGTTCAAAGATGTGAGGAGCATGTGCCATCATGCACCCCACCGACTGCGCTCGCCTGGAATGACCGTTGCCAGCCTGTTCATTATTCCAGACGGATGCCGAGGAGCCCTGCAGAGCGTTTGGTGAGAGCACCTCCAGACCCACCAGAGCAGGTACATCGCCAGCCTGTCGCCAAGGTCAGTGGAGCATAGCTTTTTATGCTGAGGAATTCTAGACTCTGGCCTACCTGAATGAATGGCCTGCTCCATCCCTTACTGATGTGTTTCTGCAAGGACTGGCTGATGACATCAAGGACTTGATAACGGCATATGCGCAACCTACGTCCCTAGATGCCCCATCGAACTTGCCATCCGGCTGGAGCTGCTGGTACAGGCCCGCGGGCACAGCCGGCCTCTGAGTTCACCATCCCAGACTGCGAGCGACTGGTATCATGCGTTGCCACCTCAGACCCAGACTAGAACCGTACTGGTCCCGACCAAAGCCTACGCCAGTCCCGACCGCTGTGTTGAAGCCCACGCCAGTCCTGATGACAGCATTGATGGCCAAGCCGGTCCGACGACAGCGCCGACACCCACGCCAGTCCCGAAGACAGCCATGACCCTAGCAGCCAAGGCCATGTCTCTTGCAGGCAAGGGTTGTGACTCCGGCAGCAAAAACAGTGACCCCTGCCGCGAAGTCTTCGATCCCTGCAGCAAAGCCTTTTACCCCGGCAGCGATGCCTTTGAGCTCGGCAGCGAGACCGGTGACCCTTGTAGCCAAGCCTTTGATCCCTTCAGCCAAGCCCCTCATCCCGGCTGCAAGGCCTCTGACCCCCGCAGCAAAGCTTGCGACTCTTGCAGCAAGAGCTGCCGTCTCCGTTCAAGCTAGAGCTGCTCCTGAGCCCCGGTCTAAGGCTGTCCCGGTTGAAGCTAATGCTGCTCCAGAGTTCTGGGTAGAAGCCGTCCCTGCAGGAGCTGAAGTTGCCTCTTAGGCCGTCACTGAAGCTGTCCCTGCACGAACTGAAGCTGCTCCTCTCCTCCTCTCCTCTCCTCTCCTCTCCTCGTGCACTGACCTGCTGACTTCTGACCCCACCGACCCTCTATCTTTACTCTGTAATTAATGTATTTCTGTTTATGACATGTCTGTTTTCTCCTCCGTCTCTTCTACCCTTCTTTCTTTACCCAGCCGGCCATCAGCAGGAGGATCCCCCCAATATAAGCCTGGTCCTGCTCAAGCTTTCTTGCTGTTAAGGGGAAGTTTTTTCTTTCCCTTTTTGCTTGTTGGGGGTCAGGTACTGGGTTTCTGTAAAGCACCTAGAGACAAGTTTCATTGTAACAAAGACACTACAAAAAATAATAAACTGACTGCGTCTAATCTACGTTCAAGCTTAACACAAAATCCCTTTGCAAAGCACAAGATAGAACACAACACAAAATAGAAGAAGTCAAACAAGCAGGTAATGCAATGTGTATGACTTGTGTTGGTGTGAATGTCCCATTGCAGCTTTGTTAAAGCCTTTTTATTTTTTTTTAATTTTATTTCATAGGAGCTTTTCATCATAAATCTATATTCTTTGTTGTAGCACGCTTATACCTTGAGTATCAACAACATCAAGTGTACATAAATAAAATTTTGTTCAATATCTATGTATAGTGTACAGAAAGCATTAAAAACATTCGAGTGGTTAAAAATGCTGCATTGATTTATTAGCAGGTGGCACCCTTGATTGTTATGGTAATTAACAGTTATTTCTTCACGTGTTCCCGGGGTTCCTGTGTTAAAATAAAAGGGGAAAAAATAAAAATATAAGCGCATCGAGTTGTAAAAGCACAAAAGGGTTGAGTTTCTGGAAATTACTGCTGATAATGACTACTGCACATGTTGTTCTTCTCTTTAGTTTTCCCCCCCCCCATTCATCATGTCAGCTCTTTTCTGGAGAAATCCACACTGGAATTGATATAAATGCAATTTGTTTTGATGAAAACAACCATGAGAATTCAAAAAGCAAAAAAGCAGCTGCAACATTTTGCAGAGCAGAATATTGATACTCACTCACGACGAGGAAGATGACAATTATTATAATGATGACCACTAGAACATATATGAGCTTGGCCCAAATCTGCAGTAGGTGAACATACAGCAAATTCAGATGCATACTCATTAGTACTCAGATAAGAGGCAGACAATAGCTGAATGGAGGGACTCATGGAGAGATGAATAGATGGGTGGATAAATGGATGGATGGAAACACTAATGAGAATAAGGATTTGTGGTATGTATTCTCCTTTTTTTGTGTGAACAGTTGAAAGGGCCTGTCCAAGTACCTCGATATTCTTCCACCAGTACTTCCTCTTTAGTTTGTCAGCGCTGGTTTCAACCTGGGAGGCTTCGGGCTGCAGTGCTTCTGGCCAGTCATCAAGATCAGACAACTCCTGGTCAGGAACACACAGATAAACACAAAGTCATTATTTTATGGCTTTAAAAAAAGCCATAAAATAATACTGCATAACATATAGTGCAAGTAATAAGTAACCACTCCAGATTTTACATAATTGCTGTAAAAAAGAGATAAAACTATAGACATGTCTGAGACATCCTGAGTTTTTTGTTTCACTGATCTACAAAGCACTGTTGCCCATATTTTACAAAGTGGTAGGAAGGGCAGGTTTGTGCATTCCCATGCTGATATGAGACTATTTGTGATGCAAAGAGGGTAACGTTCTGTTTAGGAGGGATAGAAAATCCACAGCATTAGAAATGAAAGATCAATTTGTTCATGACACTAAAATGTCGTGTTTGAAACAAAATTTGGCTATGCAAATCTGCTGAAGTCATATGCCAGGGACGAAGGGTGTCGCAAAGAGAAAGGAAAACAGGTAGGTTGGGAGTGGAGAGAGAGAAAGGGTCACCTCATTCTCAGTTTAGGCTCTATCATACCAACAAACTTACTTTTATGAGACGTTATTAAAACCATAATCCTGTCATCAAACTTTTTGCTGCAGTTATGCTGTGAGCACTGTTTTCTCAGTATGATTAAAGAGAAAATAAGATATTTGATGAATTTAAAAGAATGTAATCTCCAAAAAGGCTGTGTTGAAAAATTAATAAATAAAAACAAAAAAAAACACACACACCAATGTGTCAGGGGATATGAGTTGAAGAGGTTTGTTCAGAGCATTGATACCTCAGTGTCACTGCATGACATGATTCACTGTTTGATATGGTTCAGTCCACAAACTCCAAAAATGTTGATGGTTTCTTTTTTTAGGATTTTTTTATTCCTTGCTGGAATTCCAAAAAAGTGCCCAAGTGAAATTATTTAAAGCCAACAGAAAAAAAATGAAATGGAAAACAAACAGCTACAAGGGAAAAATAATTATCTCTGGGAAAACAAGAAAAAGAAAAGGTACTCAACCTACCAGCATCTTGGAAAAATATTCCAAAACCCCTAGTCAGGCACTTTCTCCTCTACATCCCTCACAAAACAAAAACTGAGCCACCAGGCCAGAATGACTACTTATATAGCTACAGCCCCTCTTAATAGGCAGAAAATACAATTAAACGTATTTAATCCTAAAGTAAAACTTCCCTTAATGGCCATGCTACTCTTCAATGTAGCTTGGATTCAAGAAATTATAGTCAACAGAGACAGGTGTCTGTTATTTCCTAGTGAAATTAAATCGCTTGTTGGATCAGAGTGGCTTGTAGCTGCTGTATTTCTTGATTTAAAGCGTGCTTCTGATGCTTTTATTCATGATTACTCCTTATTACTATATTAATTCATTTTAACTCATGGAAGTGTTCCACAGAATTGCAGGTATCAGTTTAAGCAATAAATAGATTGACATCTGAAAGCAACAGCAGCCAATTCCATAGAACTCCTGCTACAAGAAAAATCAGTGTGTCATGTTGTGCCTGTGATTAACGGATGGCATTTAGTGCACCAACACTGGATGGCAATGGATCACCTCAGCCTTTTTTCTGTTGGCTATAATGGAGATAAAATTTAAACATATTCAGAAAACATACATCTGGAGACATGCGTGTATAACAGACATTTAAGGCTTTCATATAGACAGTACTAAATGGCAATGGTCGCTCCCTTTCTGCCCTTTCCAGGCAAGCACGGTCAGTGGGGTGCATGATGGCACGTGCTCCGCACATCTTTGAACCTCCCGCGAACCATTTCTGATCAGATCATTCTGTCAGGTTTGGTTTAAGGAAAGTGCGACACAGTTGGCAGATGAAAACCTCTTTTAATCTCCACTCACAGGCAGACAGAGGATGACATGCATGTATAACAGGCATTTAAGGCTTTCATATAGACAGTACTAAATACTGACAGTGATGGGAAGGCTAAAGATTTGGCTTTTTCTTTGTTTAGGGGATTTCTCTTAGGGGATTTAATTAAATATTATCACGGGTTAAATGAAGCGAACGAACGCCGTTTAATGAGGTCCGGCTAAACAACACCACAATAGCTTGTATTTAAATCATATCTGACATGTATGTAACAATATTTTTGTATTTCATCTTAATTTTCTGCCAAGTCTGTTTTCTGCCTGTTGGGTTGCACCTGTGGCCTGTTGGGTTGCACCTGTATGTACTCAAACACACATATAGAATAGAAATGTTAAATGAGTGGAATGCATGAAGAAGAACAAACATTTCTTTTTTGTTTTTTTTAATCTCTTTCCAATTAATAATCACGCATGGACTCGGTCAGCAATTTTCAGCCACACGATCTCGCTTTTGCCATTGCCGCATTGTTATTCGTTTGTGTATGATTTGTTTGGATTTATTTTGGAGGGTAGCTCCGCGTTCTTTGTTCTTATTGTCACACTAGAGAGTATGTTTTTTTGTTGGTGTCCAGACTGTGATTTTCTGTTTTAAAATTATTAAATTATTGTTCTTTAATTTCTTTTGTTGCAGTCTTCTTGTTCCCTGAGCCAAGTAGAGGTGTGGGTTGGAACAACTGGGGGCTCGTCCGGAAATGAGCTGCGATCTCTATCAAATCCTGTTTCTGACACGAACTTAACACAGTGAAGGAGGGACATTTAACAATCTCGCCCAAATTGAACATTACTGAAATGAATTGTGATCACCACAAATCGATAAACACGAGAGGGAATTAAAATATAGCTCCAGGGAAAAGGACCGCGGACGAGCCCCCAATTGTTACAACCCACTCCTCGATTTGGCCCAAGGGTGGCCCAACCAGTTATTAGGTTAGGATTTGTTTACTCCCTTAATCATAAAAACCTACATTTAAAAACTGCGTTTTGTGTTTACTTGTGTTGTCTTTGACAAATATTCAAATTTGTTTTATGATCTGAAACATGTAAGTGTGTCAAACATGCCAAAAAATAAGAAATCAGGAAGGGGCAAACATTTTTTCACACCACTGTACATTATCATTACATTGTTAATAAGTACACAATCTTGGACTTTGATAGCCACCAACCGTTTTTGGATGCCTGTCTCATCTTTAAGGTTTTGAAATGACTAGTTTCTCAACTATGACAGGACTTCGTGAAGAAAAAAATCCTCTAAAGCAAACAATAACTCTAACCCTAGGACTAAATTTGGGCAAATGTGGTGTTGCAGGTAACAGCCTTGGATTTAAAAAGACCCTTAAACAGTGGTTGAAACATGCCAGACCTGTTCTCATGGGACGACGACTGGGGTGGCAGCATGCTTGAATAGAATATATAAAAAGACCTTCAGACAAAGATGTACTGTACCTCATCCATCTCATCCTGGGTCTGTGGGAAGCTTCTTTTGCATGACATGGCACCAGAACTATCAGGACTGATAGCTGACCTGTTGAAATTTATTTTAGATATAAATCCAAATGCAAAATTCACCCAGATTTAGTTTGCTATCCGTGTCAATAAGTCAACATCCAGCATTTAATCTTTTATAACTACCTATGATGTTTCTTCTTGGCAAAAATGCATTTGAAAAAAGGTTACCAATTCCTTCTTTCTTAGGACAGGGGTTTGCGTGTCCCTATGATCCTAGGAGCTCAGTTGTCTGGGGCTTTATGCCCCTGGTAGGGCCACCCATGGCAAACAGGTCCTAGGTGAGGGACCAGACAAAGTGCAGCCCACAAGTCCCCTTATGATGAGTCAAGCGTCTGGTGGCCGGGCCTTTGCCCATGGGGCCCGGCCGGGCATAGCCTAAAGAGATGACGTGGGACCTCCTTCCCCTGGGCTCACCATCTACAGGAGGTGCCAAAGGGGTCGGGTGCAGTGTGAGTTGGGTGGCAGCCGAAGGCGGGGACCTTGGCGGTCCGATCCCCAGCTGCAGAAGCTAGCTCTAGGGACATGGAACATCACCTCTCTGATGGGGAAGGAGCCTGAGCTGGTGCGAGAGATTGAGAAGTTCCGATTAGATATAGTTGGCCTCACCTCAACGCATAGCAAGGGCTCTGGAACCAGCCTTCTCGAGAGGGGTTGGACTCTCTTCCACTCTGGAGTTGCCGATGGGAAGAGGCAGCGGGCAGGGGTGGTGATTCTTGTCGCCCCCCGGCTTGGTGCCTGTACGTTGGAGTTTACCCCGTTGAACGAGAGGGTAGCCTCCCTCCGCTGTCGGGTGGGGGGACGGATCCTGACTGTTGTTTGTGCCTATGGCCCCAACAGCAGTTCAGTGTATCCACCCTTTTTGGAATCCATAGAGGGAGTACTAGATAGTGCTTCTTCTGGGGGTTCCCTCTTCCTCCTGGGTGACTTCAATGCTCACGTCGGCAGTGACAGTGAGACCTGGAGGAGCGTGATCAAGAAAAATGGCCCCCCTGATCTGAACCCAAGTGATGTTCTGTTGTTGGACTTCTGTGCTTGTCACAGATTGTCCATAACGAAGACCATGTTCAGGCATAAGGGTGTTCATATGTGTACTTGGCACCAGGACACCTTAGGCCGCAGTTCGATGATCGACTTTGTAGTCGTGTACTCGGATTTGCGGCCACATGTCCTGGACACTCAGGTGAAGAGAGGGGCAGAGCTGTCAACTGAACACCACCTGGTGGTGAGTTGGCTCCGATGGTGGGGGAGGATGCCAGACAGACCCAGCAGGCCCAAATGTATTGTGAGGGTCTGCTGGGAATGCCCGGCAGAGTCTCCGGTCAGAAGGAGCTTCAACTGCCACCTCCGGGAGAGCTTCAGCCATGTCTCGGATGAAGTGGGGGACATTTGAGTCTGAGTGGACCATGTTCCATGCCTCCATTGTTGAGGCGGCCGACCAGTGCTGTGGCCGCAAGGTGGTTGGTGCCTCTCGTGGCGGCAACACCCGAACCTGCAGGTGGACACTGGCGGTAAGGGATGCTGTCAAGCTGAAGAAGGAGTCGTACCGGGTCTTTTTGGCCTGTGGGACTCCTGAGGCAGCAGACAGGTACCGGCGGGCCAAGCGGAGTGCGGCTGCAGCGGTTGCTGAGGCAAAGATCCGGGCGTGGGAAGAGTTTGGGGATGCCATGGAGAACGACTTCCGGATGGCTTCGAAAAGATTCTGGACCACCATCCAGCACCTGAGGAGGGGGAAGCGGTGCATTGTCAACACTGTGTACAGTGGGGATGGTGTGCCGCTGACCTCGACTCGGGACATTGTGGATCGGTGGAAAGAATACTTCGAAGACCTCCTCAATCCCACCGACACGCCTTCCAGTGAGGAAGCAGGGCCTGGGGACTTGGAGGCGGGTTCTCTTATCTCCGGGGCTGAGGTAGCCGAGGTTGTTAAGAAACTCCTTGGTGGCAGGACCCCGGGGGTGGATGAGATTCGCCTGGAGTTCCTTAGGGATCTGGATGTTGTAGGGTTGTCGTGGTTGACACGACTCTGCAACGTCACGTGGACATCGGGGGCGGTACCACTGGATTGGCAGACCGGGGTGGTGGTCCCTCTTTTTAAGAAGGGGGACCGGAGGGTGTGTTCCAACTGTAGGCTGATCACACTCCTCAGTCTCCCTGGCAAGGTCTATTCGGGGGTACTGGAGAGAAAGGTCCGTTAGATAGTTGAACCTCAGATTCAGGAGGAGCAGTGCGGTTTTCATCCTGGATGTGGAACTGTGGACCAGCTCTATACCCTCAGCAGGGTCCTTGAGGGTGCGTGGGAGTTTGCCCAACCAGTCCACATGTGTTTTGTGGATCTGGAGAAGGCATTCGATCATGTGCCTTGGGGAGTCCAGTGGGGGTTCTCCGGGAGTATGGGGTGTCGGGCCCCCTGATACGGGTCGTCCACTCCCTGTATGACCTGTGTCAGAGCTTGGTCTGCATTGCCGGTAGTCGAACTGGACCGGTTCACAAGTGAGGGAAGAACGGAGCGGAAGCTCGACAGGCGGATCGGTGTGGCGTCTGCAGTGATGCGGACTCTGCACCGGTCCGTTGTGGTGAAGAGAGAGCTGAGCCGAAAAGTGAAGCTCTGGATTTACCGGTCGGTCTTCGCTCCTTCCCTCACCTATGGTCATGAGCTTTGGGTAGTGACCGAAAGAAGGAGATCGCGGGTACAAGCGGCCAAAATGAGTTTCCTTTGCAGGGTGGCTGGGCTCTCCCTTAGAGATAGGGTGAGAATCTCTGCCATTCGGGAGGAGCTCGGAGTAGAGCCGCTGCTCCTCCGCATTGAGAAGAGCCAGATGAGGTGGCTCGGGCACCTAGTAAGGATGCCTCCCGGACGCCTCCCTGGTGAGGTGTTCAGGGCACGTCCCTCCGATAGGAGGCCCCTGGGAAGAGGCCTCCTCCAGCGTGTCCCGGAGGGATTATGTTGCACTCAATCTGGCTTGAAGGACCAATATTTGAGGGTAAACCTTAGTGTAAGGATTGCTGGTTGAGGTGGCAGATTATGGACTCTGTCTGGTTATAGATTCAAGGTGCTTGGAGAGAGAGTCTGACTTTGTGATAGGCCTAGGATTCATAGGATTCGGGAGGGGCTAGTGGTCGAATCATATTTACAAAGAAGGTACCCAATGGATTTTTAGGGTTTTATTCACAAGTCTGAGTTTGGGCAGGAAATTTAAGGTTGTTATTACAGGAAAGTAAAGAGATAGTAGTTTTAAGGTTAAGGTTAGGCAAAATCGGTAGTGAAGGGTACGGGCTCTTTTTCAAAAACATACATATATGTTTACTTTAGTTTATTAGGAACCCCATTAGCTTCAATAATGCTACAGAGATTGTACTGGGTTCTGACACATACAGTATATATAGAATTGTAAAGTACATTACAAATTCTACATGTAAGTAGCACCACTATAAACATAAAAGGAATTTAACTCAATAAGGTTCATTTTGTCTTCTTAACAGAGATATAGTATAGAGTCTTTTCTTAAGACAAAAAGAGGGGTGGGTAAGATTTGAAATACCTCACATTTTTCAAATGTCAACCTGCGGAGACCAGCAGATGGGGGAGGGTGTGACAAGCCCGGTGATCTGTCTGATTCACTGGGCTGGTCACCCCTTATGACACATCACCTCTGTCGGATGGCACCTCTGAAGAAGACTGCGGGTTGACAGTCGAAAAATGTCAGGTATTTAAGATCTTACCCATCCCTGTCTTAAGAAAAGACTCTACTATATAAAAGGAATTTAAACTAAATGCAGAAGCAGGACTGTTGACCTTATCTTCTCTATCTTTTCTTATATGTTCAGTCTTTCTGCATGAGCAATGAATAAGTTGTGCATTTTGGGTATTAATGACCCCAACTATCCCAACTAGCCCCCTGACCTGACCCCTCACCCTAACCTAAACCCAATTCTAACCCCAACCTTAAAACCAATAAGGTTTTACCCCTCAAATCTACCTTTAAATCTGTGAGGAACAACCAAAATGTCCTCACTTCCCCAAAATTTCCTCACTTTGTAGTAAAATGCATGTTTTGGTACTATTATGTGACAAGTACAAAACACACATATACACACACATACAGAACTACAACTACTACTACTACTACAACACCCACTAGGAAATAACATTTGAGCAACATGTTATTGAAGTTCATGCACAGGCACAATGAAAATATAACAAAAATATTTGTTTTCAATTTCTTACCTTGTTGTATTTTGTATGTCTTTCTATAATTGTTGACCGTGGTTGAAGTTAATTTATACTAGAAGTATAGAGGGCAGTTTTAATATGTCACATAGTTACATATAACTATACAAAACCTGCAGATTTAAAGCAATGTAATATAGTATGTTGCTTTAAATCAAAACAACATCCTGCATGATATATGATGCTTTGATTCAAAGCAGTTTCAAAGTGGTTTCAAAGCAGCATACAGAATAATATCAACAACTACAATACATCGTATTTACTGGTGCTTTCAAAGCTCTCAAGGTGATCAAATACATAAAAATGAATAAGTGATGGGTGAATTTCTCCACTATTTATATTCAGGATGCACCTGATTACAAAGACAGACATTTATTTTCTTGCAGCAAGGGGACAAGACACGTGCACACATCTTCAGCTCTCTTGCAGTGTTCAGCCTGAACCACTCCTGTATGGCCCCAATGGTCTTCATGCTACAGGATTCTTTTACTTGTTAAAAAGCATGAAGCATTTAGTTTTTTCAAAGACATATATGTGCCACATGCAAAAAAAAATTGGTCTGTGTGAAGGGTGAAGATACACAGCTACCAGGAAGTTGAGAGAAGGCTATGATTTGTTTGCATTTTCACAAATTTCACAGATCACAGTTGTTCTTTTATATTTTTCTCATCTCACACACTCCTCCTCAATAAATCTCAGCAAGAAAGGGAAAAAAATATCTGTGTTGATCTCCTCCTAACATGGCAAATTGAGTCTTCAAGTGGTTCAGCTTGTCTGCTCCTGTCATTTGCATGATTGTCTAACACAAAAAGACGTTCAAACGGGGGTGGGGAGTGGAGTTTTCAGACCACTCTACTTACCAGTTTTACACAGGCAAAACCTTTTGAAAACAGCACAAATATGAACATTTTTGAAAAACACAGTCAGAGCTCCTCACAGCATAAAGAGCTGTTTCAGGAAGTGAGAGAGAGAGTGGTTGAGAGAAGGCTATGATTTGTTTTCATTTTTCAACAATGTTTCAGACCATGTATGGGGAGCAAAAAACAATGGAGACAGCAGGGTCATACATTATCACACAGGCGCATACAAACGGAGACAAGAGTGGATAGAAGGAAGTCCGGGGTGTGAGGGGAATAGACTATGGGGTTCAATGCATGTGAGAGTTTAGTATGGTTATGGCTTTTGGGAAAAAACTGTCTCTGAGTTTTTTCCCAAAAGCTAGGTGAGCTGGTGAGCTAGCTGAGCTGGGTGGTCACATGAGAGTCGTTGGCAGGGTGGTTGGCAGGGATTTCTGGTTAGCCCTGGATGAGAGGATGTGCCACTGTGTGACTGGGGGAAAGAGCCTGCCTGGAAGTAAAATATACCCTGCATTTGGAGACAATATTTTTTTTACAAAAACCTCTTGCTAATCTACGATTATGAAAACATGAATGACCTGTGGTTCTTTGGTTGATTGGACAGCCAACACCACTAGCAAGAAGTCAGTTTGTAGAGAGGGGGCACTCTACCAGAGGCCAGCAAAACATACCTACCTGGCAGGGGAGACACCATGATCAAGAAGGTGGTTCACCCAGGATGAGACTCACATTGCACTGCGGGTTGTGTTGACTTCAAGCACCTTCAAATGTGGAATCTCAATGCATAATTTCTGTAGTGGGGGATCATGCACGTGCTCTCCCCTGATGTTGCGTCCAAAGTAACATGAGCGCACAGGTGCCCGAAAGGTCGCCCTTTGTAATGGAACAATGCATCTCCGCGTTCGTTGACTGGACTCAATATTCTGCTCAAATTCTGTGCTTATTACTTTAAAATTTGCACGCCAGCTAAAGGTAAGACACTGCCTCTTACATCGAAGAGTGTCAGTAGTTAGTTAGAGAACGATTTTATTTGTGACGAACAGTAGAGTTACTGCGTATAAACCGCTAGCAGGATCGTAAGGGGATCACTGCGACTCGCCTGAAAGATGGCGTGGAGAAAAAGAAACTGGGACAAGGTACTGCTCCAAGGAGAGCAGGGATCGCTAGCCCAATCTGTCGGGCGCAGGTGCGGCTCTGTGAAGGAAGCAGAGACCGCTGGTGTCAAATGGCGCAGATACCGTCTGGAAGGAGCAGGGATCGCTGATGCAAGTGACTTTCAGGGAAAGCACAAAATACTGGGGGCCACAAGGTTGTTACCAGGACCACCATAGAAGGGCGGTGGGGAAAGGATTTTACGGGCAAAGGGTACTGCTCCGCGATGAACAGGACTGCCACGCTACTGATGGAAGCTTCAAAGAATATTGGCCAAAATTGTGGGAATGTGATGAGTATGATTATGAAGGTTTGCAGTCACGGTGATTGAATTTTATGATAAAACGAGATACAGCTGTAAGAAGATTGATGAAGCCAAATTTGGGAGAAATTTATGGAAAAAGTTGAAAAAATTGTGAGGAGTTGAGAGACTCATGTGTGGCGTTAAAACTGCAGTGGCATCTGAATTGGAAATGCAGATCGAGGAGAAAGCGCATGCAGCGAGAGGTGAGAAGTTGAAACCTGGAGCATGTGGGAGGTGAGGGGAGGCTGTATCCTCACTGTCATCTGCTTCTGTAAATCCTCCGCCTTACGCTGTACAAGCACTGGCGTTAAGGATTGAAGACTGAGTTTTAAATATAAAAATGGCACTTAAGCATCAGAGGGGACATTGTAAAAGAGAACAGAGGTGAAGCTGGAACAGACGACAGAGTGACAGGTTGAGAGGAAACAGTTGCAAGTGAAAGAGAAAAAGAGATCGTGAGAGGGAGCAAGATGATGATAGAATGTCTGAGTTAGAAGATGAGAGAAGGTAAGAGAAACAGGAGGAATACAGGATGGTGCTGAGGTCTAAGAGTAGGTCAGATAAGGAGGAGGTTGATGGAAAACAGCTTCAAATGCCCTTAGTAGAGCTTGGAGGAGGTATGAAACGTTATAAGCTACATAATTCTGGGTGATGTGACAACTTTAATGACTTTGTTGCCTTCCATCCATACGGGTGGAGGACCGTTTATGATTAAGTTGCTGCAAGTCACTTTATGAAACACTTACAAGTAGGGGATGTCAGAGCTGCTGTCACGCGCAGGGTTGTGAATCTTTAGTGGAAAGTGGAAAGACTGGCAGAACAGAGAGAAGATGATGCAGATGGCCATGATGAACACATAACAGAGTTCAACAATGCTTGAGAGTTGTATTTCCTGTAACATCGCAGGAGCGTTGCAGAAGTTTCGCCTTGCTAGGAGGTGAAGCAGAATCTCACAAGTGGGTGGCAGAAACAATGGAGGAGGGAATGTTTTGACAGGGGAAACTCAAGCAAAGGTCCCCAGGAGGAGACGCTTGAGGTGAAGGTGCTGGATGGTGTGTGCCTATGTCAGTGAAAATACAAATGCAAGAAAACCTCTAGTGGTGATGGGAGATGATGCAACATGGAGGCAATGTTTGGGTGCATTTTGTCTATTCATCAGAAAAAGCTCTAGAGCAAGAAAAGACGGAAGAGGAAGCAGCTACTTTCTTAATTAGACTGCAGCTGGAGGGGGGAGCAGAAACGAAGGAGGAGAAAAGACACCGGTTACACAAATGATAGCCACCACCTCCCCCCCTTTGGACCAGGCCTTACCTCAGGCCCAGGTACCATATGTTTCTGATAATCCAGGTCTTCCACAACACTACATGCTCACACTCATTCTCACCCTCCTTATCACTACACACACATGCACCTACCCTGGCACAGGGCGAGGGACAGGTCGGGCAGAAACTGATCAAGGGCAGGAGGTTTCTGAGGGGAAGGCCCCGCCAAGATGATGTTTGTCACAGGTGTGGAGGTCATGGGCACTGGGCCAGGGAATGTCCATCCCCATTACCCCAGCAGCCGCCCCAGCCACAGCCACGTCTCACATCAGGAAGCCAGCGAATGCCGCCCTGGAGGACACCAGTGGAAGCGACAGTTTCCAGAGAGCTGCCATGCTGTCGCTGGATAGGGCCAGTGGGCCAGCCTACTCAGTCTCTTAGTGGAAGATACACCATGTGGTTCCTGGTAGACACTGGAGAGCCACTCATTCACCCTACGAACAGTGACACCTCTTCTTAAAGGAGACACAGGATTGTGCTGGGATTTGGAAGGAAAGCCGGCAAAAACCAAAGACTAAGACATTGACGGGTGACCCTGGTTTCAGCAAACGCTGACGCACTCATTCCTACACTTCACCATGCCCGGTGAACCTGATGGTAGGGACCTGCTACATCGGTTCCGAGCCATGATCCAATGTGATCCACATTAACTTTGGTCACCTTTGCCAGGAACCGCAATGCTGCTCCAACTGGAGGACTGGAAATCAACATCAGATGATGGTAATATCACAGATCATGGCGACACCCATCGCTGATATTTATTAAAATTCTCTACAACTGACTCCTTTGCATTCATGTTCAGTGCCCACCTCTACCATCAGTGGCATTCCTTCATAAAAGGTTTAGGCATTTATTTTCCCCCACCAGATCCACCACACTGCACCCTAAATTATGACACTTCACAAGACCTGGAATATCAAGCAAGATTTTTCTACAAATACAGGGACAGCATTGGAAAAATTAATACAACAGGAATTGTGTGGTCCCTAGGAGTTGCTGTTACTGTATTAACACCTTAAACAGCGTGATTGGTATCAATTGTCTAACTTTGCATTTCCACATGTTTCACTTGCCTTCTCATCATCAGGCCAAAGAACTTGGAGCCATGGTAAAAAGGTTTTATTAATTACTGATTGGCAGCCTACACACCTTCCAGCAGTTTCTCCGATCAGTGCGGATCCCAGTTTTTTGTACATTAAACATTTTACAACAGATAATGCTATATTGGACCATCTCCAAATTGGATAGACAAAAGTATGGGCTGAGAGGTCTGATCCACCTGAGGCAGAAAGGCAGTTAGCGCCCTCTAAGGTGTGGACTACAGGACCTTTTGATGTTGGGGATGTGGTGAATTCACCCAGTCACTTTTCAATTGATTCGTCTCAACCAGTGTATATAGCATACAGTACAAAGTTTCCTCTACCTACACAGAGACCACAGAAGGATTAAAAGACACTATTAGAGGCCTCCTACAGGCAAATGTAACACACCCCTACTTCCGGTCTTAAAGGCAAACGGGAAGTTTTACAGAATGGCACATGATTTACGAGCTATTAATGCTCTGGTTTTGGAACACCCTAAACCGGTTCCTAATCCACTCACAGCCTTGTCAGCACTCAAACTGGAACACCAATATTTTACAGTGGTTGATTTGGCAAATGCATTCTTTTGTCTACCATTACCTGCAACCTGTTTTTGCATTTACCAATGCAGGCCAACAATATACCTACAATAGGATGCCCCAAGGATTTTCTTTGACACCTGGACTATTTAACACCATACTTCGTGGAATTATTACAGCCCCTTTGAGCTCCTGGATGCTATATTGGTATGTGGATGATTTGTTGTTGACACTTGTTTGGAAGCATCCAGAAATCTGCTACATAGGTTGGCTGATGCAGGACTCTAAAAGTGAGTGAATCTAACTACAACTGGCAATTCTAAAGCAGGTTGTCTTTTCTTGCACAACACATTTCATCAGACTTGTTCTACACTCTACTACAGCAAAGAGAAGCTATTCTTAACTACCCAAAACCCACTAATGTGCGTGACATGCTAGCATTTGGGTCTGACAAATTATTCTAGATACTTTATACCTGACTGTGCTGAAAAACAAGTCCTCTTTACGAAAGATTTAATTAAACAACAGGGACATTTGAATCTCACTGAAAATTGAATGACACAGCGCTGAGGAAGCCTTTATAATACTCAAATAGACAGGCAGCAGCACTCGCTATCCCTGATTACACTTGGTTATTTAATGGATGTTTTTGATAAGCTTCCAGACCGTTGCTGCAGTACTAGTATCGAAACAAAAGGGGGAAAGAAAAGTACTGTTATATGTAAGTGTACTATTGGATGGACTAGAACAAAAGCACCTCATGTGCAAGATTTGCAGCATTGGCAAAAGTAATAAAAACAGCTCACTTGGTCATGCATCATCCCTTAATAGTCACAACATCACACAGTGTAGTAGCATTTGCAGACCAGCAGCCACCATGACATCAGGAAGGCAAAACAAAATTATGGAAGTTTTAACTCACACACACATAACATACACACATGAAGGGATAAACATGGCTGACCACATTCGTGAAGGTGTACCACATTGCTGTGAGGAAAGAACAGAAGAAGAGAATAGATTAAGAGCAGGATTATAGAAAAATAGAAATAAAGGACGAAAATCTATTTGTGGATGGTTGCTGTTTTAGGCAAGGGATGGAGGATTAAAGGCGCCACGCGGTGGTGAGACCAACCGAAAGGAACGGGTGGCAAATTGTGGAATCGGGGCCAGTATGCCTGGTCAGCTCAAAGGGCGAGCTGATGGCTTTGTTGTGTGCATTAAGGTATGGTGTAGGAAAGATGTAAATATTCACAGGCTCACATATGCTTATCTAGTTGTACAGAGATTTGGGAGCCTGGCAGAGAAACAATTTCAAACTGCAGATGGAAAGCCTCTCAAACATGAAGACTTGGCAAAGGAATTAGTGGAAGCCATTAAGGGGCCGACAAATTTAGCCGTAATTAAGGTGAGATGTCATCAAAGAGGAGATAATTTTGAGGCAGTAGGAAATGCTGAGGTGGACGCCTACAGCAAAGAATGCAGCAGGGTACCAGGTTGGGCTCAACATATAACCCAGGCAGAAGAAGAAATTCAGGATCTAAGACCAAAGACAATTAAGGAATTGGTTGAGCTCAAGTAGGAGAGAGCAAAGAGGAACAAGACTGGTGGTAAGAAAAGGAGCTGCATTTGTAGAAAAAGAAATAGAACTAGGAAGATGGTGGGTATGTGGATAGGCCCACACAGAAATGTTGGTAACAAAGAAGTTATGCTCTGCTTGGTTCATGAGGCTCATGGTCCAGCAATACAATGCAGCATAAATCAAAATGAGAAAGCTGTTGAAAAAATTATTGGAACCCTGATTTAAAAAATACTATTGGAGCATAAGGTCAAATCATGCTGGTGTGCTTCAACAACACAATGTGCTAATTAGTACAGAAACCAGAACCAGGAGAGTTTAGAGTCCCAGACGCCCGACAAAGTATTGTTATTGATTTTACTGATATGGGCGCCAGGGCCCTGGGGAAAAGGTGCATTTATTGGTTATGGTGGATGAAAATTGGCGGGTGGAGGCCTATCCCACAGAGGAAAGAGGACAAAACTGTGATAAAATGTTTTAGCGATCGTTACATTCCACAGCATGGTTTCTCAAACACCGGTCAGACACGATCTATTTTAAAAATAAGGACCTGAATGGGTAGAAAAAATGATGGGTCTCAAACATCGGTTGAACTGTATCACCCCCAGTCACAGGGAAAGGAGAAAGAGCAAACTGGGTGATAAAAAATAAATTGGCTAAGATCATGGCAGGAACTAAATTAAACTGGGTTGAAGCCCTGCCTATTGCATTAATGTCCATAAGGTCCACAGTGAACAGGAGCACCAGGTTCACTCCGTTTGAGTTGCACCACGGGCACATGTTTCCGGGACCATGGGGCCCATAGGGGAGGGTCCACAGAAAACTCCAAAATTGACTTTTGCAATTTAATAACCAAATGGTGTTGGGCATATTTGTTCAGGTCACACAGGAAGCATTGAGAGAACCAAAGGGGGACTCACCTCTAGGACCGGAGGACGAGTGGGTGCTCTTGAAAGTGCTAAAAAGGAAGTGGCAGGAACCAAGGTGACAGGACCACACCGAAGTGACCATAGAACGCCGGCCAGCCGCCTGTGCTCAGGCAAAGGCAGTCTGGTACCACCTGACGCAGTGTGCCAAGGCTCCGGGAAACACCACACAGTTGGAAACTGCATCCCCGACTGACACATAGCCCATGTTAGAAACACAAGAGTGAGTGAAGTGCTGGTAACCTCTCCTCACTAGGGGAACATAGATGAGCGCGCTCCAATAGATATACATATGGAAGATGACCTCGAGTATTACTGATGACTTCTGAAGACGAGATGACGGAACTGATAGAGGCCGTTCCCCGAGAACGTCGACACCGGGAACGGCGACGTCATAAACTTTTAGGTGTTAATGTATATTTGTTCACATGCTGCTGTTCTTGTTTTGTAAGTATGTTGGGAGCATGTATTTATTTGAAAATGGCCACACCAAGTAGCTCAAATATTCCACTGAAATCTGGTTATGATTTGGATAAAATTGGAATTACCTACAAAACCAATCAAAATAGGAGAAAGCGAGATGAGCTTGAAATTGCACCCTTGCGTGGTTACGTTTTGAATGAATGCTGGAAACAGGTTAATTACACGGCTCACCTTAGTAACTACACCAATTGCTCTGCGTGTATTCACATGCTCACAACCGTCGCAAAGCTGTGTTATGCCATAGGATGACTTTAGAACAGAGAATGTGTTTGATGCTAGCAACTCACTCCTGAATAGGTAAAATGTGATTCCCTGAAAAAGCAGACTTTATGAATGTCAGTGAAGCTGTTTTAGTGTCACGGACAGTTTCTAACTGTTCAGCAGTATCTCATCTGTTAGCCTGGCCTCAAATGAGTGTAGCGCTGCCCCAAATGATAGTCACACAACATCTTCCTAAGAAATACTTCCCATTCTGTGTCGAGGCAATAGGGGAATATGAAATAGGATGGCTTTTCCTAAATTGTGTAAAGAAGAGAAGACTCAGTGTAAAGTGTTTGAAGTCACCAAATTGTACAGCAGATTCTGCCCAAAGCTCATATGTGTGACATGGATCTCACATATAAAAAAGTATCCTTCCAAGCGCGGTGTTCTCATGTAGCGCCTTCCGAGCTAGGAACTCGCGTGATGGCAGACTACTATTGGCTTTGTGAGAAGAGGCGTATCCATCACCGCCAGCCAGCTGGAGTGGAAGATGTGCATTGATTTATTTATCTGACTCACACTTTTTATAAGGAAGAGAGTTGAACATCATCCCCATCACAGAGGAAAGAGATGTGGGAACTGGGACAAACAACTTTAATTTTAGGATTATCAAGCTCATCTGGAGTTCATGGGAGTAAGATTTGGGGGTGTAGGACAGAAATTGGGTCATGGATTTTTCCCTTGGATTGGTGTTGGAGAAGTCGGGATCCACGTAGAAATTAATCGATATGCGCTATTACGGCTGAAACCCGGAAGGCGACGGATGGAACCGTTGATGGACTCAAAGCTCTGGAGGGAAATGGCAGGCTCAAAATAGGGAGGTTTTAGATCTGTTGGACGGGCTGCTCAGGGAGGCGATGCTTATTGGCTAAAACATGCTGTACTTATATTCCAGACAATTCAGGTGATTCGGGAAGCATCACAAGAGCATTGCGAAACTTAACCGCGTTGCAAAAGTATGTGGATCAGGCCACGCCTGGTGCAGTTCCTGTAGAAGACCCGTTCACGTGGTTGATGAATGCAGGTTGGAGAATCTGGCTGGTAAAGATAGCTTTGATGCTAGGAGTAGGACTGCTGATAGCATTTATGTGTTGTGGTTGTGTGATTCCTATCCTTAAGAGCTATGTGGCAAAGAATTTTACATTGGAAAGTTAGTTATTTTGGGGGTTAGTTACTTGGGTAGTTAGTTACTTTGGAAGTTAGTTACTTGATGAGTTAGTTAGTAGAGGAGTTAGTTACTGGGGCAGTTAGTTATTGTGAGAGTTAGTTATACGGGTAGTTAGTTACATTCGAGTTAGTTATTATGGTAGGAGTTAGTTGGTGGAGTTAGTTACTAGTGTAGTTAGTTACTTGATGAGCGTTACTAGAGGAGTTAGTTACTGGGGAGTTAAGTTATCAGATGTTATTAGAGGAGCATTTCATTGGTGCAGTTAGTTACCAAGTGGAGTTAGTTACATGGGTCGTTAGTTACATTTGGGAGTTAGTTACTATAGGAGTTACTTCTACTGCGGAGTTAGTTACTAGAGAAGCTAGTTACTTGATGAGTTAGTTACTGGGGGAGTTAGTTACTAGGATGTTATTAGAGGAGTTAGTTACTGTAGGCTAGTTACCTAAGTAGTTAGTTACTTTGGGAGGTAGTTACTATAGGAGCATTAATGGTATGTTAGTTAGTAGGAGAAGCTAGTTTCATTTGATGACTTTAGTTATCAGAGTTATTAGGTGGAGTTAGTAACTACAGCAGTTAGTTACTTGGGTTAGCTACATGGGTAGTTAGTTACCAGGAGGAGCATACTAGGGGAGGAGTTAGTTACTTGATTAGTTAGTTACTAGAGATAGTTACTGTAGGAGGTAAAATACTGTGGAATACTAGAAGAGTTAGTTACTTCCATGAGTTAGTTAACAGAGGAGTTGGTTGGGGAGTTAGTTACTGTGGAAGTATTAGTGGGAGTTAGTTACTGGGGAGCTACTACTGGGGAGTTTGTTACTCTGGGCAGTTAGTCACTTGGGGAGTTAGTTACCATAGGAGTTAGTTAATTTGACGGGCTAGGAACAGAGTGAGTTAGCTAATGGAGGAGTGAGTTACTTCAGTTACTAGAAAGTTAGTTACCTGGGGTAGTTAGTTTCACTTTAGGAGTTAGTTACTCATTTGATAGTTATCATTAAGGAGTTAGTCATCTGGGCAGTTAGTTAATGGGTGGAGTTAATTAGGAGGAGTTAAGAAGCCATCAGCAGTTAGTCACTGGGGGAGTTAGTTACTTGCAGTTAGTCATCTTGGGAGTTAGTTACTATAGGGAGTTAGTTACTTGATGAGTTAGTTACTAGAGGAGTTAGTTAATAGTAGTTACTAGATAGTTATCAGTGAAGAAGTCACTAGGAGTTAGTTATTTAGTAGTTAGTTACTTTGGGAGTTAGCTACTATAGGATATTACTGGGGGAGTTTGTTACTAGAGGAGTTAGTTACTGGAGGAGTTAGTTACTGGGGGAATTAGTTACTATAGGAATTAGTTACTTTGGGAGTTAGTTACTAGAGTAGTTAGTTACTTGATGAGTTAGTGACTAGAGGAGTTAGTTACTTCATGAGTTAGTTACCAGGAGGAGTTATTACTGGGGAGTTAGTTATCAGGGAAGTTATTAGTGAGTTAGTCTGGGGAGTTACTACTGGGGGAGTTTGTTACCTGGGTGTTAGTTATTGGGAGCATACTATAGGAGTTAGTTACTTGATGAGTTAGGAACTAGACGAGTTAGCTACTGGAGGAGTGAGTTACTGGGAAGTTACTTCAGATAGCTAGTTGACTTGGGTAGTTAGTTACTTTAGGAGTTAGTTAATTGATGAGATAGTTACTACAGGAGTTAGTTACCTGGGCAGTTAGTTACTGGTGGAGTTACTAGAGGAGTTAGTTACTGGGGCAGTTAGTTACTGTATTAGTTACTCTGGGTAGTTATTACTTTGGGAGTTAGTTACTATAGAAGTTAGTACATTGGGGAGTTTGTTACTAGAGGAGTTAGTTACTGGAGGAGTTAGTTACTGGGGGAGTTAGTTACTATAGGAATTAGTTACTTTGGGAGTTAGATACTAGAGAGCTAGTTACTTGATGAGTTAGTGACTGAGGAGTTAGTTATCAGGAGTTAGTTAATGTAGTTATTAGAGTAGTTAGTTACTGGGGCAGTTAGTTACAGGGGTAGTTAGTTACTTTGGGAGTTAGTTACTATAGGAGTTAAGCCATTTGATCGCAGTTAGTTACTAGAGGAGTTAGTTAGTGATAGTGCCATTAGATCGAGTTAGTTATGTAAGGCAGTTAGTTAGTGGGGACTTAGTTACTTGGGTAGTTAGTTACTTTGAGAGGTAGTTACTAGAGGAGCTAATTATCAGGTGTTAGTTACTAGAGAAGTTAGTTACTTCATGAGTTAGTTACCAGAGGAGTTGGTTATCAGGAGTTAGTTACTGTGGAAGCATAGAGGAGTTAGTTATCAGCAAAGAATACTGGGGGAGTTAGTTACTTGGGTAGTTAGTTACTTTGGGAGGTAGTTACTTGGGTAGTTAGTTACTTTGGGAGGTAGTTACTATAGGAGTTAGTTATTGGTGCTTTAGTTACTAGAGTAGTTAGTTACTTGATGAGTTAGTTACCAGAGGAGCAGTTACAGGGGAGTTAGCCACTGGGTTATTAGTGGGATAGTAACCACGCAGTTGGGTTACTGGGGAGTTAGTTATTTGGGTAGGTTAGTTACTTTGGGGAGTTAGTTACTATATGAGTTACATTTGATTAGTTAGTTACGATAGGAGTTAGTTATCAGGGAGTAGGTTACTGAGCAGTTAGTTCATTAGAAGTTATTAGATTTATTAGTTACTGGGGCAGTTAGTTACTGAGGAAGTTATTAGATCGAGTTAGTTACTGGGCAGTTAGTTACTGGGAAGCTATTAGACTAGTTGAAGAGGCAGTTAGTTAGTGGGGGAGTTAGTTACTTAGGTAGTTAGTTACTTTGAGAGGTAGTTACTAGAGGAGGTAATTACTGGTGGTGTTAGTTACTGTGGAAGTTATTAGTGGAATTAGTAACTACGGCAGTTAGTTACTGGGGGAGTAAGTTAATATAGGAGGTAGTTACTGAGTTAGTTACTATAGAGTTAGTCATTTCAGAGTTAGTTACTAGAGAAGTTATTTCATCAGAGTTAGTTATCAGGGAAGTTACTAGAGGAGTTATTATTAGGGCAGTTAGTTACTGGGAGTTAGTTACAGGCTGAGTTAGCACTTTGGAAGGCATTTAGTATCGGAGTTAGCTACTGTGACAGGTAGTTACTGGGGGAGTTAGTTACTTGGGTAGTTAGTTACCAGCTTAGGGGTTAGGTGGTGGGAGTTAGTTACTGTGGTTATTATGAGCACATTTGGGTAAGTTAGTTACTTTGGGAGGTAGTTACTATAGAGTTAGTTATTGCGCATTAGTTACTAGAGAAGTTAGTTACTTGATGAGTTAGTTAATGAGAGCTAGTTACAAAGTAGTTAGTCACTAGGAGGAGTTAGTTACTTGATGAGTTAGTTAATAAAGGAAATAGTTTACTGGGGAGTTGAATACTTTGGGAGGCATTTACATGATGAGTTACTTTGGAGTTACTATGGAGTTAGTTACCAGAGTTTGTTATTAGAGTAGTTAGTTACTTGATGACTGGGTTAATAGAAGCAAGTTAGTTACTGTAGCTAGTTACTGTAGTTATTAGGAGGAGATAGTTACTGTGTTGTTAGTTACTGGGGGAGTTAGTTACTTGATAGTTAGTTACTTGGAGAGTTAGTTACTTTGGGAGTTAGTTACTGACGGGGTTAGTTACTGGGGAAGTTAATAGAGGAGTTAGTTCATCAAAGCAGTTAGTGACTGGGGGGAGTTAGTTACTTGGGTAGTTAGTTACTTTGGGAGGTAGTTACTAGGTTAGTTACTGAGGCGTTAGTTACTAGAGTTAGTTACTAGAAGAGTAAGCTACTGGGAGCACAGAATAGTTAGTTACTTGGGTAGTTAGTTACTTTGGGAGTTAGTTACCAGTAGAGTTAGTTGGTGGATTTAGTTACAGAGTAGTTAGTTACTTGATGAGTTATTACTAGAGAGTTAGTTACTGGGGAGCAACATTGGGAGCATAGAGGAGCGTTATTGGGCAGTTGGTTACTAAGCCATTTGCCACCAGTAACTAACTCCTACAGTAATTAACTCCCAAAATAACTCAGTCCCCCAGTAACTAATTCCTCTAATAAGTCCCCCAGTAACTAACTCCCTGAGTATCTAACTCCTATAGTAACTAAATCATCTAGTAACTTACTCCAAAAGTAACTAACTCCTCTAACTCTGAGCAACTAACTTCCCAAGTATCTAACTCCTCAAGCAACTAACTGCGCCATAACCAATCACTCTAGTAACTAACCCACCAGTAACTAAACTCTATAGGTTCAACTCCCAAAGTGACTAACCGCCCCAGTAACTCTCACCCTCTAATAACTTCCCCAGCAATAACTACCTAATAACTAAGTCCTCTCAGTAACCCGTCAGTAATTAAACTCTTAATAAACTAACTCATCAAGTAAGCAACTACTCTAATAAGTAACTCCCAAAGCAACTAACTCCCAAAACCACTTCCTGTAATAACATCCCCAGTCACTAACTGTCTAGTGCAACTAACCCTATAGTAACCAACTCCCAAACTAACTAACTACCCAAGTAACTAACTCTGGCAACTAACCTCCAAAACTCCACAGTAACCAAACCCCGTAACTAACTCCCCAGCAACTAACTTCCCAGTAACTAACTCCTCTAGCAATTCAACTCATCAAGTAACTATCTACCTAGTAACTAACTCCACCAGTAACTACCACCCATTGTAAACTAACTCCCAAAGTAAATTCATAACTACCCAACTAACTGCTCCAGTCAATAACTGCTCAGGTAACTAACTCCCAAAACTTCCCCAACTAACCCCTAGTAATCAACTTCAGTAACCAACTCATCGGGCACCAATCACTTACTACAACTCTTCAGCAACTAACTCCATAGTAATTCAACTCTCAATTAAATTATGCCTAGCACCAACTCCTAGCAACAATCCCAAAATAACTAAACTACCTAAGTAACTAACTCCTACAGTAACTAATCACCCCAGCAAATCAACCTCTAAAAACTTCCGCAGTAACCAACTCCTCATAACTAACATCGAAGAAATAACTACTCTAGTACCTAACTCCACCGGTAATCATCTCCTAGTAGTAACTAACTCCCAAAGTAACTAACTCAGTAACTAAACTCCTAGTAACTAATCATCATAAATAACTACTTAGTAACTAACTCCCAGCGGCAACTAACTTGCCCAGTAACTAACTCCTCTAATAATGTTCCCAGTAACTAACTCCTCCAGTAACTAACTCCTATAGTAACTAACTCCCAAACTAACTAAGTGCCAAGGTAATTCAATCTCTCTAATTCAACTCCTATAGTAAACTAACTTTCATAGTAACTAACTACCCACGTAACTAACTCCCAAAGTAACTCCTTTAATAAGTTCCCCAGTAACTAACTTCTATAGTAACTAAGTCACAAAGTAAATCTAACTCCCCAGTAATCAACCCAGTACAACTCCCCAGTGCAAGTAACTCCTCTAACAATAACTAACTACTTAACTCCATCAGTAACTAACTACTCTAGTAACTAACTCTAGCAACTGAATGAGTAACTAACTACCGCAGTAACTAACTCCTCTAATAACTTCCCCAGTACCTAACTCATCAAGTAACTAACTAATTTAAAGTAACTCCACCAGTAACTAACTAATATAGTAGCTAACTCACAAAGTAACTAACTTCCCCAGTAACTAACTCCTCTAATAACTTCCCAAGTAACCAACCTGTTCAGCAACTAACTCCCAAAGTAACTAACTCCCCCAGTAACTAACTGCCCTAATTAACTAACTCCTCTAATAACTTCCCAGTAACTAACTCCCCAGCAACTAACTCCCCCGGGCACCAATCAGCCCAGTAACTAACTCGCCTAACAACTTCCCAGAAAGTATACTGGGGGAGTTAGTTACTGGGGAAGTTATTAGAGGAGTTAGTTACTGGGGCAGGTGGTTACTGGGGGAGTTAGTTACTTGGGTAGTTAGTTACTTTGGGAGTTAGTTACTATAGGAGTTAGTTACTTGATGAGTTAGTTACTAGAGGAGTTAGTTACTTGATGAGTTAGTTACTAGCGGACTTAGTTACTGGGGGAGTGAGTTATTGGGGAAGTTATTAGAGGAGTTAGTTACTAGAGGAGTTAGTTACTGGGGTATTTAGTTACTGGGGGAGTTAGTTACTTGGGTAGTTAGTTACTTTGGGAGTTAGTTAGTAGAGGAGTTAGTTACTGTGGGAGTTAGTTAGTGGGGAAGTTATTAGTGGAGTTAGTAACTACAGCAGTTAGTTACTGGGGGAGTTAGTTACTTGGATAGTTAGTTACTTTGGGAGTTAGTTACTGGGGGAGTTAGTTAATTGGGGAGTTATTAGAGGAGTTAGTTACTCGGGGAGTTAGTTACTTTGGGAGTTAGTTACTATAGGCGTCAGTTACTGGTGGAGTTAGTTATTAGAGTAGTTAGTTACTTGATGAGTTAGTTACTAGACGAGTTATTTACTGGGGGAGTTAGTTACCGGGGAAGTTTATAGAGCAGTTAGTTACTGGGGGCAGTTAGTTAATCGGGAAGTTTTTAGTGAACTTAGTTACTGGGGCATATAGTTACAGGGGGAGTTAGTTACTTGGGTAGTTATTTACATTGGGAGTTAGTTACTATAGGAGTTAGTTACTGGGGAAGTTAGTTGCCTGGGAAGTTATTAGAGGAGTTAGTTACTGGGGCAGTTAGTTATTGGGGGAGTTAGTTACTTTGGGAGTTTGTTACGGGAGTAGTTAGTTACTGAGGGAGTTAGTTAGAGGAGTTAGTTACTTTTGGAGTTACTTATGAGATGATTTAGTTACTATACGAGTTATTAACAGGGGGAGTTAGTTACTGGGGGAGTTAGTTACTTTGGGAGTTAGTTACTGGTGGAGTTAGTTGCTAGAGTAATTAGTTACTAGATGAGTTAGTTACTGGGGGAGTTAGTTACTGGGGAAGTTATTAGAGGAGTTAGTTACTGGGGCAGTTAGTTACTTGGGTTACGCCACCAGTAACTAACTCCTACAGTAATTAACTCCCAAAATAACTCAGTCCCCCAGTAACTAATTCCTCTAATAAGTCCCCCAGTAACTAACTCCCCGAGTATCTAACTCCTATCGTAACTAAATCATCTAGTAACTTACTCCAAAAGTAACTAACTCCTCTAACTCCCAAAGTAACTAACTTCCCAAGTATCTAACTCCCCAAGTAACTAACTGCGCCAGTAACTAACTACTCTAGTAACTAACTCCACCAGTAACTAAATCCTATAGTAACTAACTCCCAAAGTAACTAACTGCCCCAGTAACTCACTCCTCTAATAACTTCCCCAGTAACTAACTACTCTAATAACTAAGTCCTCTCGTAACTCCGTCAGTAATTAAACTCCTTAGTAACTAACTCATCAAGTAAGTAACTACTCTAATAAGTAACTCCCAAAGTAACTAACTCCCCCAAAAACTACCTCCTGTAATAACATCCCCAGTCACTAACTCCTCCAGTAACTAACTCCTATAGTAACTAACTCCCAAACTAACTAACTACCCAAGTAACTAACTCCCCCAGTAACTAACTCCTCTAAAAACTTCCACAGTAACTAAATCCCCCGTAACTAACTCCCCCAGTAACTAACTTCCCCAGTAACTAACTCCTCTAGTAACTAACTCATCAAGTAACTATCTACTCTAGTAACGAACTCCACCAGTAACTAACACCTATTGTAACTAACTCCCAAAGTAACTAACTGCTCCAGTCAATAACTGCTCAGGTAACTAACTCTTCTAAAAACTTCCCCAGTAACTAACTCCCTAGTAACTAACTTCTCTAGTAACTAACTCATCAAGTAACTAACTACTCTACTAAGTAACCCCTTTAGTAACTAACTCCCATAGTAACTAACTCCTCAATTAACTAAGTGCCCCAGTAACTAATTCCTAAAGTAACAATCCCAAAATAACTAACTACCCAAGTAACTAACTCCCACAGTAACTAACTGCCCCAGTAACCAACCCCTCTAAAAACTTCCGCAGTAACTAACTCCTCTAGTAACTAACACATCGAAGAAATAACTACTCTAGTACCTAACTCCACCGGTAACTATCTCCTATAGTAACTAACTCCCAAAGTAACTAACTCCCCCAGTAACTAAACTCCTCTAGTAACTAACTCATCAAGTAAATAACGGCTCTAGTAACTAACTCCCAAAGTAACTAACTTGCCCAGTAACTAACTCCTCTAATAATGTCCTCAGTAACTAACTCCTCCAGTAACTAACTCCTATAGTAACTAACTCCCAAACTAACTAAGTGCCTAGGTAACTAACTTCCCCAGTAACTAACTCCTATAGTAACTAACTCTCACAGTAACTAACTACCCACGTAACTAACTCCCAAAGTAACTAACTCCCACAGTAATTAACTGCTCCAGTAAATAACTCCTTTAATAAGTTCCCCAGTAACTAACTTCTATAGTAACTAAGTCACAAAGTAACTAACTCCCCCAGTAACTAACTCCCCCAGTAAGTAACTCCTCTAACTAACTCCCTCAATAACTAACTACTCTAACTCCATCAGTAACTAACTACTCTAGTAACTAACTCCCAAAGTAACTAACGCCCCGAGTAACTAACTACCGCAGTAACTAACTCCTCTAATAACTTCCCCAGTACCTAACTCATCAAGTAACTAACTACTCTAGTAAGTAACTCCACCAGTAACTAACTAATATAGTAGCTAACTCACAAAGTAACTAACTCCCCCAGTAACTAACTCCTCTAATAACTTCCCAAGTAACCAACCCGTTCAGTAACTAACTCCCAAAGTAACTAACTCCCCCAGTAACTAACTGCCCCACTAACTAACTCCTCTAATAACTTCCCCAGTAACTAACTCCCCCAGTAACTAACTCCCCAAGTAACTAACTGCCCCAGTAACTAACTCGTCTAATAACTTCCCCAGAAAGTAACTCCCCCAGTAACTAACTCCTATAGTAACTAACTCCAAAAGTAACTAACTATTTAAGTAACTAACAACCACAGTAACGAACTCCTCCAGTAACTAACTCCTATAGTTACTAAATCATCTAGTAAGTAACTCCAAAAGTAACTAACTCGTCTATCTCCCTCAATAACTAACTACTCTAGTAAATAACTCCGAAAGTAACTAACTCCCCAGGAACTAACTGCTCCAGTAACTAACTCCTCTAATAACTTCCCCATTAACTAACTCCCCAGGTAACTAACTCCTCCAGTAACTAACTCATCAAGTAACTAACTCTACCATGACACCATGAACAAGAAGGTCGTTTACCCAGGGCGAGACTCTACCATTGCACTGCGGCTGTATTGATCCCTGCGAATTCCGCAAATGTGGGAATCTCAACTGTGCTAAATTCTGTGCTTATTACCTTAAAATTCTTTAAAAAGATAATGGGAATAGCATTGATGTTGTACTATATCTTTACTGTATGTTGATATCTCTTTCAATACAGTCCTCCAGCATGAGAACCCCATATGACTACTTGGTTGTCTTTTACTTTTTGAAATAAGGACACGTACATTGACTTTGGTGAGCGTCTTGTGCATTTGTATTGCAATGTAGTGTTCTATCAGACTCAATTTGTGTTGTCATGACGTTCATTTTTCAGCACTCCAGGCCATCAGGTGGCAGTAGCACAAAGGTCCAGCGAGAGTAAACAAGGAAAGAGGACATGGTCGTAACCGATTCGGGAGAGGAAAATGAGTCATTTTTGTATTCCTGCCTTGCACTTTGTCGTTTGAAGGTGACCTTTTTTTTTATCACTGAGTGACACAACTTTAAAGAAGCATGTAGATGAAGAGTTACGCTTGGTTTAAAGAGTATAACGTTCACATGCAATACATGGGGATTTCTGGTTAGCCCTGGATGAGAGGATGTGCCACTGTGTGACTGGAAAGAGCCTGCCTGAAGTAAAATATACCCTGCATTTGGAGACAATATTTTTTTTACAAAAACATCTTGCTAATCTACAATTATGAAAACATGAATGACCTGTGGTTCTTTGGTGGATTGGACAGCCAACACCATCAGCAAGAAGTCAGTTTGTAGAGAGGGGGCACTTGCCTGTGAGGCCAGCAAAGCATACTTACCTGGCAGGGGAGACACCATGATCAAGAAGGTGGTTCACTCAGGGCGAGACTCTACCATTGCACTGCGGCTGTGTTGATCTCTGCGAATTCCCCAAATGTGGGAATCTCGACTGCATAATTTCTGGTAGTGGGGGACTGCGTACGCGCTCTCCCCTGATGTTATGTCCATAGTAACATGTGAGCGGCACAGGTGCCCGAGTGTCGCTCCTTTGTAAT
>JABWDL010000159.1:5000-16000 GCA_015343265.1 Pao palembangensis | reverse complement strand
CTCAGAGGGTTCCCCAGGAGCCTCCTCAGGAACCTCAGAGGGTTCCCCAGGTGTCTCCTCAGAGGGTTCCCCAGGAGTCTCCTCAGGAACCTCAGAGGATTCCCCAGGTGTCTCCTCAGGAACCCAGCAGAGGGTTCCCCAGGAGTCTCCCCAGCAACCCGCCAGGTGCCTCTCAAGGTTAACTGTAGCCTGAGCAGGCTAGGGGTTAGCCCTGAGGCTCTCAGGCAGGTTCAAGGCCACCGTGTGAGCAGGGCTAGGGGTTAGCCTCTGAGGCTTCCTCAGGCAGGTCTGCATACAACTGTGAGCAGGGCTAGGGGTTAGCCTCTGGAGGCTTCCTCAGGCAGGTTCAAGGCTAACTGTGAGCAGGGCTAGGTTGGGGCCTCTGAGGCTTCAGGCAGGTTCACACCGTGAGCAGGGCTAGGTTACCTCCTGAGGCTTCCTCAGGTTCACAATAACTGTGAGCAGCTAGGGGTTAGCCTCTGAGGCTTCTCAGGCAGGTTCAAGGCTAACTGTGAGCAGGGCTAGGCTAGCCCTGAGGCTTCCCTCAGGCAGGTTCAAGGCCACTGTGAGCAGGGCTAGGTTAGCCTCTGAGGCTTTCCCAGGCAGGTTCAAGGCTAATCCGTGAGCAGGGCTAGGTTAGCCTCTGAGGCTCTCAGGCAGGTTCAAGGCTAACTGTGAGCAGGGCTAGGTTACCCCTGAGGTTTCCCTCAGGCAGGTTCAAGGCTAATCAGAGCAGGGCTAGGGTTAGGGCCTCCTCTGAGGCCTCTGGCAGGTTCAAGGCTAACTGTGAGCAGGGGCTAGGGTTAGCCCTCTGAGGCTTCTCTAGGCAGTGTCTGCTGGCTAACTGTGAGCAGGGCTAGGGTTAGCCTCTGAGGCTTCCTCAGGCCAGCTGCTGAAGATGCTCCAGAAGTTCAAGGCTGCTCGACCATTAACACACACCAATAGAGCAGAGATGTCACAGGTCACCGTGGAGACGGGACGGGCGCGCCAGAGAGCTGCTGTGGCATGGGAAAGTCACCCCAGGAGGGATGTGAAAGGATGGAAGCCAAGAAGGCAGAGATGGGTAGCTGACGGCCTTTAAGAGGGCGCTGCCACTCGTGGTGTAAATACATAGCTTCCAAGACACCACACGACTGGACCCTGGACCTAACGTGTGGAGGCGCTGGCTGAACCTGACCCACTCCCCACCCACACCCACACCCACACCCCAAGTTGGTTGTTGTTGCCCCTTCCTGTCTCTTTCAGCTGGGTAGGGAATACAATCACACACCCCAACCAAAGGCACCACCCTTCATTACAGCTGTGTGTGTGTGAGAGAGAGAGAGAGTGAGTTTGTGTGTGTGTGTGTTCTTGTTCAAAGAATGAGGATCATATTTCACTAGCAAAGTGAGGACATTTCCAGGAGGGATTAACCCTGCCAGCACCTACCCCAGAATATGTTTTGTGAGTCATCACTATAACAACCAGGTACATCGTGGTGGTAGGTGCTCTCAACACACACACCATGAGTCTGGTTAGGGTCTGGCTCAGGGTCTGGGTCTGGGTCTGGGTCTGGCTCTGTGGGCTCAGGCTCTGTGGTCTGCCCAGGCTCAGGGTCTGGCTCAGAGTCTGGTCTGGGTCTGGGTCTGGCTCAGGCTCAGGCCCCTGCTCAGCTCAGGGTCAGGGTCTGGGCTCAGAGTCTGGGGTCTGGGGTCTGGTCTGGCCTTAGCCTGGTGGCCTGTGGCCCAGGGTCTGGCTCAGGCCCAGGTCTGCCTGAGTCTGGGGTCTGGGTCTGGCTCAGGCTCAGCCTGTGGCCCGCCTGTGGCCCACAGGGTCTGGCCCAGAGTCTGGGTCTGGGTCTGGCCCTGGGTCTGGGCCCAGGCTCAGGCTCAGGCTCAGGTCTGCCCAGGCTCAGGCCTGGTGGCCTGGCTCAGGTCTGGCTCAGGCTCAGGGTCTGGGTCTGGCTCAGGCTCAGGTCTGCCTCAGGCTCAGGGTCAGGGTCTGGCTCAGGCTCAGGCTCAGGCTCAGGTCTGCCCAGGTCTGCCTTTCCAGGCCTGTGGCCCTGGCTCAGGCTCAGGGTCAGGGTCTGGTCTGGCTCAGGGTCTGGGCTCAGGCTCAGGCTCAGGGTCTGGCTCAGGGTCTGGCTCCAGCCCAGGCCCCAGCCCAGGCTCAGGTCAGGGGTCTGGGTCTGGCCCAGGTCTGGGCTCAGGGGCCTGGTGGTGGCCTGGCCCAGAGTCTGGGTCTGGCCCGGCTTCCAGGCTCAGGCTCTGCCCAGGCCTGTGGGGTCAGGCTCAGGGTCTGGGCTCCGGCTCAGGGTCTGGGTCTGGGCCCGGCCTCCAGGCCTCAGGGTCTGGGCCCGGCTCTGTGCCTCCAGGCTCAGGGCCCTGGCCCGCCTTGCCTTCAGGGTCTGGCTCCAGGCTCAGGTCAGGGTCTGCCTGCCCAGGTCTGCCCAGGGTCTGCCTCCAGGCCCAGGCCCAGCTCCCAGGCTCAGGCCTGGCCTGGGCTCCAGGCTCAGGGGTCAGGTCTGTCTGGCTCAGGTCTGCCCAGGCCTGTGCTCAGGTCTGGGCCCGGGGTCTGGCTCAGGGTCTGGGTCTGGGTCTGGCTCAGGCTCAGGCTCAGGGTCTGGATCAGGGTCTGGCTCAGGGTCAGGGTCTGGGTCAGGGTCTGGCTCAGGCTCAGGTCTGGATCAGGCCCGGCTCAGGCTCAGGCTCAGGTCAGGCCCGCCCAGGCCCAGGCTCAGGTCTGGATCAGGTCTGGGTCACATCAGGGTCAGGTCAGGTCAGGGTCTGGCCTGTGCTCAGCTCAGGCTCAGGCTCAGGGTCTGGATCAGGCCTGCCCAGGGTCAGGTCTGGGGTCAGGGTCTGGCTCAGGCTCAGGTCAGGCTTGTGGGTCTGGCTCAGGCCTGTGCTCAGGCCAGGGTCTGGCCCGCTCAGGGTCTGGGTCTGGGCCTGGCTCAGGCTCAGGCTCAGGCTCAGGGTCTGGGCCTGGCCCAGGTCTGGCCCGGCCCGGCCTGTGCTCAGGCTCAGGATCTGGCTCAGGGTCTGGCTCAGGCTCAGGATCTGGCTCAGGCTCAGGGTCAGGTTCAGGGTCTGGCTCAGGGTCTGGCTCCAGGCCCTCCAGGGGTCTGGACTGGTGGGTCTGCTCTGTGGCCTCCAGCTCAGGGTCTGGGGTCTGGGTCTGGCTCAGGCCTGGGGCTCCAGGCTCAGGCTCAGGGTCTGGGGCCCGGGGTCTGGCTCAGGGTCTGGGGTCTGGGGTCTGCTCAGGCTCAGGGTCTGGCCCCAGGTCTGGGCTCCGCTCAGGTCTGGGCCCGGGTCTGGCTCAGGCTCAGGCTCCAGGGCCAGGGCCGTGGGTCTGCCCAGGCCCAGGCCCAGGCTCAGCTCAGGCTCAGGCTCAGGTCTGGGTCTCAGCCCGGGGTCTGCCCAGGCTCAGGGTCAGGGTCTGCCTCCAGGCCTTCCAGGCTCAGGTCTGGCCCGGCTCAGGTCTGGCCTGGGTCTGGCTCAGGCCTGTGCTCCAGCTCAGGGTCTGGGTCTGGGCTCAGGGTCTGGGTCTGGGTCTGCCTCAGGCTCAGGCTCAGGGCTTTGCTGGCATGAGCTGCCTCTGTGTGTCTTTGCCCTCAGGGGTGGACGCCTGTCCTCAGAGCTGTCCTCTCCTCCCTGGAGCCCAGTGATGTCATCGCTGGTGAGGGAACGCCAGCTCCTGCTGGACTGCTCAGGTCCAGGGTGAAGAACCCATCATCATCACGCGGGCGAGAAATGGCGCCCTCCTTGCCTCAGGAGCCTACGGGTGAGGGAAAGTAGCAACGGCACGCTTCTCCATCAGAGCTTCCAGAAAGGCAGAGACGGGAGCGACGGGCGATATCGGGGCGAGTAGTTTGATTGTGCTGCTCCAGAACCGGCTACGGTTCGCTGGTCAGCCGAAGTAGCTGGTCCTGCTGGCCTGTAAGTACACCTGGGACAGGGAGGGGGCTGACTGGTGGACTGGGACAGGGAGGGGGGCTGACTGGTGGACTGGGAGGGGGGCTGACTGGTGGACTGGGACAGGGAGAGGACCACCAGTGGACAGCTTTGGTTCTGGTACCTGAGTCCCCTTAGACCAACACTCACCCTTCACCCCTGAGACTCATGTTTGGCTCACACAATGGGTTGCCATGGAGACGAGCACTCCTCCCCGGGGTAATACACTGTTATTGATTATGGCCACCAGGTTATTGGCCGCCATAGCTCTCTCACTGTGTGTGTGTGTGTGTGTGTGTGTGTGTGTGTGTGTGTGCCATGTTCCTGGTGGAGGTCCTGGTTCAGTTCCCTGTGGGGTTCCTGTCTGGTTCCTGGTGTCTCCCTGGTGGGTTGTCTCCTTGGTTCAGTTCCTGGTGGAGGTCCTGGTGGAGGTCCTGTGGGGTTCCCGTGGGGTTCAGGTGGTTCCTGGTGGTTCCTGGTGGAGGTCCTGTCTGTTCCTGTGGGGTTCCTGGTGGAGGTCCCGGTGGAGGTCCTGGTGGGGTTCCTCAGGTTCCTGGTCTGGTTCCTGGTAATTCCTGTAACCCTTGGTCTGTTCCCCTGGTGGAGGTCCTGGTGGAGGTCCTGGTGGGTTCTCGGGGTTCCAGGTGGTTCCTGGTGGGGTTCCTGTGGGGTTCCCAGGAGGTCCTGTCTGCCCTGGTGGGGTTCCCAGGAGGTCCCAGGAGGTCCTGTGGGGTCTCCAGGTGTGGTTCCTGGGGGTTCCTGGTGGGGTTCCTGGTGGAGGTCCTGTCTGAAGTTCCTGGTGGGGTTCCTGGTGGAGGTCCCTGTGGAGGTCCTGTGTGGGGTTCCTGCTGGTTCCTGTGGAGGTCCTGTGGAGGTCCTGTTCAGTTCCCGGTGGAGGGTCCTGTGGAGGTCCTGGTTCAGTTCCTCCTGGTGGGTTCCTGGTGGAGGTCCTGGGTGGAGGGGTCCCTGGTGGGGTTCCTGGTGGGGGTTCCAGGGTTCCTGTGGGGTTCCTGGTGGGTTCCTGGTGGAGGTCCCGGTGGGGTTCCTGGTGAGGTCCCAGGAGGTCCCAGGTTCCTGGTCTGTCTCCCTGGTGGAGGTCCTGGTGGGGTTCCAGGGTGTGGTTCCGGTGGGTTCCCTGGTGGAGATCCTGGTGGAGGTCCTGGTCTGGTTCCTGGTTCAGTTCCCTGTGGAGGTCCTGGTGGGGTTCCTGTGTCTCCAGGGGTTCCTGTGGGGTTCCTGGTGGGGGTCCCTGGGGTTCCCTGTGGGGTTCCTGGTGGGGGTCCTGGTTCAGTTCCCTGGTGGGGTTCCCTGGTGGAGGTCCTGGTTCAGTTCCCGGTGGGGTTCCTGGTGGAGGTCCTGGTGGAGGTCCTGTGGGGTTCCAGGTGGTTCCTGTGTCCCTGTGGGGTTCCTGTAAGGTCCTGTTCAGTTCCTGGTGGGGTTCCCTGGTGGAGGTCCCAGGAGGTCCTGGTGGGGTTCCCTGGTTGGTTCCTGGTGGAGGTCCTGTGGAGGTCCCAGGGGTTCCTGGTTCAGGTTCCCGGTGGAGGTCCCAGTGACATCCCAGGTTCCTGGGGTCCCCAGGTGGTTCCTGGTGGTGTTCCTGGTTCAGTTCCTGGTGGAGGTCCCAGGGTCTCCAGGTGGTTCCTGGTGGGGTTCCTGGGTGGAGATCCCAGGAGGTCCCAGGTTCCAGGGGTGGTTCCTGGTGGAGGTCCTGGTTCAAGTTCCTGGTGGAGGTCCTGTGGGGTTCCCAGGGGTTCCAGGTGGTTCCTGGTGGGGTTCCCTGGTGGGGTTCCCTGGTGGAGGTCCTGGTGTGGTTCCCGGTGGGGTTCCCCAGGAGGTCCTGGTGGGGTTCTGGTGGAGGGGTCCCTGTGGAGGGGTCCCAGGTTCCTGGTCGGTTCCTGTGGAGGTCCTGGTTCGGTTCCTGGTTCAGTTCCTGGTGGAGGTCCTGGTGGAGGTCCTGGTTCGGTTCCTGGTGGGGTTCCTGGGTGCGTTCCCTGGTGGGGGGGTCCTGGTCTGGATCCTGGGTGAAGGTCCTGGTGGGGGTTCCTGGTGTCCCTAGGGTTCCGGGTTCAGTCTCCTGGTGGGAGGTCCTGGTGTGGGGTTCCCTGGTTCAGTCTCTGGTGGAGGTCCCGGTGGGGTTCCTGGTGGGGTTCCGGGTTGGTTCCCTGTGGAGGTCCTGTCTGTTCCTGGTGGAGGTCCTGGTGGGGTTCCTGGTTCAGTTCCTGGTGGAGGTCCTGGTGGGGTTCCGGTGGAGGGGTCCCAGGAGGGTCCTGGTGGGGTTCCTGGGCTGGTTCCTGGTGGAGGTCCTGGTTCGGTTCCCTGTGGAGGTCCTGGTGGGGGTTCCTGGTTCAGTCTCCTGGTGGAGTCCTGTGTTCCTAGGGTTCCAGGTGTCTCTGGTGGGGTTCCTGTGGGGGTTCCCCTGCAGGAGGTCCCGGTGGGGTTCCTGGTGGGGTTCCCTGGTGGGGGTCCTGTTCAGTTCCTGGTGGGGTTCCTGGTGGAGGTCCTGTCTGAAGTCCCCAGGGTTCCTGGTGGAGGTCCCAGAGGTCCTGTGGGTTCCAGGTGGTTCCTGGTGGGGTTCCTGGTGGGGTTCCTGGTGGAGGTCCTGGTTCAGTTCCTGGTGGGGTTCCTGGTGGAGGTCCTGGTGGAGGTCCTGGTGGGGTTCCTGGGTTGGTTCCTGGTGGAGGTCCTAGAGGCCCCAGTGGGGTTCCTGGTTCAGTTCCTGGTGGAGGTCCTGGTGGAGGTCCTGGTGGGGTTCCTGGTGGGGTTCCAGGTGTGGTTCCTGGTGGTGTTCCTGGTTCAGTTCCTGGTGGAGGTCCTGGTGGGGTTCCAGGTGTGTCCTGGTGGGGTTCTGGTGGAGATCCCAGGAGGTCCTGGTGGGGGTTCCAGGTGTGGTTCCTGGTGGAGGTCCTGGTTCGGTTCCTGGTGGAGGTCCTGGTGGGGTTCCTGGTGGGGTTCCAGGTGTGGTTCCTGGTGTTCCTGGTGGGGTTCCCAGGAGGTCCTGGTGGGGTTCCCAGGGGTTCCTGTGAGGGAGGTCCTGGTGGGGTTCCCAGGAGGTCCTGGTAGGGGGCCTGTGGGGTTCCTGGTCGGTTCCTGGTGGAGGTCCTGTCTGTTCCTGGTTCAGTTCCCAGGAGGTCCTGGTGGAGGTCCTGTCTGTTCCCTGGTGGGGTTCCTGGTGTGTTCCTGGTGGGGGTCCTGGTCTGATCCTGGTAGAAGGTCCTGGTGGGGTTCCTGTGGGGTTCCCAGGGGGGTTCCTGGTTCAGTCTCCTGTGGAGGTCCTGGTGGGGTTCCTGTCCAGTTCCTGGCAGGAGGTCCCAGGGTTCCTGGTGTCTCCTGGGTTGGTTCCTGGTGGAGGTCCTGGTTCGGTTCCCGGTGAGGTCCCAGGTTCCTGGTCCAGTTCCTGGTGGAGGTCCTGGTGGGGTTCCTGATGGAGGTCCTGGTGGAGGTCCTGGTGGGGTTCCTGGGTCGGTTCCTGGTGGAGGTCCTGGTTCGGTTCCTGGTGGAGGTCCTGGTGGGGTTCCTGGTTCAGTTCCTGGTGGAGGTCCTGGTGGGGGCTCCCTGTGGAGGTCCCCGGTGGAGGTCCTGCCTGTTCCTGGTGGAGTGTCCTGTTCGGTTCCCTGTTCAGTTCCTGGTGGATATCCTGGTGGGGTTCCTGGGTGGAGGTCCTGGTGGGAGGTCCCAGTTCGGTTCCTGGTGGAGGTCCCATGGGGTTCCTGGTTCAGTTCCCCTGGTGGGGTTCCTGGTGTTCCCAGTGGTCCTGGTTCGGATCCCAGAAGGTCCTGGTGGGGTTCCCTGGTGGGGTTCCCTGGTTCAGCCCTGGTGGAGGTCCTGGGGGTTCCCCAGGAGGTCCTGGTGGAGGTCCTGGTCTGTTCTGGTGGAGTCCTGTGGAAGTTCCTGGTTCAGTTCCCTGGTGGGGTTCCTGGTGTGTTCCTGGTGGGGGTCCTGGAAGTCTGATCCTGTGAAGGTCCTGGTGGGTTCCCTGGTGGGTTACTGTCTGTCTCTGGTGGAGGTCCTGGTGGGGTTCTGGTGGAGGTCCTGTAAGGGTCCTGGTTCGGTTCCTGGTGGAGGTCCTGGGGTGTCTCCTGTTCAGTTCCCCTGGTGGGGTTCCTGGTGTGTGTTCCTGGTGGGGTCCTGTCTGGATCCTGGTGAAGGTCCTGGTGGGGTTCCTGTGGGGTTCCTGTCTGCCCTGGTGGAGGTCCTGGTGGGGTTCTGGTGGAGGGTCCTGGTGGAGGTCCTGTCTGGTTCCTGGTGGAGGTCCTGTGGGGTTCCTGTCTGGTTCCTGTGGGGTTCCCGGGTGGGGTTCCTGGGGTGCTGTTCCTGGTGGAGGTCCTGGTTCGGTTCCTGGTGGAGGTCCTGGTGGAGGTCCTTGGTTCGGTTCCTGGTGGAGGTCCCAGGGGTTCCTGGTTCAGTTCCTGGTGGGGTTCTGTGGGTTCCCTGGTGCTGTTCCTGGTGGAGGTCCTGGTTCGGCTCCTGGTGGAGGTCCTGGTTCGGATCCTGGTGAAGGTCCTGGTGGGGTTCCTGGTGGGGTTCCTGGTGGGGTTCCTGGTTCAGTTCCTGGTGGAGGTCCTGGTGGGGGTTCCCTGTCCAGTTCCTGCGGAGGTCCTGGTGGGGTTCCCTGGTGGGGTTCCTGGTTGGTTCCTGGTGGAGGTCCTGGTTCGGGTTCCCCGGTGGAGTCCTGGTGGGGTTCCTCTCATGGAGGTCCTGTGAGGTCCTGTCTGCCCTGGTGGAGGTCCTGGTGGGGTTCCTGGTTCAGTTCCTGGTGGAGGTCCTGGTGGGCTTCCTTGGTGGAGGTCCTGGTGAGGTCCCAGGAGGTCCTGGTGGGGGTTCCCTTGCCTGTTCCTGGTGGAGGTCCTGTCTTCGGTTCCTGGTGGAGGTCCTGGGTGGGGGGTTCCCTGTCCAGTTCCTCCCTGTGAGGTCCTGGTGGGGTTCCTGGTGGAGGTCCTGGTGGAGGTCCTGGGTCGGTTCCTGGTGGAGGTCCTGGTTCGGTTCCTGGTTCAGTTCCTGGTGGAGGTCCTGGTGGGGTTCCTGGTGGAGGTCCTGGTGGAGGTCCTGGTTCGGTTCCTGGTGGAGGTCCTGGTGGGAAGTCTCCTGGTTCAGTTCCTGGTGGGGTCTCAGTGTTCCTGGTGGGGGGTCCTGGTTCGATCCTGTGAAGGTCCTGGTGGGGTTCTGTGGGGTTCCTGTCTAGTCTCCTGGTAGAGGTCCCTGTGGGGTTCCTGGTGGAGGTCCTGGTGAGGTCCTGTCTGTTCCCTGGTGGAGGTCCCTCCTGTGGGGTTCTGGTTCAGTTCCCTGGTGGGGCCCTGGTGCTGTTCCCCTGGAAAGGGTCCTGGGTCTGATCCTCATGGGGTCCCCAGGGGTTCCTGGTGGGGTTCCTGGTTCAGTTCCCTGGTGGAGGTCCCTGGTGGGGTTCCTGGTGTGGAGGTCCTGGTGGAGGTCCTGGTCTGTTCCTGGTGGAGGTCCCAGGTTCCTGGTTCAGTTCCTGGTGGGGTTCCTGGTGGGGTTCCTGGTGCTGTTCCTGGTGGAGGTCCTGGTTCAATTCCTGGTGGAGGTCCTGGTGGGGTCAGCTTTTTCTCCGTTGGACCCTGCTTTGTGGTCTGTTTTCAGCTTCTCCCAGGTTCCACACTCCACCCAGCGCCCATGAGGTGGATTAGGGCGGCCTGCCCCAGTGCCAGATCGACGGGGATCCTAGAGGCCACCATCGCTGGGAGAGGGAACCGGGTGTCCCCTGGAACACCACCGACAGTAGTACAGGAGGCTCCAGGAGGTCCTGGGAGCATTGACCCCAACAACACCTCTGGAGGCTGATTCCTGACCTCTGGACTCCCCTGACCTGTGTGTCCAGGTACACTCTCCTGCCCAAAGGAGTTCTCTTATGTGACGCAAGGTCAGAAAGGTGATGCTGGTAGCTCATTGTGTGGCCTCCAACATAGCCAACAGGCGCTACAGCCACGAGGCCGTGCTCAACGTCACGGGTAAACGGACACACGGGACGTGAGCGTGACTGTAACCACGGCAACCGCCGCTTCCGGGGCAGCCTCAGGTTCAGCTGCGGTGAGAAAAGAGGCTGTCTTCCCTCACCATTCCTGGGTTTCTCGCGAGGGCGCGAGCTCCCAGAACCTTGCCATGAAACCTGCCATCCTGTCTGACCCCAGAACCCGACTCATCAACGTAAATGTAGACGCCATCTTGGAGTGTATCAACACAGGAAACCCCAGGCCCATCGTGTCCTGGAGCAGGCTGGGTAAGATGGCTACATGCTGGCTGAACGGAGCTGACACAGACAAGCACCTTAGGTCTGGCTGCCACCAGACGACGACATCCATCGGGGTGGAGGGAATCCAGGTGTTGGGAATAGGAAACCTGATGATCTCTGACGGTCTCCCTGCAGTACCCGCTGTACGTAAAAGCCGCCAACCGGCCCCGGGACCAGAGAATGAGACGCACGGGCGCCGGACGACTGGCGGTACAAGAGTCCCAGAACGCTACAGATGTTTGAGATCGTGAAGAAGCAACAGTGCTGAAAACAGGGATCTCCTGGACCCCCAGGTGGAAATAACCACCTGTGACTCCGCCCCCAGCCTGAAAAACAGGGATCTCCTGGACCTCAAGGTGAAATAACCACCTGTGACTCAGCTTCAGCCTGAAAACAGGGATTCCCTGGACCCCAGGTGAAATAACCACCTGTGACTCCGCCCCCCAGCCAATGCTTCCCATCAGATCCACTAACACGCTGAAGGGAGCTGACTAAACATCACTATGAAGACACGTTCAGATGGTCCAGACGGACTTTCACTGCCTGTGCTGCTGCGTGGGTCAAAAATTCACACACAGAGAACTGACGGAGCGTTGTGGCAGGGTGGGTGAAGCTTCCTGACCTCTGACCTGACCTCAGCAGAAGGACTCAGGCCTGTGGACACACACAGAGCATCTGGGCTGAGGACGCACAGATTCCCTTGAGAGACACCAACACAAAGGACGGCGAGCCAGAGGACGCAGGGTCAATGTTCCCGCCCACTTTTCCCAGCAGGACAGGGCGCATATTGCAAATCCACTGTTAGATTCCTTTTTCCACATGAC